>CM031084.1:28853255-29217288 GCA_018257905.1 Gillenia trifoliata | reverse complement strand
GCCTTGAGATCCGGGTCCACGTGGCTATACGGGTCGGGGGTGTGTCAAATGACATCATCAATTAATGGTATTAACGTCATCACTTAACGCTGGTGATCTAACGAGTGTCCATTTTTCAAAACGTTAGACAGTTATTTGGAATGTTTCAAAAGGTTTGGACCAATTTGGAATCACCTCTAAATGTTAGATAGTTATTCATACTTAACCCTATCCTCTTTCAGATACTTATTCATTTCACTTTTTTAATGAATATCGTACCATTTCTAAAAAAAATATATCTTATATGTAATGTGTATTTTTTATAGCAAATTCATTATGCCTTATTTTTGTTTTTGTTGACATTCCTTATGTCTTAAGAATTCTTTTATTGGCAACATCGGTCTAGGTTTTTTTTTTTTGATACAATGATACCTAACACTAAGGGATAGAGAATAAATTTGTCACGAACTCGTCATTTTTGAAATTCGAACCTAAAACATCTCACTTGAAGAGAAAGTAATACTAAGTGGCAACAGCATGTAGAGTTAAACCCTAGAAAATCAGCCATAAAACCCTCCTGGTATAAAATATTAAAATGAGAGAACGTCCTATTGCTCCTTTCCCAGAGTTGAGTTTATCAACTTGGACCCTATGATTTTAAGTTGAGCCCATAATAAGGCCCATAACCATACAGCCAACTCCAAGTCAACTTTTAACTACAAACTTCACCCATTAATACCAAGAGGAAAATTTAAACCTAACTTTTGTTCCGTCAAGTGTCGCTGTCATTCTGTCAAAACACACAAACACACAAACACACAAACACACACACACACACACACACGCTATTATCATTTTCTTTTTGATGGAAATGTGAGAAGCAAAAATTTTCGGGTGCTCCGGAGTACGGTGTATGCAAGAAAGACTCTTGTGAGAAGCATAAAAGTAACAACACTTTTACTTTTATCCCGCCAACTGTCGACTCGACAGAGAAATTTCACAACCTTAAATTATTGATGTTTTTCTTTCAATCCTTTGTCAATCTATCTGTCCATCAAAATTAAGAAAGTAATAAGCAAGCAATGATTAAATGGCAAAAAAGAGTGCTACATAATTGCAATTTGCAATTTTAAGCTACTCGTATATTAACAAGTTTTCTTCTTTGCCTTTTTTATTTGTTGTAATATACTGTAAAACTTCTAGTAATAATGATGAGATTAAATTAATTTTATTATTATAATGATATTATTACTTAATAGAGAGGTGCAAAAATTGTTTTTTTGACACGGTTATCTTTAATGCAATTTTATTGACACAAAGTGCTATATTTTACTTTTTTTTTAATTGTACAAATCAAGATGCAAGACTAAGACATTAGAGCATTTTCAATTGAGATATGCAAATATGAGATGTAAAATTCACATTTGCATCTCATTTTACATTTTTTTGAAGACGTAAATGTGAGTTGCACTCTAATAATAGAGATGTAAATTTGGAATCCTTTTAATTTTTTGTCTTTGTTGGCCGGGGCACCTCCAAAAGATGTAAAAAAAATGCAAAATTGTATTTTTATTTTCAATTTCCGGTCAAGATGAAAGTAATTTGCATTTTTTTTTAATTTTTGGGTCAAGATGAAAGTAAATTTTACCTCTTTTCTTGGAGAACTTTTCGGTTGATAAAAAATGAAAAATGCTAATTTCAAAGCATTTTAAATCTTCTATTAGGATGCTCTTAGGAAGTTTGAAATACCTGGCCTCAAATAGCTAGTTCATGTGCAAAGTGGTTAGAAAAATATGTATATAAGTATTATGTTAGATGGAACTTACAAAATTATATCTTATTGCAGTGTAATGTTTATTCTTATTAAGATGTGTATAATTGGATCGCATCTTATTATCGCACTGACCGACAAAGACCATGTAAAGTGATATACTTCCTTCAACTTCCCGGCCACAGTTTCAAATGACGGTGCTATCCTACGTTTTGGGATTTGCCCATGAGGAGATAGTAGTGGGAAAAAACGTGGGATGTCGGGCGGAGCCAGGGGTAAGTGGGCCACGTCATCACCGACCGACCTATAACTTAACTTTTAGATTTTCCACATGTAAATTTAATTGACGTTTTTTTTTTCACTTTGTATTTTTTGTAACCGGAGTTTGAACGTTACAATTTTTGGAATCGAAAAGGCAAAAGAAATAGAAAAAGACAATACATCAAAAGGTGACTTTGCAGATCACAATCGAATCAGAAACAAAGAAACCAAAGAAAGCAACTCAGGTCTCAAGAGACAGACGGACACTTGGCAACTCAATATTATTCCCTTCCCCAATTTTTTTTCATTACTTTATTAACTTTTTAAAAGTATTGATCACTGCTAATAATTTATTGTGGTGCTCTGAAAGTCTGAGGAGGAGATAGTATTATTATTATTATTATTATTATTGTAGGGGAGGTTTTCAAAAATCAAAATCAATTTCTAGCCGTTAGAGTTGCGAATTGAGGAGGCTCCCTCTTTTTCCCCTTCCCCTCGATTTGAGAATTGACAAGTCTGTGACAGACAGACAGACACTCTGACCATTTTCCTTGTCGTTTCCTCATTTGGATTTTTCTTCGCCTTTGCACAATTCTTGGAATTTCTGACCATTTTGCTTGTTGGGGTTTGGGCGTTTGGGGTTGGTCAGATTCATATATTGATTGCGATACATACATCTGCATAAGGAGAGAGAGAGAGAAGAGAATATAACGTCGGTCTCTGAGGCTTGTCGACTAACCAGCCAAGCCAGAGCCATAGTCGGTGACTCGGTGGTGGTGGTGGGTGTCCTCATTCCTCTGGATAGGGGGTCACTTTACTAAAAACGTGTGGAGTGGTAACTTCCCTTTATACACCCTCCCTCCCTCCCTCTCCACTAACCCTTCTAATTATTTTTATTATTCTCATTCCTCTTCAGCTTTCCTTTTTCCCCTTCCTAATATTGGGATTGGATTGGATCGGATCGGATCGGATCCGATTACCCCTCTTTCTCCACTACCCCGAATCTCAGTTTTCGTGGGAAAAACAAAATCACTGGAATTTCGCTGATTCTCCGACCCACCTGCAACTCTTTCCCTCTTTTTTCTCTTCAGTTAGCATAAAGGAAGCTCCTTTTTTTCCCTCTTAATCTTTCATCCCTTATTTATCTTCCTATTTACACTGTAAAACCTCCTATTGCTTTTTGTCCCCTGCCTTTTCTCATAGAGATAGATAAACCCAGAATTTTCCCGGCAAAAGAAAACATGGAAAGGATGATGTGGGTTTTGGTTGTGGTGGCTGTGCTGTGTGTTTGTGGTGGTGGTGGTGGTGTGGAAGGTCTTGGTGTGAATTGGGGAACGATGGCAACCCACAAGTTGCCGCCGGAGACGGTGGTTCAGATGCTAAAGGACAATGGGATTGAGAAGGTAAAGCTTTTCGATGCAGAGGAGTCGACCATGAGTGCCTTGGCTGGCAGTGGTCTTGAGGTGATGGTTGCTATTCCTAATGATCAGCTTGATGTCATGACTAGCTACAAACGTGCCAAGGAATGGGTCCGCCGCAACGTCACCCGCTACAATTTCAACGGAGGAGTTAACATCAAGTATGACTTCAGTTTGCTGTCCGTCCTTTTACAGTCCTGATTCATTTCATTGTTATTGCTATTTTGCTATCGAATTTGCTTTTGTGACCAATGCTTACATGGTATGACTGTCTACTCGATTTTTAGATATATTAATATCACAGCACACGAAAAGAAAAGAAATTGCATCTAAAGGTTGTAACTTGTAAGCACTTTGAACTACTTTGGAATTGCTTGTTGGTTGACTTGTAATTTCTGATTAGGATTTGTTCGTGGGCCCTTTTGAATTGATGATCCCTTTTGAATTGATGATTCCACAATTTATGTTCGTCGAATGTGTTTTGATTTTCTTCCCATAAGTTTCTCTAGAAATCCTATCCGATATCCGGTTAGTTTAGCGGATTCATCTTTCTGTTTCAATCCTGTTTGTAGTTTTTCTTTTTTCTTTGTCTGCTGTTATGGAGTGCATGCACTTCCTTGAGCACCAGTCTCTGAATGATGGGTGAAATTTGTTAGACATGTAATGTATCCCTTCTTGGAGGCAAGTTGACCGGAACTACTAAAACGGCACAACAACTTAGCAGTAACTTTTTTCAAAGACCTAACAACTCAAACATGGAAATTGTTGTTTTAAGTTTTCACTTCTTCTCTGCATTAGTATGTCATTGGAGTAAGGAATTATCGTACTGATGTGCTGTATCTATGTCCTTATTAATGTGTGACCGAGCTTTATTTCAAGGTTGCAGCTTTGTTGAAAACAAGGTCCTGCTACAAGCTCTTCTGTTTTCTTATTATTTTTGCTATTTTTCACAGATATGTAGCAGTTGGGAATGAGCCTTTCCTCACATCGTACAACGGTTCATTCCTGAATGTTACGTTCCCAGCACTCCAGAACATTCAAAATGCCCTTAATGAAGCTGGAGTTGGAGATTCGGTAAAGGCTACTGTGCCCTTAAATGCTGATGTCTACAACTCACCAGAAAACAACCCCGTGCCATCTGCAGGAAGGTTCCGGACTGATATTCTTCAACTGATGACCGAGATTGTCCAGTTCCTAGACAAAAATAAGGCGCCTTTCACCATAAACATCTACCCTTTCCTGAGTTTATATGGCAATGACGACTTCCCATTCAACTATGCCTTCTTTGATGGGGATACCAATCCCATTGTTGACACAACCACTGGGATTCAGTACACCAATGTTTTTGATGCTAATTTTGATACCTTGGTCTCTTCCTTGAAAGCAGTGGGATTTGGGAATATGCCGATTGTGGTTGGGGAGGTGGGATGGCCAACAGACGGGGACAAGAATGCCAATGCAGGTAATGCCTTTAGATTTTACAACGGGCTTCTAACAAGGCTTGGAACCAGCAGAGGCACCCCGCTGCGACCTGGATACATTGAAGTTTACTTGTTTGGACTTATTGACGAGGATGCAAAGAGCATTGCTCCAGGAAGTTTTGAGCGTCACTGGGGAATTTTCAGTTATGATGGACAGCCCAAGTTCCCGGTCGATCTTTCTGGTCAGGGTCAAAACAAGTTACTAGTGGCTGCAAAGAATGTGCAGTATCTTTCGAAAAAATGGTGCATGTTTAACCCGAACGCCAAAGATGTGAGCAAACTGGCAGATAACATAAATTATGCTTGCACCTATTCGGATTGCACGGCATTGGAATATGGTTCATCTTGCAACAATTTGGATGCGAACGGGAATGCTTCATATGCATTCAATATGTACTACCAGGTTCAGAATCAGGATGATCTGTCGTGTAACTTCGAAGGTTTGGCGACGCTGACGACACAGAACATCTCGCAAGGCAATTGCAATTTCATCATTCAGATAGCAACTTCATCTGCATTTTCTCTAAGACCCTCTTCCGCCTTCTCCTCATTGGTAGCCTTACTAGTTATGTTACTGTCCGCTTTGCTGTTGCTATAGGATTTTAGTTTGTAGATGGCTCGGATCGGATGTACTATTTTTGTAGTCCATTTTTTTTTCCTTTTGGCTTGCTGCATTCTTCTTACAGATCAATTTAATAAAATTGGTATCTTAAAAGTTTCAAATTCTGCCCTGTATTTCCTTAGTCCATATCCACAAACACTCTTGTTAAACCAACAAGGCCTATCGATACCGGACCTTTTTTTAGCTAATTTCTCCCTGGAGTACACAAAATTGGTCAATATATCCCTCACCGTCAGCTTCCTAGCAAATTCATCCAAGATGCCGTCAAGTGACTCACTTTTGAGGGTGTCTCTTGGTCATTTCACGTCACATTCTTTACAAAACCTAATCTGAACCCCAAAATACATGAAAAGCCTAATTTTGACGAATACAGTTTTGCCAATTTGCGTATTGAATTTTACCATCACTTTCAACTTATGTCCTAAATTAATTTGTTGAAAAATTTGGGACATGAACTATTATAATTAGCCACACTTCATTGACAAATTTTACTCATTTAATCCAATTTTATGTGTTTTTTTTCATCCAGTTTTATGTTAATAGTCACGTTTGGGCATGTGATATACTTTAGAATGCAAGTTTATATTTTTACTATAAAGATTATTTGCTCGTTTGGAAGTATTTTTAAAATGACTAAAATTGTTTTTGGGTCCCAAAAGCACTTTAAGTGTTTTTTCAATATTCACTTGTATTTTTACTAAGAATTGGTTTCAAAAACACTTTCATAAAAAACTCTTTCAGTTATTTTAAAAACATTTTCAAACGATTCTATGTTAAAGACATTAAACTACAATGCATATTATTGGTGTTGTGATTTGTTTTTATGGCTCAAATTGGTATGAAAAATGATTAATTTGCCCTCTTAAGTGTCTGATGTGTCGAACACTTGACATTATTATATGGAAAATTGGATGAAATGTTTGACAACAAGAGGAAAATTTGGCTTAATTAAAATAGTTCAAGTACCAAATCTTTACAAAAAATTCGTTTAAAAAACAAAATTAACAGTGCCCACCATAAAGTTCAGGGGGCAAATTAGAAGATTAGCCAATAGATTTGGGGTGAAAATTGGAATGTGAAAAAACTATTCCGTCACCCCATTTCTCACTCCTCCTCTGTGCTTTATTGTCCCAGAAAAAGAACTTGCTCTCTTCTTTCACCTCTCTCGCTCCACCACCACCTGCGTCGCGGACGGCCACCGCACCTCCTCAACCAGACTGCACCCACCCCACAGCCATCCGGCCAGTGAAGAGTCATCGTCCAGTCCAGATATCAAATGTTGTTTATTTACCGTACTGCTTGAGTTCTCTCAATCTTCTTCTTCTTCTTCTTCTTCCCTGATTATTCTACTGCTGCTTCCACGATGGCGAAGAAGTATGTGACAACAGAGAATGCGCCCCTCTCTCAGTTTGGTGTATTGGTAGCGCAATTGGAGTCCATAGTCGCCTCAGCATCCCATAAGCCTCCGGAGCCCCTTCTATGCTTCGATCTCCTCTCCGATCTCATCTCCGCCATTAACGAAGAGCCCAAGGTCCCTCTCACTCCATTCTCTTTCCACTTTTACTCAGTTTTCTACTTCATTCTAATCTGCATCCGAATTAGGATTTGATTTGGTATATATTATGTAGAGCTTCCATCGGAATTAGACTTGATATTTTCCTTCCTTGTTTGCCATGCTACTGGCGATCTTAATTTGATTGATTAGATCCTGCATTCTTGTAAATAGTTCAAATTGTAGGGGCTGAGTTATACCTATCAGCACTTGGAATGATTAGATCTTTAGTACATTATAGTAGTTGTTATGAGTAATGGATAATTTTTGTACGTGTAAACTGTTAACGGTTGGCGTGGAAATGATGACCTTTGCAGGAATCCATTTTGTTGTGGCAAAGGAGATGCGAGGACGCATTGTATTCCTTGCTTATTCTTGGTGCTCGGCGACCTGTCCGCCATCTGGCTTCTGTTGCTATGGCGAGGGTTATATCTAAGGGAGATGGCATTTCCATATACTCTCGAGCGAGCAGTCTCCAAGGCTTTCTTTCTGATGGGAGGAGGAATGAACCACAAAAAGTTGCTGGTTAGTCAAAATTACCGGACCTATTAGTGTGTTCCATTTTTATGTGCATTTTGTGTAAACTGGTAGTGTACCTCTTTGGTACATAGGTTATATGATCTAACTCATAACCACTGTTTCTATTTGTTTATATTTATATATATATAGTCTAACTCAGGCATTTTCCTGATTTAGTGCACTTAACATTTTCCTTTTTTCTGTTTTGTGTGCGTGTTTTCTTTTAACATTAATAATTGTCATTTTAAATACTATAATGTAGGTGCTGCACAATGCTTAGGAGAATTATATAGACATTTTGGAAGGCGAATCACATCGGGCTTACTTGAAACGACTATCATTGCCACGAAACTTTTCAAGTTTAATGAGGTAGTTTCATCGTATCTGCAATTTTTGCTCTAATATTTTTAGCTTTTTTTCCTTTTATTGATATAAATTTTCAGTATGAAAGAAGTTGAAAGGATGAAGCGTCTTTGTCATTTTCTGCACCGAGTGAGCAATGCTGCTTTTGGGAACTCTATGTTCACACTAACATTTTTTCTGCTTCAACTAGTAAAGGACCCTATGGTCATTCCTAAATAGTTGGAAGTACTGGTCAAGACTCAAAATACTTTTAAATAAGCATTCTCCCCCAAGTATCTCGTAGGCTTACCATATATGATTGAATATTGAATATATTTTATGTTTTCTTTTTGGGTTCTTGTTTCTTCTTGTTTGTTTCGCCTCTAAGTTGAACTGCATGTAACTCAGGAATTTGTGAGGCAAGAAGCTTTATATATGCTTCAAAATGCTTTGGAAGGCTCTGGTGGAAACGCAGCGGCTTCAGCATATACAGAGGCATTTCGTCTCATCATGCGGTTTGCAGTTGGTGATAAATCATTTCTTGTTAGAATTGCTGCTGCGAGATGTCTGAAGGCATTTGCCATTATTGGAGGACCGGGTCTAGGGGTGGGAGAACTAGACAGTTCAGCTTCTTATTGTGTCAAGGTAGATGCTTTTCATTGCCAAGTTTTCCTTGTTGGTCTTGTACTTCTGAGTGTTTCAAATTCCAGTCTTAAAGATGCCAATGTTATAGTTCTTTACTTACCCATTTGGCCGGTGCTTATAGTAGGCCCTTGAGGATCCTGTTTCATCTGTCCGTGATGCATTTGCTGAAGCATTGGGTTCGTTGCTTGCTCTTGGAATGAATCCTCATGCACAGGTTTGCATATGTTTCTGTGATATTTTTCCTTATCTCTTCGAAGTTTCATCTACCTAGTTCAACAATCTAACCGTGATGTTTTATATTGCTCCTAGGTTCAACCAAGGGGGAAAGGACCTTTTCCTCCAGCAAAGAAACTGGAAGGTGGTTTACACAGGCATTTAGCTTTGCCTTTCACAAAAGGTATTTTTGTAGTTTTCCTGCTAGTGTGGGTGCCCCTACATTAAGACTTTTCCTGCTACTGAATTTGAAAGATGTTCATATTTCATGGGATTAGTGAAAGTACATATTTTCCAATGTGTAGTTGGAGCTCGGTCAAAGGACGTGCGAGTTGGCATAACCTTGTCTTGGGTATTCTTTTTACAGGTAAATGCTGATATTGACTTCCTCTCCTTTTTCTTGCCCCTTTCCTTTTGTTGTTCTGGTGAATCCTGAGTTGAATTCCATGGACCCAAAACCATATTGAATAAGGATAATTTATTTGACAAGAAACTGTTATCCATTTAACAATATTTCTGCGTTATTTTGGTTTCACTGCATTTAACGTCTGTTTTGTTTGGTGTGTTTCCTCTAAACCAGTCTGCCCTCTGACAGCCCTAGGTTGGAGTGGAGTATGCAGTTATTACATTTTGCCTGGGTAGTAGTGCTTATTTATTATTGGATTGTATATTGCAGGCGATTCGTCTAAAATACATGCATCCAGATAGTGAGCTACAAAACTATGCAATTCAGGTTATGGAAATGCTTTGTTCCGATAATTCTGTTGATGCCTATGCACTGGTATTCTTCTACAAATTCATGGCCTTCAACTCTTTAATATAATGTAGATTCTCTTTTAAGCTCCGTCTTTGTAAAAAGAATTGATAAAACTAGTTTTTAAAAAAAAACAAAAAACAAAAAACAAAACACAAAAAAAACAAAGCTTAGAGGCTACATTCTTTGCATGAGTTCAATTACAGGTTGCTTTATGCCGCCAGCATGAACTATGTGATATATTTTTTTAGCACTTTTGAGAAATAAATACTGGTGCATGTCTAGATATTCTGGAACTTGAAGGATGAAAGGATACTCAGGTTCCAAGGCTGTGATGCTATTTTTTCGCTTTAGTACTGAATAAGGATGAACTTATCAGTATATGAAGCATTACAAGTTTGATTCAACATGCATTAAAAAATTAGAATTACTCCGTTATCTACATGACCAAGCTTGTTATTACCTAAATCTGATGGATCCATAATTTGAGTTACTGTAACAACTTCATTGATTGCTAATGTTGTTATGAATCTTCTTGTTCTTTAATTTAAAGAACTGACCATTATTCCTCATGTGCTTTACTCAAGGCTTGTGTTCTCTATATCCTTCGTGTTGGTGTTACTGATCAAATGACAGAGCCTACGCAAAGGAGTTTTTTGGGTTTTCTTGGGAATCAGGTTATCTAAAATTATTTCATTTTTTGTTGTCATGGAGGTGTTCTTTCAATTAAATCTTCTGATGGCTACCTGTTGTTCTATGCTATCTGTTGGTAATTGAATGTTTTTATGAAACTTGCAGCTTATGTCTCTAGATGCCAGTCCTTCCATGAAAATTGCTGCCCTACGTACTGCGTCATATACCCTGAAAACGCTGGGAGAGGTAAGTGTCTCTTCAATGATATATACAATCAATTCTGATTTTTAATTTTTGTATGGTCATAATGTTATTCACATATTGATCACCTGAGGAATTATTCCATGAAAATATTAAATATGGTATGTTCACATTATCAGTTATATTTTGAACATTTTTCTTGCTGATTGACATCATAGAATGGAAGAACACTGTGATGTTAGTTGTTCCTTTTGTAGTTAACTAGGTACATTGTGCTTGCTCCATCTATTTGCAGGTTCCAGTTGAATTCAAGGAAGTTCTTGACAACACTGTTGTTGCAGCAGTATCTCATTCTTCACAACTTGTAAGCTCTGGATTTCTTTCTTATTTGAAGGCAAACGTCTTTGGTAGACTAAAAATTATTATGCTCCTTTCATTGATATGATTTCTCTTGGTTAAATTTTGATTGATAATCTTTGGTCAGGTACGAATTGAGGCTGCTTTGACATTACGTGCACTGGCTGAGGTTGATCCCACCTGTGTTGGTGGTCTAATTTCTTATGGAGTGACCATGCTGAATGCTTTGAGAGAAAATGTGGCGTTTGAGAAGGTGCGATGCGATGTTGACTGATATGTCTTCTCGACTTCATTTATTGATTTCTGGACAATTTATTTGTCTTATGATAATATATGTAGCTTATGTATTCATTTGCAAGTTTTGAAAGTTTTTGTTGGTGGTAGTAGTAGCTGTTGTTACTTGTTTGTACTTTTTCCAGCATGCCTATGTCAGTCATAGTGCCTTATCAAACTATTCCTGTTTATCTTGATGGTAACTGCCTGGATTTCCTCTCTTCCTGTTTTCTGCTTTCTGGCAGTGGCTTCATAATCTAGCTGCTATATTTTCTTTTGGCCTATGCCACAGTATGTCATGCTGTCATCAAGTGTAATTGGCTTTATTGGCATAGTGCAATGGGGTAATTAAAGTCCAGAATGGTGGGTAGCCAGATAAACTGATACCAGCAAATATTTAGGAAATGGAGCCAGCAAGGAAAAGGAAGAGGCAACTATGGTTTCAAATCCTCAATTATTTGGGAGTGCTTGTCATATTGCTTAATTTTTGACCTTGACGTATTTTGTGATTACCATTTTAAGACAAGGGTCTGGTTAGTGAGCTGAGCTGGTGGTATCTCTTTCGGTTGATGCTTCTACATATAGTCTCCCACGTAAATTACTTCTTGTTGCCTTGTTTTATTGGTCCTTCTCATGAAGCGTCCAACTTTTTGCAATTTCTTTTTTGAAGTATCAATGTTTTCAGAGCACAGTTTAAAGTTAGCAAACCACTTTTACGAATCTTGGGCCTGTGGAATAATGACAAACTTTTCGTTGTCATTTTCTGTTTGTCGATTGTAAGCATTCTTTGGATTGTTTCCTATTAACTATGACATCTGTTAAGTAAATTGCCCTTATTTATGTTTCTCAGGGGAGCACTTTGCAATTAGAGCTTGATTCTTTGCATGGACAAGCTACTGTCTTGGCAGCTCTGGTGTCAATTTCCCCAAAATTACCTCTCGGTTTTCCTGCCAGGTAATGGTGTCATCTTACTTTGTGTGTCCACAAGGAACGGATAAGAATTAGATATCTATAGGAGATACCAGTCATTGGTTGTGTGGTTCAGCTGTAATAGAAGCCTTCTTTTTCCCAAGAAAAAGAAGTAGACACGTTGGCTATTTATCACTTTTTTTCTTAGCATCACTTGTTGGAGCAGTTTCATTCTTTTTGTTTCCTTATCTTTATTTTGTCATATATACTGCTGGGGGCCTTTGAATTCCACTGTTTCATATTTGGCGTAGATTTATATTGTTAATGGTCATTGTTACATTCAACCTGTTTTTTTTTTTTCCAGTCACTGTGAACTGTTGGTTTCTTAAGCTAGTTTTTATGTGTTACTATCCCAGATTGCCTAGGTCAATCCTTGAAGTTTCAAAGAAGATGCTGAATGAATCTAGTCGGAACCCTCTGGCAGCTACAATTGAAAAAGAAGCTGGGTGGCTACTTTTGTCATCCCTGTTAGCTTCTATGCCAAAGGAGGTAGAAGATCATCCCTCCCTGTATCTTTTAATTTTCTTCATTAGGCAATATTCAGTCCAGTCCTGTTATCGATTCCATTAGATTTCCTAATCTACTTTTACCTTTCAAGTCACAGGCCAAGGATCTTGTATTATTGAATTAAAAGAGATACTTTTTGTATGTTAAGGGGATTTTCTTCATGCATGCAGGAACTTGAAGACGAGGTTTTTGATATTCTTTCCTTGTGGGCTTCCTTCTTTACTGGAAATCCAGACGATGAAACTAACCAAACTGGAGATTTGACAAGTAGGATTCGGTTAGTATGTACTGTATAATTTCTGTTACTGGCTTATGTTCTTATATACCTCAAACTCTCTCAGTTTACTGCACTTTCCTGCTTCTGTCTTTAAACTTTTGAGATTCTCAAGGTATTTAATGGATTAGCCATTGCAGTACTATTGAACTATCTGATACAAGTTAGGGCTAGGGCATACATGACTAATTTCTTTTTCAGCGTTAACAATTTCATCTTATTGCCCATTGTTGGGCCAGGCTTATGGTTCAGGTGGATTGTAACACTTTTGTATTTCATTTTACTTTGTATGTGAAATGAAATTATTGTTTTTTAGAGATTTGATCTTTTCAGTTATATTGCTTGATTGGAAAGCTGCTATCAGTTAGCTTTATGAGTTTCCACAGCCGTTTTCTTTTTAGGGGAACTTGATTTTTCACTCGTTTGTTTTTGAGCTATTCTCTGTGGGCATCTTGTCCGCTTGTTTTATTTTATTGTCCAACATCAAGTCCTGGACTCTTATTAATCTTCTATAAATATGAAATATCTAAACTGCCTATAAACGTTGAAGTTGCTGGTATAAGTTTGTATTTTCTCAAAAATCACCAATGGAACATATCACCCAAAACACTTCATACGTCATTGATCAAGAAAACATGTAGGACTTGTTCTTTGTGATTGGTTTGTTTGCGTCCTAGTTGGGCTGTTGATTCTACTGTTAGAACTGATTTAAATTGCCTATGCTCTGTAGGATCTGTTTCTTTGTCGGATTATCTTCAAATATTATGAGTATATCATGATAGTGGCTGTCTTAAACCATTTTCTGTATTTTAATTTTTTTTATAAAATGTAATAATTAGAAATAGGAATTATAGAGAGTGAACCAGTTCTCTTTTGTAATTGACTTTCACCTTTTTTCTTTCGTAGCATGTGGTCTGCTGCAGTTGATGCACTTACTGCATTTTTAAGATGCTTTCTTTCACCTAATGATGGGAATAATGGGATTTTGCTTCAACCTGTACTTGTATACCTGAGTAGGTAAGTTCGTTTTATCTCGATTGTGTTCTCTAATTTGTTCAATTCATGGTTGGTTCTGGTTGCTGCATGTCTTGCTGTTACAAGGACAAGTTTCATATGCTCAGTTTAAGTCAGAAGCTGTGTTACTTTTAGATCATGCTCAAAACAATTTTCTGAGATGAGATGGAATGCAGGGCTTTATCATATATATCACTGATAGCGGCCAAGCAACTGCCAAATGTGAAGCCCACTTTGGATATATTGATCGTCAGGACATTAATAGCTTACCAGTCTCTTCCTGATCCAACAGCATATAAGAATGACCACCCCATGGTTCTTCAAATTTGCACAAGTCCATTCATGTAAAGTTAGCCGCCTACTTTACTGTCGCATTACCTTGCTTTCGATTTCTATTTACTTTCTGTCGTAAAAAAAAGGGCATTAGATCAACTGTCAAGTCCTATTTAAATATTATTTTGTGTCTGACTTGGATGTTTTTTCCTTGTTGCTAACATAAAAGAGAGGCTTCTGGATGTGAAGAAAGTACATGCTTGAGGTTTCTGTTAGACAAAAGAGATGCATGGTTGGGTCCCTGGATTCCTGGAAGGTGTCTACCTTTCCACCAGCTTTGTCTTAAACTATTACTGAACATTGTAATTAGTTTGGTCAGAGCTTCCAGTGGTTTTCTTTGCTTCTTTTTCAGTTCAGGTGATATTTGTTTATTGGTAATTGTTTTTACTCAGAGATTGGTTTGAAGATGAACTACGTGCTTTTCAAGGTGGAAAAGATGGCCTTATTCCTTGTGTCTGGGAGAATGAAGTTTGTAGCTTTCCTCAGGTACATTTTTTTAACTGTTGTAAGTCAGATTTGCTTATTTTAATTTCTGCTAATGTCTTGAAACTATTTAAGTCAACTCCTGTTCTTAATGTTAATAGAGACATGCTTCTGTCAATATTGATATTTACTTTTTAAACTTGCCAATGAAGCCGGAACCAGTAAACAAGACATTGGTGAACCAGATGCTCCTCTGCTTTGGTGTCTTGTTTGCCTCTCAGGTGGGGAAATTTGTCATATTTGGACTTCTCTTACAAGTGACTGGTTGGTTGTTAACACGAGTCAGAACTAACATCCCAGGATAGTGGTGGGATGCTGTCACTTCTTGGAACGATTGAGCAGTGCCTGAAAGCTGGAAAAAAGCAACCATGGCATGCAGCAAGCATAACCAATATATGTGTGGGGTTACTTTCAGGATTTAAGGTGCTGGTTTTTCTTTTCTTATCTACTATATCTTGTTTTGCAATGTCTGACATTAATTCATGTTTAAATGCTTTCCTCAGGCTTTGCTTTCCTTGCGTCCCCAGCCATTATCACTTGAGATACTAAATTCAGCACAGGCTATATTTCAGGTGCATAATTTTTTAAAGATAGATATGTTATTGGTCAGGAAGTGTGGTACTCACACACCATCTGTACTGACATTTGTTGTCCTAAATTTAACAGAGCATTCTGGCAGAGGGAGACATCTGTCCATCACAACGTAGGGCTTCATCAGAATGTCTTGGTCTTTTAGCTCGTCTTGGAAACGATATCTTTACAGCAAGAATGGTCAGTTCAAACATATCAATGTCAAACATCACCTTTGTTCTTTGAATTTCGGTCATGTTGCTGACTGTGCAGCTTTCCTTTTCTCTCTCCCTCTGCCCACGTCGTTCCTTCCCACTCTGATTCATTGTTTGGGTAACAAACAGACTAGATCTCTGCTTGGTGACCTAACTGGGGCAACAGATTCAAACTATGCTGGATCAATTGCTTTTGCTCTTGGCTGCATTCATCGCAGGTGACATATTGAACTTCCTTTCAAGTTCGTTTTATGAATATTTACAGGAATATTCTGAGTGGTACTCTTAAATCTTAAGTAGCATATAGAAAAGTCTATTATATTGCTTTCTTTTGCAACCTCTTTCTATGAAGCAGATACATGCCTGAAGGTGGGTGTCGTAGTATCACACTTGCATTGCACCTCTCCTGGTGCTGTTAAATTTAAAAGTTTCCTCAGAATGCGAGTCCCAACTCATGAGTCATTTGCAGTTGATATCTAGTTCATATCCGGAGGAGACAGTTGTGATAATCACTTGAATTAGGTCCATATATAGTTAAACTATTGTTTGGTTTTTACATCACATGCAGATTTTAGGATGAGTTGTTCACTCGTGGAGTCCTGCTATCACCTGATATCTTTGCCAATCTTTTTTTTACCTTTGATTTTTAAATTTTCAATTAGTGATCTTTTTGATGGTGAACTATATATCTTAAGTAGAAGTTATACTTTTTCTCACTGTCCTTACATATTATGACCTGCAGTGCAGGAGGCATGGCATTGTCAACTTTAGTGCCTTCAACTGTGAGCTCAATCTCGCTGCTTTCTAAAAGTTCAATACCTGGTTTACAGATCTGGTCTTTGCATGGGCTTCTGTTAACCATTGAAGCTGCTGGCTTGTCCTATGTATCTCAAGTCCAGGTAACTCATGTTCTTAATGGTTGTTGTGTGTTAAGTAATGCTGTTTACATTGGCATAATCTGAATACAAATCTTGGCAATAGAAGGAAAGAAATTTGCAACTGTTGTGGTATCTTTTGATGTTAGATTATGTTCAGTGCTCTTGTGAGATGGTAGTATCTTTGTTACTAATTGCTTCGTTAACTTGGATGAGTATGTTGTCGTTGACTTTGACCTTTGTATCTCTGAGGCAACGTGATACTTTGTAATAAAAGTCAGATCCTATGACTGATTAACTGTTTGTAAACTATCAAAGGTATTGGTGGTGAATAAATGACATTGGTTTGAATTAAGCTGCTGCCTTGTTTAACTGATACATGTGTGAGCAGTATTGATCTTTCTTGTATTGTGTACTGAAAAGTGATTGCCCTTGTATGAAGTATATAACTGATAGGGTTTTCATTATTTAGTGATAACTGATAACCTCTAAGTTCTAATTATGTGTATTTTTTGTTAGGTTTTGTTGTTAGAGCAGACTGTCATCTTAGATTTGTACCTCTTAACAGATGAATTGTTAGTTTGTACTTGACTGAACAATGTTTTCTTGTCACATTTCTTCTCTGTAGGCAACACTTGGTCTTGCTCTGGACATTCTTTTGTCCGAGGAGAATGGATGGGTTGCACTTCAGCAAGGTGTTGGCCGCCTTATAAATGCTATTGTTGCTGTTCTTGGTCCTGAACTTGCCCCTGGCAGTATTTTCTTTTCACGTTGCAAGGTATTATTATCGAAGTTTTCCACTGCCTCTGAGCTTCTGCTGTAATACTAATATGTTTTATCATGTTTGGAATTGGCATATTTCAGAACATACTGATTAATTTTTAATTTTTTTATTTGGTAAATTTCAACAGACTAACTATCATCTCTTTCCATTTTTTATTATAGTTAATTCATGGACTGATGTCCATTTATTGATTTTTTTTATTTTTATTTTTGTAGTCTGTTGTTTCAGAGATAAGCTCTGGGCAAGAAACAGCAACGATGCTTGAGTACGTATTCCAATTTGTTCAACCCTTGTTTAGTTTTCATGTAATATGTTCTCTTCTGCAATCGTTTGTTTTGGTTTTGTGTTAGAGAATAGAAATTGGCTCCATTCAAAAGCTATTATTGTTGCAGGAGTGTACGCTTTACCCAGCAACTTGTTCTTTTTGCACCACAAGCTGTTTCTGTGCACACCCATGTGCAAACTCTTCTACCTACTTTGTCCTCAAGACAGGTTTTGTTTCTGTGGTGCTTATATATTTCTGCTTTTTTCCATAATATGAAGTTTTACCTTTTTTTCTTTCCTTTTTCAAGCAGCCAGCGTTAAGGCATCTAGCTGTTTCCACTCTACGACATCTGATTGAAAAAGATCCGGTATGGCCTCATGTTACTTTCCATCTTCAAATAAAAGTTTCATCACAATAAATCAGATCATTCACTGATTCTCTATTATACAGGTTTCCATTGTTGTTGAGCAAATAGAAGAGACGTTATTTCACATGCTGGATGAAGAAACAGATTCTGAGTATTTACTTCACTTTTAGCCTGGTTTCTTGTAGTGTGTTCTTTCCCCCATCCCCTCGTTTTGTTTGACATTCATCTTTAAGTTTTATAGAGAGAGAGGAGCAAAATAACTTATCTCCCATTATTTTTATCCTTGTAGAATAGGGAATCTAGTGCGCACCACAATCATGCGTTTGCTCTATGCATCATGCCCTTCCTGTCCATCTCATTGGATATCAATTTGTCGTAATGTGGTAAGCTCCTTTAGTCTGTTTTCTTTTCATCCAGAATGTTATACATATAGTAATGTTTTGGATGTAAATTTTGAAAGAAAAAAATATAAGAGACTAAAACTATTTGGAATACCTGAATACTCCATCCATTGAGCTTGGTTTCTTCTTGTTAATAGAATTATAGTACTTTGTAAATCAGTTTAATCCCCAATTTTCTTGATAGATAAGCATGTTGTTTTTCTTGATGTAAGAAGGCTTTGTATATGTTTATTTATACGCATTAACTGTCCTGTCTTGGAAAGTACAATTACTAATTCAGTGAATTGTCAAAATCTTTCTCAGATTCTTGCCACATCAATGCGAAGAAATGCTGATAGTAGTAGCAGCTTAGAAAATGATCCTTCAAAGGGTACAGAGGGTGACCCAAGTCTAAATTTTGGAGAAGACGATGAGAACATGGTTTCTAGCACCACAGGCTTGCCCCGTGGTATTCTGAATAGAGATAAACACCTCAGATACCGAACCAGAGTTTTTGCGGCTGAGTATGTGATGATATTTTCCATGCACTATCTGAAATTATGCATTAATTCTACTGCACACAGGCGCACCCACAAATGTGCCCAAAGTTACACGTGTTGAAGACTGCAGCCTGAGTTTGTGTCGGGCAAGATTCCACAATGCAGAGCATAAACATTGTATAAAAAAGAAGCAAGCAAGTGCAGCAGAAGTACTTAAGATTATTGTGCCATGGACCTCAAGAAAATAATAATCAACGAAGCTTGGGAGTGATTTTAAAGTAGCAATTCAAATATCAGATGAAAGAAATTTCATTTACCATAAAATTAGTTTTAGTATGCATACCGTACGAGCTAGAAGAAAGGTGTAAAGGTGCATAGCCCGTGCCTTTAGATACCCTCTTGTGTTTGACCCTTACCAAGGCACAACCCCCCTCTTCCCTTTCAAAGAACTAGTCATGAAATTTTGTCTTAACTTATGGTATTCTTCGTTTAATTGATTTAGCAATTTGTTGCTTTGTAGGTGTTTGAGTTACCTACCTAGAGCTGTTGGAAAGAATCCAGCTCATTTTGATCTCTGCACTGCTAGGAGCCAATCTACTAATGGACAGGCCTCTAGTGATTGGCTCGTCCTCCATATACAAGAACTTATAGCTCTTGCGTACCAGGTGTGGATGTGAAGTTTGTTTGTTTTTTCTTTTAATTTTTTATTATGTCATATCAAATGCCTGAATTACATGTTAGAGCTGACATTTCTTGGTAATTTTCATAGATAAGCACGATCCAGTTGGAAAACATGCAGCCAATTGGTGTGGGACTTCTGAGTACCATTACAGATAAGGTGAGTTTCTATAAGATATGCTAATTCTACTTGTTTATATGATATCGCAGCAGCACCACTTGGTTGGGTAGATTTAGGACTTCTTTAAATATTTTATTTTATTTTTCATTTGTTCATTATGTTTCTTAATTATTAATTGAGCAAAAACACCTCAGTCCTTTCAACTGTACAAGTGCTACATGTACACTGTAGGAATAGAGAAATTTGTAAATAGAGTCCTGGGTCATGCTTGGGCTCCTAAAATCCAAGCATTGCCCGTACTTTGTTTGGCTTTGTCTTGTTCCTCAGTTTTAAAGAAAATAATTCTAATATCTAATTGAATATGATATGTTTCATATATAGTTCTTAATACCTCTTCTTCACATCATATTTTCTGATACATACTTGACTTCTATTTTCATTTTCCCTAAATCTTTGAAATGGAAGTTTAGTTTCTATTAATTACTACTCCCCTTTCCTGTCTTACTGTCTTTTAATTTACACCCCCATTGGGCTGAGTTGGGAGAACACCCTATTGTCCATTCTGTACCGGTAGTCAATATGTCACTGCTACATCTAGTTGGGCAAAGTCCTTTTTATAATTTAAATATTTGTTGATTCTTATATCGTGTAGTTTGTTTTGTTCATAAAAATTTCTGTTGTGATGCTGGGAACAGTTTGAAAAGACACCTGACCCGGAGCTTCCAGGGCACCTCCTATTGGAACAGTATCAGGTATGTCAGAAGTGCTTGTGATTTTCTCTCGCTTCTATTAGATTCCTGGACATTATCTCTGTTTCAGCTCCTTGGAGGGATTTGACAGATAGTCAGTTTCCGTTTCTCTTTTATTGGGGGAAATTGGGGGGTTTTTAATAATTGAGGCTGTATGAAATTCAGGCCCAGCTAGTATCTGCTGTCCGCACTGCCTTAGACTCGTCCTCTGGCCCTATTTTATTGGAAGCAGGCTTCCAGCTCGCTACAAAGGTTCTCAATAAAGACAAATCTAACTTTATCTTTTCCTAGTTGTCTTCTTATTTATTTAGTTTTTTTTGCGTGTAACTGACAATGTGAAATGAATTGTCAGATACTGACTAGTGGAATAATTAAGGGCGATCAAATTGCTGTTAAACGCATATATTCATTGATTTCGCGACCATTGAATGAATTTAAGGACCTGTATTATCCTTCATTTGCAGAATGGGTCTCATGCAAGGTATATAAATTTCATTGTTCAACTTTTGTTTTAATGTTTTCTTGATTGAAGGAATCCATTTTACTTTTTAAAGGGCAAACTAATTTATTAATTGATGTAGATCAAGATAAGACTTCTTGCTGCTCATGCCTCTCTCAAATGTTATACATATGCGTTCTTGAGGAGACACCATAGTGGAGTTCCAGATGAATATCTAGCATTGTTACCATTATTTTCAAAGAGTTCAAGTATGCTTGGGAAGTACTGGATTAGTGTTTTGAAGGATTACAGTTATGTATTCTTGTGCTTGCATCTCAAGACAAAGGTCAGCTAAATGATCGGAAAACTGCTAGCTTTCCTTCTTTGCATTTGTGCTTTGTTTTCACTAATGAGTTTTTTAATGTTTTTGTGGCTACCATCTTATATTTCTTTCTTCGTACAGTGGAATCCATTTCTTGATGGAATTCAGTCCCCTCTGGTATCATCAAAGTTGCAACCTTGCTTAGAAGAATCCTGGCCAGTAATATTGCAGGCAATTGCATTGGATGCAGTTCCTGTGAATATTGAAGAGAACGAGTATTCAAACTCCACTGCTCAAAGTACATCAAGAAATAGCTTATTGTCCGGACATCGCATGGTTGAATTGGAATCCGATGAATATCAGTTTCTTTGGGGATTTGCTCTTCTTGTCTTATTTCAGGGCCAATATTCTACCCTTGGTGAACTGAAAAGTCCAATTTATTTCATTAAAGCTAGTAACAGTGGAGATTCAGCTAGTGAAGAATTATCTTTCCCAGGAATTAAGTTATATGAAATTGCATTACCGGTTTTCCAGTTTCTGTCGACCAAAAGGTTTGCCAGTGCGGGATTTCTCACTGTGGACATATGCAGAGAACTGCTACAGGTGGCTATCCATTTCCTTTTCTCTCTCTTGTTAACTCCTAAAAGATCTAATGTGTACATAGGCATCCTGTGAAAAGAGCCACATGTTCTCATATGCAGTTTTACGTAGGAAGTGATCATCTTCAATCCAGAAGCGTCTGAATTACTCATTTTATTGCATGTCAATGATCAAAAGAAATAAAAAAGAAGATTCTCACAGATAAAGTTATTAATTGATCTCTTCAAATCCTTGGATCCCTATAGTTCTGCTCATTATTGTTTTCTTTCCTTTTAAAGTCATCATCTAATTTTAATCTGTTTATCAGTTACAATGTGAGGGAGTTAATGAGTTTGCAAGTCAAATAGAATAAGTTGTATTCTCAGCATTAGAAAATCTAGTGCATCACATATACATTGTACAACTCACATCTTTTAATCAAAAGTCCCCCTCCCTTTATATGTTTATAATTCGTAAACATTTTCTAAAGATGCAGCATTACAATGTTTATCAGTGATATGGTAGATTGCTTTAAGAGTTAATTGATTTCTATTCATTAATTGTACTGTTGAGTTATTCGTGAAGCCATATGCTTCTTAACAATGAAATAAGTTTTTGTTAAGAGAAAGTAAACACCAACTCTGTGTCGTCATCTCTGAAATTGCAAATTCTATAATTAAGAAAAGGAAAAGTTTTGGGATATGACAGTGGTATCTGACATGTCACTTATGTCTTCCCTGTCTTTTGTTTCTTTTGAATTGTGCAGTCACCAGTTTTGGTCTTTCTAATATTACCCTAACCATGCACAGGGCACCTCTTGACTTTGATATTTGTGTAGTAATTATTTTTTTCATATTTGACTGATGCAGGTTTTCTCATATTCTATGTGCATGGATAATTCCTGGGATAGTCTTTCAGTGTCTGTTATATCACAGGTAAACATAAAAAAAAAGTCGTCTTAGATAATTTAAGGCCTTTTTTAGGTATTATGATGAGTATCTATGCTGCTTCTCGTGTTGATCTTTCATATTCTAAGACAATACACGTGAAGAAGTTCTTACCAATTAATTGAGGCTGAATTATCTTTGAATTGTGAGTTGTTTACTTTCAAAATGTTATGATGCATTCATTCAGTTACTAGTTACTATTCCAGTTCCTTTGGTAGCATCCACCTGCAGGCTGCAACAGCCAACATGCCTTTTTACACTCCTACTGATATGTTTAACAACCATTTGCACTTTGCTAAACTTAAGCTCTCTTGTATGTGGATCTGTAGAACAATAAGTTGATCTGCAGAACGGTAAGTTGCTTTTTATTTACTTTTATTTTGTTTTATTTTAGTGCGTTGGCTTGGTAGGAATCATATCCTTTAATAAAGTTGGCTGCATATTTATGTGTTTAGAAAACTGTGGACTAGAGATTCCGAGTTGTAATGTCAAAAGATTTCTGTATGTAAAGACCTTATAAGAGACTAGTTCTGTGTGTGTAATGTGTCAGTCACAGATTCTGAATTTTGGTTTTGTTTTGATTCTTTCAATTGTGAAGAACTTCCCTGAATCTTTTCATTAAGTAGACAACTCCTATTTGGCCAGGGAACCTTCCCTTTAAAGACCGTATAAGAGATTAGTTTTGTGTGCGTATTGTCTTTATCACAGATTCTGAATTGGTGTTTTATATTATTTCTTTCAATAGATTGTGAAGAACTGCCCTGAATCATTTTATGAAGTGGACAACTTTGCCTATTTGACAATGGAACTTTGTTTGGCATATCTTTATAAAATATTTCAAAGGTACTGGAATCTATCAATCTACGAACTTATTTTTACTTCTTTATGTTAAACTTCTGATGTCACTCTCAATCAGCTGAAGGCTCATACTTTTTGTGTTCAGTAGTAAGGCAATATCTCTGGACAAACCCTCGGAGGATTTGATATCCACATTATTTATCACTGCAAAAACACTTGTAAACTGTTTTCAACCAAAGGTCAGTAAGGTGTATCCATTGTTATTAGTTTATTTATGTTGAATGGGAATGATTTCTAATTTATATAATTTCTGTGCAATTTTTCATAACTGTTTTTTTTAACAGAATTCTTAACAACTGTGTTAATCACTAATTTTCATCTTTTCACTGAACTGTATGTCTTGGCACGCAGACACAACTAGTCTCTGCAGCATTGGCATTTCTTTTAATTGGTTACAAGGGAATCAGAGAAGCGTGGACTGAGTTTTGTTTCTCCAAGGTGGACGATTTTTTCAAGTGCACAGGTCTATTATTGAAAAGATTTATTGATGGTGAGCATTGTGGCAATAAAAGTGATCTGACCAGTCTCTAGTTATCTAATCTGATCAAAAACCAAAATTCTTCCATAGCTTCCATTTCGTTTGTTGTCAAGTTACTTTCCAACATAATTTCTACACATATACATCCATTTGAGGCTTTTTTCCTTCTTTCCTTCTATATTCATGTTAAAGATTAGGCTAAAATTTTAATAAAACAGTGGCTTGATTAATAAAGTCAGGCTAATCAAAATTCACTTCGCAGATAAATCTGGTGTTGGTGAAGACGGTCTTCTTCGTATGCGAAAATTATTGGGAACTTGTCTGAATGTGATAACTGATTTGACCGAGGATTGCATTAAGTCCATTCATCTGCAGGAAAATAAGAGATCTGACTTGCACATACTACTGCAAACAAAGCTTGCTTTCTCTCTTGAACAAACTATATTATTTGCCAAGTTGGGTTATGAAATGGATTATCTTGAAGAGAATAGAGATGGTGATTTCGTCTATTATACTATGTTTAAATATTGCACAAAATGTGTCCAAACTGTACTTACCGATTCAAATATACAGGTACACTCATATGCATTCTGTGTACTCTTATGGTCATTTTTTCCAAGAATGTGACAACTGATATAATTTTTTTTTGTATTGTGCACAGGTTCAAACAATTGGGCTGCAAGTGCTAAAAAGTTTGGTACAGAAAACCCCAAATGAGGAAGGCAACAATTTTTTAATGCTTTTTGTTGGGGAGCTTACTGCAGATTTTTTTGTGATAATCCAGAATGCATTAAAGGTGTTTCAGACTATTCTTTTAGATATTATAACCCCGTTTCCCTTTGTCTGTGATATTTGTCGTTCTGAAGGTCTTTTTGTTGACAGAAACCTGTAACTGAAAAATCAGCAACTGTTGCTGGCGAATGCTTAAGACTCTTAGTAGTGCTGCAAACACTTTCAAAACCTAGTGAATGTCAGAGAGGTTTTATGAATTTACTCCTGGAAGCCGTAGTCGTGGTTTTCAAGGCTTCAGAAGAAGGTTCTTCACCGGTAATAACATAAGCAGCCTCTAAAATTCAAACTGCCTTTTATCACTTGTTTGACTGATGATTTTCCAATTATGCATCATTGACAGGAAGTCAATACATTAAGAAGCACTGCTGTAAGGCTTGTTTCTCATCTTGCTCAGCTTCCTTCCTCAGCAGTTCACTTCAAGGATGTATTGCTGTCTATGCCTGTAACACACCGACAGCAACTTCAGGTGTCGTTACCTTCTTCTTTTCTTTCTATGCCGTTGTATTGGATGTCTTTTGCAAAAAAGTATTTTGCTATTGTTTTGGAACTAACTGGAAGACTTGGGAGTCACAAGCTCTACTTTTTATGAATGCCTACAAACATAAATGGAATCCCTTTGTCTTTTCAGGGGTTCATCCGTGCGTCTGTGACACAAGAGCATAATGCAACACAGCTAAAGCCCACAACTCCGTCATTAGAGATAAAATTACCAGTTCCAACAGAGGCAAGCAAAGAGAAACCTCCTCCACCATCAGCCACCACTGATGACCAAGAAATCGAAGAGGATGAAGATGATTGGGATGCTTTCCAGTCTTTTCCTGCCGCTTTAAATGCAGCTGAAAGTGAATCAAAAGTAGAAAGCAGAGTGGATAAAGATGACTTGGAAGTGAATACACAGAGTGATTACACTCATGGAGATTCTGTTTCGCAACCTCTCAACAACGTAGATGCGGTGAACGATACGGACCATCACGAGGCTGGTGAAAGGGAGGTGATATCAGATGCCCCTGATGGTCTAAAATCCCCACAGGGTGACGCACCAACCAACAATACTGAGGCAGAAGAACCCCATGATCTCCAAACTAAGAGCGGTGTTAGTGGGGCATGCAATGATCAGCAATTGGAGAGAGACGAGGAAGTGGTTTCCAGACAAGAGGGAATGACATCAGGGTCGAACCAAGTTACCGAGCACATGCCATCCGAACAT
Source organism: Gillenia trifoliata (assembly GCA_018257905.1). Taxonomy (NCBI): domain Eukaryota; kingdom Viridiplantae; phylum Streptophyta; class Magnoliopsida; order Rosales; family Rosaceae; genus Gillenia; species Gillenia trifoliata. Next base: position 29,191,561 of record CM031084.1, on the reverse strand, counting down.
GATCCTACTGATACTGAGGCAGAAGAAACCCGTGATCTCCAAACTAATAGCGGTTTTGTCGAGCCATGTGATGATCAGCATTTGGAGAGAGACGAGGAAGTGGTTTCCAGACAGGAGGGAGTGGCAGCAGGGTTGAATACTGAGCATATGCCAGTTGAAGTGAATTTAGACCATCAACTGAGGCAGGAGAAAAAAGAGAGCACTGAGAATAAACCGGGGCAGGTATCATCGAATCCTGTACCAGTTGATGAGGAAGAAGTATCTGATAAAAGAGAAGACAAGGAAGAGGCAGCTATCGAAAAGTCTCGCCTCGAGCAGCCTGGAGAGAGCAGTAAGGTGAAAGATTCATCGGAAACCTAGACTGATGGCGTCAAGTTAATAACAATAATGTACTTGTGGACGCAGGTTTCGACGTTTCGTTATCACACATTTATATTATCAGAAAGTCTGAACTAAACTGCAAGATTAATCTTTACTTGATCTTGATGTAGTAGTAATGTTATGCAGTGATTTAATTTTATGAATCATAGAAGAAGGAAAAATTATGGTGTAATGAGTGAAATCAGAACCCTTCCCTTCTCACAAGTCACAATATATCCCCGCACATTCATTAAGATAAAAACACTTTTATTCAAATTTGACGAACCAAAAAAAAAAAAACACTGTTATTCAAATTTCCTTATGATCAAATACGATAGTAAAGGCAAATTTGTCTTAAATCGTGAACACAATTGCCCTCACGAGTCGGATTTCTTTTGTTATAATCTTAAATCTAAATATAAGGACACCGCAACATCTTTTTTCGAGTTTTGCATAAACTTGTATTCTCATTTGGTGCGTACAAATTTTAGATTAATTTATTTTGTGTAACTTATAATATATTTAATTTTTATGATATAGGAAGAGGTTACGGTTACGAACGAGGATGTGGTTACTCAACGGGAAAAGTTCGTTAATATGTTCTTTTGCATATTACACGATGTATTGAGTTCAGAAGACGTGTGTGTCTACTCGCCAGAATATGACGGATGAGGGCTTGGGTTGTAAGTAGCCAAGGTGCAGCATGGCCAAAAAATTATACAAGGAAGAATATTTGAGTCTGACAAACCAACTTTGTTTTCATTTTTTTTAATACAACAATATTATTTATACTAAGGGGATGAAGATTGGGCTAAGCCACACGATAGGCTAGCCATAATCATTTCATTCAAATACGCCTTTGACGAGAATCGAATCTAAGACCTCTCACTTACTAATGAAAAGGAATATCACTAGACCGTATTACTAAATGACAACTTTGTTTTCATTTTAAGTTTAAACTCATTTTGAATGTTCACTCTTGTTAGTGATTGAATTATTGTATTCGAGCCCGGTTCTCTTACACTCCAGTAACCAAGAAAATGATGCTCACTCACCATTAAGATCTAACGGTTGGTGCTCGTTTCACTTTTTTGTTGTACTTTTTTCTGTAGAGTTTGGAGTTGTAATGTTCTAAACTAGAAAAGAGCCCTTGTAGGCGACTTATTTGATATACGATATATTTACACTAAGGAAGAGAGTGAGGGAATATATTTCTCCTTGTAGGCGACTGTTCATATATATATATATATATATATATATATATATTGTGCAGACGGAGACCATGTCCAAATCCGATCTGAGTAGTGGCTACTGGGGAGGTGATGTCATGAATTAAGAGACGCACCAAACCTTGAAAGATGTAAACTTTACCCTTCTAATACGATTAAGGAGATAGACATGGTAAATTTTAATCATAAACATCAAAGACAATAAAAAATAGTTGAAATTTAACTAAATAATTTCAACCGCGCATTCGTGAAAAATAGTAAGTGCGGAGAATCATGCAATTTTAACAATGGAATTTATGGAAATGTCACTCGTTAGCTTCAGTAAATAAGAATCCTTACAATTAAATATTGTCCTGAAACTGAAAGTAAAGTTTCTGGAGATTACTGGTACTGAATTGATATGTCATGTCATACAGTTTACAAAAACGCAGAAGATACGATCGATGCTAACGGTGACATTTTTTTGATCGGGTGGGTTTCCGCATTTATTCACTGTGCTTATCTTTTATTCATTTTTATTTTGTTGTTTAATTTGTACGTCTGCTCTGCTCTTATAATTAACTATTAAGAGAGTTTAGTTAATTTTGTTTAACAATTATTAATTAATTGTAACCAACCATGTGTATAAAGAGAAATGCTTAATTTGCTCTCAAATTGAATACATTACTAACGCCGATAATGAATTATCTTTTGAAAAATATACTATAAAATATGACATACCAATTATGTCGTTCACTTATATTATAACATGCGTTGTACCACTTTGTGTTTCGACTACACAAAAATTATATTCTTGTTGCCACCTCTTATTTTTATTGGTTGTGTTCTATTTGTTTGTTTGTTTGTGCAGATTCTTTTTAGATAATCATTAATTTATAAATAGAAAGAAAAAAAAACAAAAAGAGAAATGGTAGAAAATTAGAAATAAAAGTATAAAAGGTGGGAGTTGGTCCATTGGTGCCACCCAAATTGTTTTTCAAACAGCAATTATTTTCCCAGTGTCTCCCTCCCCATCTTCTTCCATGTTGACACATGAATCATACAATCCAAAGATATTCGTATACTATGAGGTCTGTTGACAACAAAAGCTTCTGGAGTTTGGTGTCTTTTAAGCCATGAATCATGACATCACCTACCTTAAAATATATTGAGGTCGAGTCACTTGTAAGTGAAAAGTCTTGAGTTCAAATCTCGTCATCAGCAAAGATGCTGCAAATATAGGTTGTTGACCTTTCATATTTATACAAATGAAATGAAGGCCTAAACCAAGGTAGAGATTATATACATGAAAGGCGTGTTACAATGCATGATATGCACAGAAATATGCACAAGTAGCTAGTGCCTGGTGGTGTCATGGCTCTGCAGAAGGCGGCTTGGAGTTTGATAGATATTGGAGCCACTCTTCTGGAGTTCCCTTTCGCATTTTCAGCATTTTAATCGCTGCACTTGTTAGCGGTATCGCAAGTATGTCATAGTCTTTCGGAGCCTGCAAAATCGAATCGAATCAATTCAATTCAATTCAATTCAATTGAGTGAACCAGACTCGCTCACTTATGCCATTTACGTGTAAAACAAACAAATTAAATTACCTTGGGGACTTTCATCAACTTCATATTTGCTTCCTCTAACGTCTTCTGACCTTTCTTCGAGTTGCACCTTGCGCATGCGGTGACCTGCATGTTAAGCGTTCACAAGAGAATTCAACCACATCAGTAACTAAACACATGTACCTACCTGCCACATATCCCAGTTTCACAATTGATGTTACAACTTGTATTGTATTGTATTGTATTGTATGGAAGCAGCATGACGAACGTATTTTACACTTTTTTTGCGATGATTATATTCAATTTATGCCATCAAGGTCTTATTTTCTCCTTCGAAATAAGGGGTTTCCAGAGGAATGGGGTGGACAATGAACCAAAAACAGCAACAGAATGCTTCTCCATTTCAGTGATCATTCATTCATGGGGCATCCATTATACAAGTCGATGGAACGGAGCATCCTTTCTCTTACTCTTAGTGAGGTTTTGGATAATCCCAACTGCTGTACATCTCTTTACTGAAAGTTGGAGCTACTTTATTCGATAGCTAATGCCCACGTCGCATGATGATAATATTGCATCTTGTTATGACACTCAGGAAAGAGAATTAAGCACACCGCAATGGAGTCTGATTGATGCATCAAGAAATCAAATCTTTAAATGGAACTGGTTATCTTACCAGATTATCCCACTTCCACTGTCCACCGCGTGCAATTGGAAAAACATGATCAATAGTCAAGTTTTCACGTGAAGAGCAGTACCTGTTAAGAGATAGAAATAAGTCTAAATGAATGACCCTTGCCTTCGTGGAACTGGAACTGGAAATAAAGGATTTTATCTAGTATTTCATGGTCATTAAAGTTCCGTTGTTGGTTACTTCCTAAAGAACTTCTAAGCTACATAAGCCAGTCAGGATGGAGACAGATTATCCAGACGTCCCAATAGCAAAGATGATAGTGAGGCCTAATGAATCAATGACGTGTTTGATACCAGTTATTGTGAAAGATCTGCACTAATACACAATAAAAAGAAAATACAACGAATATTTTTCTTTAAAGAGTAAGAACTTATAAAGATTTTAATTCCTCAGCTTTTGCGCATTGTCCAAAACTGATTAACACCACATTAATCAGTTTGCCTGCCTAGATCTGTTCACCCAACTCTAAAACCAGTACCTGCAGCTGGTGATCGATTGATAATGAATTGTGTTGGTTGACAGCCGCAACCCAGAAACTGTTGGGTAACCCTACATTGAACTTGATGCATCAGGTCTCCCACAAGAAGGATCTATCTGCCTTTTTCGTATGGGGCCGCCCTCACTGAAATGTGCTTGATGATTCCCTCATTCTTACTACTCGATGAATTTTTCTCTTTTCATTATCACAGCCAAGGCAATTCTTTCACTTCTCTACCTTCTCTTCCCACAGCTTTAATAATGTAAATACCTCATGTTTACAGGCACAAGTAAAACCATGCCGTTTTGGAGTAACTGATAGTATCAAGAAACTGACGAAATAAGCTAAACCGCCACCAGAAGAAACAAGAGAAATGTCTCCACAAATCTCTTGTAAGATCTCATATAAACTCAATCCGAAACACCTTGCAAGATCTCATATCCTGCAACAAATCTCTTGTTACACCATCATTGAGATGTGAGCTCAATGTCGTAGCACTGTATTCTTTTTTCTCCTGAAGGTATACCACTAGAGGTCTATTGGTCCTATAGGCTACATAGAGATAACCTATCTCATCTCATAACATCTCCCATCCCTAGTTAAACTGTATGAGCTAATCTAGCTTGCAATGTTCATTAATTAGCCCCCTGAGACGCATGTGCTTAATCCAACTCTCATCTAATAAGAAGCAATTATGTAATCAAACCAAGCACAAAAGAGATATCTGTACTTGAGCAAGTTTAACTTGACTAAAAGGGTAATCTACTTACTGACAAGTGAAACTGTCCCGACATAGTATATTTTTACGACTGAGACTGTTCTTAATTCTTCTTCTCTTTACAATCTGCAGTAAATGGGGAACCTGGAACCAGAAGCAAACAAATGTACCAAGTCCAAATGAACAAGAAAGGAACCAATGAGAATGTCAATGCCAAGCAAAAAAAAAAAATGCAACGAGTCAACGACGTACCCTTAGGACAGCCGGGATGTAGTAGGATCCACTTGGGGAGTTTACAGTCTGGTCATAGTATTCAAGTACATCAGCCTGGTACAAGAGAAGATTTGAACCCAATAAATCCATGTATTGTAATTTGTAAGCAGGCATAATATTCAATAGGAATCTGTCCTGAGCATGGCAGGTACACATTTGGTTTTGAAGGAATATTTATCTGTTTTATCATCTTGACAAATGCCATCACAAATTATTAACTGTAGAACAACTTATCCTTTTCAGTATCATTACTGTTGGAAAAATTTCTAAGATGAACAATTGAGCCACGGCAGTCCCACCTTCTCCATGAATTCCAAGCAAATAGCACGCTTCCAGCAGACAACATTAACTGGCCTGCCACAGAAGAACAACAATCTCAATCAGAATCAACAGTTTTCGGCTAACGAATTTCCTACAACATGAATACAAAGAAATCAGACAAACTGAGAAACTGTCATCAAGGAATCTATTGACAAGAACTAGATGGTACTCCATGACAAGAGCAATGTCAGCAATGAAATTTAGGCCCTCAGGTCTCGACAATCGACATAGCCTACAAGACCACCGGATGGCTATTATATTGTACAATAAGCATATCCTGTAGATGGGCTTGATGCTTAAGTATCACTTATCTTTCCCTTTGAAGGTATAAAGAAAACAGGCACGGGGATGCAGTAAATTTACAACAACATCATACATGGACAATAATCGCGGTACTGCAGCACTAATGAAATGAAACTCTACCAGTTTAGACAACCAAAATTTATTATTTACTAGTGTTCTTAAATAAAAACTTGATATTACAGTTAAACCATGGGGATGATATCAGTTAAATGCAAATGATGAACGTCAATACCAAATAGTGCAGGGTGCAGTGCAGGTGAAGAACAAGACAAGTGAAGTGAGAGGTGAGCAGACCTGTAGGAGATATCCAAGACGAGACCTCTGAAGCAAGACAAGTCTGAATCTGAATCATCCCTACTCTCATAGTACTCAACATGATCACCATCGTGGTCACCGCTATGAACACCGTCTCCCTCATCATGATCACCACCACCACCACCAACAAACAAATGGGCCTCAGCGTTGAAGCGCTTCGCCTTGTTCCTAGAAGAAGAATTCGAAGAAGAAGACGAGGAGTAAAGCCTGGTAGACTCCAAAGATCTGAGGCTGCGCCTGCGCTTGAGGAGCTTGTGGGGTTGGATTGATGTGAAGAGCTGCATGCTTTGTTCCAACCCCAACCCCCCATTGAAGACCAACTTCACTCGTCCTCCTCCTTGTGCTGACGACGACAACTGTGCGGCCATTTCCAAGTTAAATAATTAATTAGTGGTTAATTCTGGTTTTGCAAATGTTGTTTATTGGATTGGTTGGTTTACTTTCTTCTTCTTCTTCTCCTCCTCCTCCTTCAAATGACAAGTCTAATAATTCAAAGTCTTTCTTTCTTGTCTGCGACTGCAAATGCAAATGTCGGAAATACGAATTTTGCATTTTCATGTTTTGACACTTCACGCAAAAATGCGTTGCCACATATTTTTGCACATGCTTCCTTCCTTCTACTCGGAATATCTTCTTCTGGGGTCTCATACGAATTGACAAATCTGCCCCTCTATTATTTGCTCGCTCCGTCCGTGCAACATGATTGCATGCATACATACATACATACATACATTATCACAAGTCACAATATCCGTCCCCAGAGGCCAGAAGTAGACGATGGAATTCAATGGAAGAGAATAGAATACAACGGAATTCAATACTCTACACAGTTTACAAGGGTTTCGATTCGACAGCAAACCTCCGTCAAGATCAAGCGTTCGAGCGTTCGAGCGTTCGAGGCTTGAAGCTTTGTTTTGTTTATCCAAAAAAGAAATAGAAATTGCCAATTAAATTTGTCCCATTGAATTCATAATGATTGAATCAAGATTATTATTTAAGATAGTTGACATTTCGCAGCTTCACGCTCATTTTGCATCCCCCGCCCTCTCAATTCATCATCCACCTGAAAGAAAGCAAAACATTTAAACCAAACATGCATACTGGCAGTAAAAAATTACCAAGAAGATGGATAAGACACGCTTCAAATCACCTTTAGCTCTCTACTCTGTAAGCACGTACGCTTGTTTTTTGTTCCCACCACAAAAACCAATCAGCAATTCAGCATTGAGCAGTCTCTCGCTGTTTCATGCAATACTTAAGTTCCTAATTCCCATCCTCAAGCTCATCAAATCCAATTGGTTTGATGGTCTCCAAGTGTTGCTGGAGTAACCAATTGCTGCCAAGTCCTTAAACATTCAAATTCCAGAAAGCAGCAGTAGCTAACAGAGGCAGTTTGAATGAGTCCAAATATCCAAGCTAGTTCGCACGGCAGAAGATTGTTTTTGGCCGCCTGAGAAAGTAAATGAAGAGCTAATGTGATATTTCAGATGACAGATTAAACAATGTTGTTGATAGAACACTAGTTGTTGATAGAACCGATTAGATTAGAACACTAGCTAACAGAGTCACATAAGATTAACAAGCCATGGTCCCTAAAATTCTGTACAAACAACAGTAAAAAGGAAATTGCTGGTTACAGTTCATACCAGGTATTCTATAAAAAGAAACTTCAGTCATATGAAGTGATTCGAAATCCTCCATGCAAACAACGATTTTCAGATAACCTTTTGACCATCTTACCAGTAATCCCTACAAGAACAAACACCATCTTTGAAATGATGAAAACGATAAGCATCTCGTACTATGATAGTTCGATTCGAAATCTTCGACGTGTACTTGATCCAATTATGGCAATCATTGCAAACACGAAGATTCTTCATTACACGTATGGGAACAGCATTAGATAAGCTGAGTAGGCCAAAAGAAATTGCCAATTTCTCACTGTGAATATATACTGTTGGATCCTTTTGCTTCTGTTCTATATCATTCCAAAGGCTGGAACGGTCCTCGACATAACCAATTTCAGCTGCCCGCTCGTTCAAATCCCCAAAGAATTCATAAATCGCATCTGCAAGTGGGTGCAGTCGGTCACCAACAAAGAATGCATGAACTGAATTCTCGACCTCAATCCAGCTACGACCAGGCTCTTTCTTCACACCCCTTTCCTTCATCAATTGCCTCGTCTGATCCCTACGATCCCACATTCCTGACACTGCATACATATTGGATAGGAGTACGTACGTTGCTGAGTCTTCAGGTTCCAGTTCTAGAAGATGATTGGCAGCAAACTCTCCAATTTCAGTGTTCTTGCAAGTTATGCAAGCACTTAAAAGAGTCCTCCAAATCATTGCATCTGGTTTCATTGGCATCTCCTCTATGAATTTTCTGGCACGGCTCAGAGAACCAGCTCGACCTAGAAGATCAACAACGCAAGCATAGTGTTCAGGCTTAGGCACTAACCCATGCTCTTTTCTCATGGATTCAAAGTAGCCAAGCCCTTCATTTACCAAGCCTACATGGCTACAGGCTGCAAGTACCCCAACAAATGTGACATGGCTTGGCACTACACCAAGTTGTTTCATCCGCTCAAATAGGTGTATTGATTCAATACCACGCCCATGTTGAGAATAGCCAGTGATCATGGCATTCCAAGAAATCTCATTTTTTTCAGGCATTTCAGAAAACTCTCTCTTGGCATCATCAATGCTACCACACTTTGAATACAATGTGATTAACGCATTGGAAACCTCAGTTTCGGAATTGTTGCCAGTTTTTATAATTGTGGCATGGATCTGCTGCCCTTGTTTTATATTTGCTAAGTTAGCAGCAGCGCTAACTGCGGAGCCAAATGTGAACATATTAGCTTCCATTCCAGCTTTATTCATCCGAGTAAATACCTGCAGTGCTTCCTCATAGTACCCGCTCTGTGCAAACCCAGATATCAATCCATTCCATGACATATTATCTTTAGAATCAGTTGCCTCAAATGCTCGGTACGCTTCCCATATTCTACCACATCTAGCGTAAAGGGTAACAAGTGCATTTCCAACTGAAAGATCATCTGAATAACCAAAGACACACGACTGAGCATGAATTTGTCTTCCTAGACTAAGTGCTTGAATACCAGCACATGCACTTATTGCACTTGAAAATCCTATGTTGTCTGGTTGAATCCCTCGTCTTTGCATTTCTTCAAAAAGTATCAGAGATTCAGAAAATAAATCATGCTGTGCATACCCGGCTATCATAGCTGTCCATGAGACAATGTCATCCTCAGCGAGTCGTCTGAGAATTCTCAGGGCAGTATCTAGTTCGCCATGCTTAGCATACATATCAATGAGCACACTACAGACATAAACATTGAAATGAAAACCAGTTTTAATGACTTGAGTATGTATCTGCTCTCCTAAATTGAGAGCTCCAACAGAGGTACAGGTTCTTAGAATACTAGGGTAGGTGTACTGATTAGGAATCATGCCTTCAACCTGCATTTGCCTAAAAATCCGAAATGATTCATCCAGATCATCCATCTGACCATAAGCAACTAGCATCACATTCCACAGGACCACATTTTCTGTCTCTGTTGTAAGGAAAAATTCATAGGCAGTTTGCACATCGGAGCATTTCACATAAAGATCAAGCAGAGAACCTTCAAGAATAATATCAGATGACATTCCCGCTTTTATTGCAAGTGAGTGGAGTTGTTTTCCCTTCTGCAGAGCACCAACTTCTGCGCAGGAGCTCAATAGACTAGCAATTGTAACACAGTCTGGTCTCAAACAATCAATCTGCATTTTTTTGAACAATTCCAATGCTCTATCACTAAATCCGCACTGAGCTAGCCCAGAGATCAGCGAGTTATAAGATACTGCATCCCTGTGCCACATTGTTTTGAAAATTTGTTCAGCAGATATGAAGTTCCCTGAGCGGGAATATAACGTCACAAGTGCATTGCACACATATGTTTCACAAGAAAAGCCCCCCTTGAAAATAAGTCCATGCAGCTGCTCTCCCATCTTAAATAACTCTATTTTGGCGCAGGCACTTAGCACGCTCGAGAACACATAAGGAGTGGGTAAAATTCCTGACGTTTGCATCTGAATGAATAAGAGAATTGCTTCTTCTTCGCGTCCATTCTGAGATAAACCAGAAATCATGGCCACCCAGGAAACACTATCCCTTATATACAATTTATCAAAAACCTTTTTAGCAGCATCCACAGACCCGTTTTTGGCATACAAATCAATCAAGGGATTACACACAAGCAAACTAGTACCAAAACCATGACAGATAATCCTAGCATGAATCTGCTCGGCATATTGAAGATGAACATTACCGCCACCACATGCCCTTAAAACCGTGGAAAACGTGGTCTCATCAGGATGCACATTATCTGCTATCATTCGGGAAAAGAAATCCAATACTTGAGTGGTCAACTTGTTTGCAAGAAACCCGTGAATTATGTTATTCCATGAAAACAAACTTGTGTAGGGCATATCATCAAAAGCCTTAACTGCGCCATCTAAATCACCAGCGGCAAGATAAGCATCAACAAGGCCATCGCATATAAGATGTTGGACATGAAAACCCAGCTTGAGAATCCTGGAGTGAAGCTTCTTAGAATCTAACAAGTTCCCCGAATTGGAGCAGGCTTTTAAAAGCCAAATATATGTCTGGCAATTAGCACGAACACTAGGTGATTCCACGGAATGCAGGAATTCAAAACCCTTTGGATTATTACCTTCATTTTGATGAACTAGAGAATGGTCGAGGACATGGGCATTGGCTGCTGCATTACTAGTATATTCTGGCAAGCTCAACCGGACGACATTCCGACGAAAGCGCTGCAGAAAATTTGAAGCATTAAAGAGGGAAAGGAGAAGAGGCAGAAGAAATCAAAATAAAAAAGCGGTGATTGCTCTGGTGGTGCACAAGAGAGAGAAAGAATTGACGAAAGAGAGAGTGATCAGTACCTTGTGAAGATTGATAATTGAGGTGGGTTTAGGTTTGGTTGTGAAATGGGGCGGCGGGAAGCGATGGAAGAAGGGAGGGTCGGGGAATTGGTGTAGAGTCAGAGTGAGCATCAAGGATCTGAGACAGCCAGAGCCACTCATCTGTCAACTGTCAACTGTCAACTGTCAACTCATCAATGCTGCTGCTGCTGCTGCATTGGAGAGTGACTGGTAAAAGGAAATAGATTGAATGCCAACACCAAAAACAAAAACCAAGCTGATAACTGATGGAGATTCAAGTAATTCGCATCCCTTTAATAATAAGAAGATACACACACATCATACGTCTACATAGATATACATCAGGAGTGAAGAAAATAGAAAAACATTCGGCAGCGGCAGCGGCAGCGGCAGGGGCAGGGCAAGGCAGCACCCACCGAGCAAAACTTTTAGTGCGGCTGCGGCTGCGGCTGCAGTACTTAGTTATTAAATTTTGAGTCTTGCGGAAGGAAGGTGGGTAGCGAGCGGCTCTGTATGTATGTATGTATGTATGTACGCTTGAGACTCCTCGAAAGAAAGAGAGAGAGAGAGAGAGAAAACTTTCCGAGTGAGTGTTTGTGTTTTGGGTCCTCTCCTCTCCTCAGTCCTCAGTCCTCAATCCTCAATCCTCAATCCTCAGTCCTCAGTCCTCACTCAAAGTCAAAAGATAATAACTTGTTTGTTTCAGAGTGTCAGTTGAGCTTGGGCTTGAGCGGCAGCCGGCAGGGCAGCCTAATTGTATTTCATTTGTACGTGGAATGTAACAGACCAGCTCTTTTGAGGTCTTAGTATAATTTGCCTAATTGTTTGGGTGCAAAATGACAGATTTTAGCACTTCAAGCTAGGTATCATCTGTAAAGTTAACTTGTTTGTTTGTTTAAAGCAAACCCTCATATGAAGTAAGCTCCCACCTCTTAACAAACAAACCCACAATTGAAGTAACCTTCACCACTTGCTTAAAGAAAGTTCTCCTTATTATTGACAATTTTTGCTTCTCTCAGCCCTTTATCACTTGTTTCATAACCAAAACTAAGAGATTGGAGTTTGAGAGAAACATGTCTAAGCTAAGAAATACATAGAATAATTGTTAGTTGCTGGATTTCATGGTTTCAAGCTAAATGAGTCTGTAAGTATTCTTGTAACTATCTTTGTGTTCTGAATCATGTAAGTATCCTTGTGTTTTGAATCATGTAAGTTTCCTTGTGTTGTTAGCTTTGTTTTGCATCTATGTTTCTGAATCTTTGAGCTACTTTGTTATTGAGCTTTGATTCGGTCTTCACTTGGCTCTTTTGATATTTGAACCTCGTTTCATTATTGATTCAGATACCATTGCTTTCGCTTTATTTCTCAAAGTGTTTGTATTTGAACATCGAATAGCATCTGAACTTGTAGTTTATTCAGTTAGTCTGAATTATAGTGTTTGTTCCTTCTTTGTAAAGGAGTTTGGACCTCTGATCAGGTGGTAATGAGGCCTATGTGACCACCATGGGAATAAGGCCTCATTGGATGCACTAATGAGGAATCACATAAGCTATTTATATTGTTATTGATTCATTGAATTCATGTGTTCATTGTATTGCAGATTTTGAATTCAACTTCTTTGATTGTGCATTCGAATCACTTTGTTTCAGATATTGTTGCTTACTGAGCTTTGTAGCTCACCTTTTTTCCCTTCTCTTTCAGATAAGCTTGGGGTGAGAAGTTGGCATGTTTTGGATGTATTTGAAGAGCTATTGAAGATTTTGGTTCATTTTGGAAGACATTAGATGTTTTTGTAGCTGTTTTGACAATACTTTGTACATTAGATGGTTTGTATTTTGGAGCCTTTGTAGTTCATTTAGAGGTCTATTGTAAGAAATGGTTATGAAATTGCTTTTGTTCAGTTTTGGAGACTTTGAAGTAGTTACTTTTTGCTCTTAAAAATAAGGTGAAGCATCACCTACTCGGGTTTAGTTTAGACCAAATCTGGGGCATGACATGGAATGAATGAATTCTTGGTCTTATCTTCTTCTTGTTATGGCTACTGGCTAGGGCTCTTTTCTCTTTTTGTTTTGGATTTTAATTTAAGGGGGTGTTACTTACATGTGAATGCTTTAATTATTAATTGATTCAATTTGATTTTCTGGTGATGCATTGGATTGGATTGGACTGGAACGGACCGGACCGGACCAAAACATAACATTTTGTGTCTGACACAACTTCAAACTTGCAAACTCAATCCAGCAAAATCACATGTGATAGTATTCATTGAATCAACATCGACTCAAAAGTCGTTAGTTAGACTGACACAGACTGGATCAGAAAGGAAACAAGAAGATACAAACACAATATCATTGAGATTCAATCAAAACGTTATCGTTTCTACTATCAAAACTGCATCGTTTTTATTTATAAATTCCTTCCACATCACAATCCCACCAACCCTGGCGCATCATCTGCCACACCACCACCAACAACAACGCTATTCCTGTTACATATTCACACCTAAGTGCTAACCCCTGAGCCACCCAACCAGAAATAACCAAAAATATGTTGCACCAGCACCAGCACCAGGCCATTGCCTACGACAGCACTGCAAGCTACATTCAGAGATGTGTCTGCCAGCAAACGCTAACGTCGTCTGATGTAAGTAGGATCTAAAAAAAGATAAAAGAGAAATCAATTAGCAATATGCTGCTGTTAAGCGAAACAAACATCCCATCCAAAATGAAGAATTCATCAAGCGACAGATTATGCTTTCTTTTTGGTATTTGGAGAGCTAAGGAGGGAAGGGAGGCGCACCATTGCTGGACCTTCCTGAACTCTGTAAGGACAGGGTATATGTTTTCAAAGGCCTTGTACGTGTCATCCCTCACCTAACACATCAAATTAAACAAAATGTTAGCAAATCGTCCAAACGCAAAAGCAGGAGTAATTAAAAGGCCAGTGAACAAGATACATAAACAACAAATCACCTTTGCACCCGTAATAACAATTTTCCCTGACACAAATATAAGAAGAACAATCTTCGGCTGCTTCATTCGATATATCAGCCCTGGGAAAAGCTCAGGCTCATACTGCACCAACATAACACAAAATAATACTGATTCTTTGAAAAGACCACTACGAAGCATACAAGTGGGCAGCCAGTACAACACTTTCATAAGTCAATTAGAAACAAAGGAAATAGGGCGTATTCCGTACAAGGCCTTACTTTGTACACCAAACTAAAGCATCAAAAGTGCAGAGTTTAGGAAATGCGCCCATACCCAAACTAAAATTGTAATCTCAAAGAACACTCAATGTCTGCCTGTTAGGTCTATCCATTTAGTTCTACATTTTAAACTGCAACAACCTGTTGGCCCTTATGATTCATGTATTGGGCACATGCATTGTCCTATCATAATGTTGATCAAAGAAAGTCTTCTGTCTAGGACTCATGTATTGGGTATATACAGCCCTTGTACTTGTCAAATGTATGTATCCGTTCATTGTATGTCTCCTGTCATGATAAATAGGTTTGCAAACCTTTCTTTTGGGACATGAATGAACTTTCAGAATTTTCCAGCAAGTATTTATTTCCTCTAGGACTTGATGCATAAAATATCTAAGAGTAATTCCTAGAGTCCTACTGGTGTCGTGATGCTAGTAGTTCCTATCCCTTTGTTGTCAATTTCTCATCTTGTCCTTAAACTTCCCTGTTGCACTCTTACCTACCACCAATAGACTTTGGCAGACCTTTCCAGTATCTAACCATCAGAATAACATCTAGGTATATAGCCTTGACCCTGGAACTGCCATAAGACCGACCAACACAATGGGTATAATGGTCGCAGAACTCAGAGGTCCACTTACTATTACCGAATAATTAACCGTGATAGTCTGCTTCAGATGGAGTATGCATAAAAAAGAAAAAGATTGATTGTTTGTTGATGCAACTAAGCTAGTGTTTCCCTGTTTAGTCTGCTAAAGAAAAACATCAATGAAAGACAAAAGTAACACTTGCTGCTATAGAGAGCTACTCAGTCTTGTAGGGTTTATAGGGTTTAGGTATATATGAATGGAGGCATGCAATTTGTACACACACTGGGAAGAAAGAAATACACCCAGTTTCATCAAACCACTTCGAGTTGTATGTATTTACAAGAGAGTTTTAAGCAATACACTCCTAGTTTCATAAAAATTTCTTCAGAGGCATGCAAAATATGTTGATCTTGTTGATTATTAGCACTTAAAATGCAAAATGCCCATATAAGAAGATAAATTGATCATATAAACACTGACATCGAATCATGAAAGAAATCTAAAATCAATATACAAAAATTATGAAACAAAAAAAAAAAACTATAATATCACATCGAGTCAAATTAGTGTTATGAAGTACAAAAGCCTGGGACAGATGGTTCTCACTTACACTTGAAAAGGCACCGTGGGAGTATGCAAGACCCTCAAGTCTTATCGGGAATTTAACATCACAGGAGCCAACAATATTTTGAATCTTGAAATCCTGATGCTCAGAAAAGCATGTATTAAAAGAAATAATTAAAAATACAATATACTAAGGACTTACTCTAAAAAGGTTGTACACATGAAAGAAAGAGAGATACCTTGAACTTAGCATTAAACCCAAGCTTCTGGATGATTCGAGCATACTGGGAACCAAAAATATCAAATCAGATGAAAGAACTCTGACACTGTTCCTTGCAACCTAATTAGATTCACTCTTCTAACTAAATGAAACGATAATTATGGAAAGGATAATCATTGATTGCAAAACAACTCCCACTCCTAATGACAAATTATTTTAAGTTACAATACTTAAGGTGGTTGCTTAAAAGCATGGCAAAAAGTCCACTGTCACTCTACTCCAAACTTAGAATGCCTAAAATCGGGCCAAAACATATGAAAATTCACACATAAAACTATGTTTTGCTATGATAAAACCAGTCTGTAAGCATTCAACAGATACCTTCCTCGCTGCCAGTTTTGATTGCTGTTCACTTTTTGCACCAGTGCATACCTGAAGTACCATTGAGATTAAAACTTAAAATGGAAAGGAAACGGAGGGGGTGTATATCAAGTTCAAAGGGTCATCAAGATGCAATGCAGTAGTTAACCAGGGTTGTGACATAAGTAAACTTAAAGCCAAAGTTTTGACCACAGAACAGGGTTCAAAACGGGATTTATTAAATCATTGCAAAACAACACATTATTTAGTATATACACATGCAATTCACCCATCTATGAAATGAAAATCATAAAAGGATCAGTCTGTCACCATATATATCTTGAACATCAAAATTTGTGAATTTAAGCTTCAACATACTGTACATTTTCGACAAAACATGCAATCCAGAAGGACCAGAACCAATCGACCATACACTTTAATCTAGATTCAATAGTCAAAATTAGGAACCCAAAAATGCTCTCCTTTTGAAGATATTCTCTGAATTAAGCATTATCATTACTTGACTAAAAAAACACTAAAATATGGTGAAGGAAAAAGCAGAGTACATCACTTAGACTGCACACGGCAAATCAAACACTCATGTATGTAGGGCTCCAAACACATTTCCACAAATGCATAATCATCTTTGAATTTGATGCCAACAATCACGTCAAAGATAATAGCGCAGTCAATTAGAGTACGATATTGAACACATATAAAGTAAGATAAACTGTTTTATCAGATCTCACGTAATAGGCATAGATTTAAAGAACAAAGACATTTTCCACCAAAGGTGGAACACAACAGGAGCAAAGAGATTCAAAAGCAGATCACTTCCAATAATGATATTAAAACAATATGAACAGCTGAAACGAAATCATATAGTTGTCAGCAAATAGAATCCCAAAAGTTGTTGGGAGGGCTCACCATCTTCCCAGAGGCAAAAATCAAAGCTGTAGTTTTTGGCTCCCTTATTCTCATAATTACAGCAGCAAAACGCTGCAAGACCATTGATTTCAAAAGAAGTTAGTATTCAGTACTCCAAAATATCTTGAGAATCAGAACATAATTCATGGTCTGTCACTGACACAATATAAATTAGAGTTCAATCAATTTATAAGAGAGGTCAGGAATCACTAAATCTTGACTCAGCTAAGAAAGCCAGACTTTACTGTATGTATAGTTTGAGGTTTAAAGAATGACACAAACAAGCATCACACCCTAGTTAACCACTACATTAAGAATCCTCTATAAAGTATTTTGGTAAAGTGAGCTAGCACCACTAAGATTCTGAACATACAACTGAAATAAATAATACAGCCAAGCTTACAGAAACTCTTGCATACCTTGGGGTTGTATTCTGCATTTCGAGCTTGCAACGCAATTTGCTTAAGATCCAATTTACAATCCAAGTTAACTGTAGATACGATATTCCTACAAACACAACCAAAACAGGAATAAATCGTGAAACTTCAGTATTTTTCTTCGAAAAAAGAGAACTTTATTGCTCACAGAAGGGAGGCCTGTAGGGTTGATTAAAATGTCTTGATATTATGTATGGGAATAGTCCAAGTCTTATTTTCTTCGAAAAAGAGAACTTTATTGCTAACAAACAATAGAACTGCAAACAGAAGACAAGTGATCAAGAAGACCACTACAGAACAAACCAGAATGCAAAGACTATCAAACAGCAGCTTCTGATGACAAGTTCTAGCCATGGCTTCATTTCCAATAACAGAGACTTATATATGAAATGTTTCATTTGCGGATAAAACTCAAGTTCTCCAAGCTTTAGACAAAGGACACAAACACACACAAGAAGAAAATCCATATAGGTTGGCTAAAAAAGTCAACTTCCACCACAAAAATGGGAAAATTTTCAACTTCTCAAAAACACAAAAACATCTAGCGGATACAAATGAAACAGTAGAACCCATAATTTTCCATCTCCGTTTCCCTACTGAAAACCACCATAACCCCATAAACTGATAATCCGAACATAAGCTCGCGAAACCAATCAGATCGAAACAAACCCCCTACGCAAAACTCAATTCAGAAGCCTTGTAAATGGAAAAAAACGAAATTAGAAACTTCAAACGAAAGAAGAGAGAGGAGCGAGACTTACTGAAGAGTGGGAACGATGCCAGATGGGTGAATGGAAAGATCCACAGGTTGGCTCTCTTCTAATCCACCTTGATCCCCCATTCCCTGTATCCCACTTTCAAGAGCTCCGTCGATTTCCCAAAAACAACTTTTCTTGCAATAAACAAATTTAAATCAAATCAAAGTTTAATTCTTTAATTATTCTTCTGGGTTCCAGGCAATGGGTCTATTGATCGTCCTAAATCAGATCTGCACAACCTCCTTTACCCACAATTTCTGAGCTTTCAACAATCTAGGGTTTCGACTGCAATCGGGAAAGAAAATGAGAAGTTGGGAAATTGAAATCGGAGAGAATTCGCGGGAAAGTGGGGAAATGGGGGTGGGAAATTTTCAAAAAAGATGTTCTTTTATAGGTTTTGATGGAAGAAATTGAGGAGAGATGGGATGGGGTGGGTTTGGTTTTGTATCTCAGAGAAAATGCGAATGGGGGATTATGTGAGAGTTGTGAGGAAGGCCTTTCCCTTTTGTTGTCTGGCTTGGCTTCGCCGCTTTGTCGTTTTTCTATATATATAGGTCGACAGGCTGATTCTTACGTAGCCGGTCCATCCCTTGCAATTACCGGATATTGCCGGTCTGGTCATGTGTTTTTCTAAGTAGGATAAGGGGTGGCAATTCGAGTTCACAAGTTGAATTTGTGTGAAAGTGAAAAAATGTTGATGTTACCTATTATTCAATGGTCCGGTTATTGAATGGTCTTAGATTAATTTATGGTAAGCTTTAAATAAATTTTAAATCATTCAATTGTATGTACCATTTTCGAGAGACGATTGTGAGCAGCTGAGTACGCTGCCAACAACTGGATCCGAATTATCATATGGACGGCTTATTTATCAGCGGATTGGGTTGAGACTACCGCACTTGGAAAGATGTCTAGTTCTGATGGGCAGGAAATCATGAATTTGTGCTGTTTACTCATTGGAGAACAATGAGCTTTGGGTGAGGCACAGCCTAGGCTTGCTTGTCCAAGCTGGAACTGCTATGTACATCTTTGTGACATCATGGACAACAAGCTCTTATGGGGTATATTGCAACTTGTACAGGGCATATAAGTTGCAACAGTGATTCTTCATTCATTCTCCACCCCAATTTTTCACAACACTTCAACTTGTGCGGAGCGGGATTGTATAGGTACACCAAGACCTTATTTAATCATCGACTCAAACACCACATGCCTTACGGTTGTTGTTAACTTGTTATAAACATATATAAAAACATAACACGAAGTCTTTGTTAAACAAATTAATTGAATGCCAAATTGCCAATAGCTCAACATATTATATATGTAGCAGCTGCTTCCTTGTTCCTTCTTATAATCTCCTCCTATTACACTCCAATAAATACTCGTCTTTTTTCTCCATCCTCACACCGTTGCATCGATCATTCAATCTGCTCTTTTGTTCATATATTTTCAAGTGAGTTGCTTCTATACATAAGCATGGATACTAGTTTTGTACACAATCTATTGGCAGGTGCCGCCGCTAAGATTGCTTCCCAGCTGCCGTTGGCTGCCGGGTTTCTTACATTTGTGTGCATCGAGTGCTTTGTGGATCAACTGGTTGCTCCGATCAAACCCCTAATCGGGCAGTACTTGGCCAAGTACTTGCTCGTCTGCAGTGGCCCCGTGGTCACCAAATACTTGGACATTTACGTTGCTTACATCCTAAGCTACAAAACCAACGTCGAGAACCTATTGAAACAGCTCAAGAAGCTCAAGGCTACACGAGACATGGTGCTTCAGGGCGTTGAAGATGCGAAAAGGAAGGGAGAAGTGGCGGTCAGAGCTGAAGTCGAGAAGTGGCTGAGCAGCGTCGATAGGCTGACTAAAGAGGCCGCCCAGTTTTTCGTATACAAAGGCGACGCAAACAGCGGGTGGTTGCGTTGGTTGTATGGTCTGTTGATGTCGAGATTCCAATTGAGCAAGAAGGCAAAGAAGATGATAGAGCTTCTGGTTCAGCTCCAAACAGATGGAATTTTTGTCACTGTTTCTAATTAATTACTTGATTAATCATTAATGTTTGTACTTTGTAGTAGTGATTTGCCCAAAAGAACTTGAATTTAAGCATCTTCAGTCTCTCGAAATTTATAATGGCGTGTTTACTAATCCGTAATGGGAATCAAAATCTGATTCCGAAATTCACAAAAGTAAATTGAAATCAAAAGACAAACACCAAATAAACACCAAATGCTTGAGTTGATCAAATGACAAATCCACCGTTGATCCGAATGACCTGGCCGTTGACCCACTCCCCTGCATCCGCCGCTAAAAAACCAACAATCCCAGACACATCCTTGGGCTCGCCCAATCTACCCAGAGGGCAAGCATCCTCAAGCCTCTTAATAGTCTCCTCACTCTTCCCGGCAAAGAACAACTCCGTCGCCACCGGCCCCGGCGCAACGCAATTGGCAGTTATTCCGGTGCCCTTGAGCTCCTTGGCCAAAATCTTTATCATCGTCTCCACCGCCGCCTTGGAGGCCGCATAGGCTGCGTACCCAGGCATAAGCCCCCCGACGACCGACGACGTAATCATGATTATTCTCCCGCCGCCGCCGCGTGTCAGCCTCTTCGCCGCCTCCCTAGACACCAAAAACGCCCCTTTTGTGTTCACACTGAATGTGTTGTCCCAATCCTCCACCGCCGTATTGGCCACGCTGGGATACTTGGGATCCAAAACCCCAGCGCTGTTCACGACGATGTCGACTTGGGACCCGAATTCTTGCTCGGCTTTGTCGAAGAGGTGCTTCACCTGATCGGGGTCCGAAACGTCTGCTCGAACCGCAATTGCTTGCGATTGGGGGTTTATCTCTCGATTGAGCTCGGAGACTAATTGATCTGCTTGTGCTGAGTTTGATGAAGCGTAATTGACGACGACCTTTGCGCCGAGGGAGTGGAGGTGAGCTGCAATGGCACTGCCGATGCCCCGCGAACCGCCGGTTACGATGGCTACGCGGCCGTTGAGGGGCAGGGAAGGGGAAGAGGAAGAGTAGTGTTCAGCTTCGCTGGTAGTAATTTGTGCAGCCATGACTTTGATGGATTGGAGGTCTGAGATGGTGAGTATGGAGATATATTATTGGGTAAGCAAATCGTTGACTTTTCAGAGGGACAATGCGTCAGCACACACATAAGCCATCACTGCTCCACGAAACACTGGAGTCCTGGTTTGAAAGTCTTTTTAAAATGAAATAAAATATTTTTGAGATCAAATTTTAATAAAAAAATTTAAGCGAAATCTAGAAAGTCATTTGAAGTGTTTCATATAAGAGGTACATAATTTGTTTCTTGTAGAAAGCATTTAAGTGTTTTTGAAATTCAAAAACATTTTTTAAAAAAACTCTTTATGTTGTGGCCAATATTTCTGAGGGGGTGCGGCAAGCAAAGGGAAGAGAGAAAATAGAGAAGGCTTGAGGAATTATTCTGTATTGTGATGATCAATTCCTCATGCCAGGTGCCTTTATTTATAGTGAAAGAAGTACAATTACATTAGGAAACAAATCCCACACATAATGGAATATCCTAATCCATATCTACCTAGGATTTACACAATCACATTTAACACATGTGTATTTTATCCACAACACTCCCCCTTGAGTGTGCAAATACTCAAGTAGATATCGCATCAGATCTTCAGGATGAAAGTTGATGAAGTCGTCTCGTAGGCACAATAGAGAAACATGCTAGTCTCAATCACGGAACTTGCATATAAAAAGAATAAAAACTCTCACAAAACCTGGCTATGGTAAAACCCAAAATGGGACAAAAACCCATAGTCTAGGAGAAAAAGTGAGTTAATGCAATGTCAATACTAAACATCTACCGGATGTCAGTAGGATGTACACAAGGGTATAACCAGCCCAGAATGGGTGCCTCATTAAAACCTAGTCAGGTAACAAAAACCCAATGGGAAAAATGATCCTGATCGTAGGGAAAAAGAGTACATTAAGGTTAAGCGAGTATACTTCAGGATACTCCCCCTGAGTTTGACAATATTCCGAATGAGAAACTAACAATGTTGCAAATCAGACAATTTACGCATACCAATTCCTTGAACAAGCTTCTGAAAAGTAGACTTCGGCAGTGACTTGGTGAAGAGGTCGGCTAAGTTGTCCTGGGAACGGATTTGCTTGACTTCAATGTTCTGATGCTCTTGTTGCTGATGTGAGAAGAAGAACTTCGGCGCAATATGCTTGGTGTTGTCTCCCTTGATGTATCCTTTCTTGATCTGGTCAATACATGCGGCATTATCCTCAAAGATCGTTGTAGGGACATCAACGACTGAAGAAAGCCCGCAATTGCTTCGAATATGCTCAACAACAGCTCTCAGCCAAAAACACTCACGAGTAGCTTCGTGAAGGGCGAGAATCTCAGCATGATTCGAAGAGGTAGCAACTAAGGTCTGTTTGGTTGACCTCCAAGATATTGCGGTGTCTCCAACGGTAAAGACATAACCCGTTTGAGAACGTGCCTTGTGCGGGTCAGATAAATAACCTGCGTCAGCATAACCAACAAGGCAAGCATCATTCCGAAGACCAAGGGGGTGTGATCTATTCTGAGATGCATAGGGATAGAATAAACCCAAATCCGTAGTACCCTTAAGGTAACGAAGGATGTCTTTAACACCATTCCAGTGTCTGCGTGTGGGCGCATTGCTATATCTTGCAAGAAGATTAACAGAGAAGGAGATGTCCGGTCTAGTGCACTGAGCTAAGTACAATAGAGCGCCAATTGCACTTAGATATGGAACTTCAGGCTCCAAAACCTCTTCCTCATCGTCTTTAGGACGGAAGGGGTCTCGTTTTGCATCTAGCGATCGGACGACCATAGGAGTACTCGAAGGTTTCGCTTTATCCTCATTAAAACGACGTAACACCTTCTTGGTGTAGTTCGATTGGTGGACCAGTATCCCAGCCGAACTATGCTCAAGCTCCAGGCCTAGGCAATATCGAGTTTTCCCAAGATCTTTCATCTCAAATTCCGACTTCAGGTGCGACGCAGTTTTCTCAAGCTCTTCGGGAGTCCCAATGAGATTCATGTCATCGACATAAACTGCAATTATCGCAAATCCGGAATGTGACTTCTTAATAAACACGCATGGGCATAATTCATTATTCACATATCCCTGACTAATCAAATACTCACTCAGACGGTTATACCACATCCGTCCGGATTGCTTTAATCCGTAGAGTGAACGCCTCAATCTAATTGAGAGGGTGTTCCGTGGTTTAGAACTATTTGATCCAGTCAATGTAAGTCCTTCAGGAACTTTCATATAGATTTCCGTATCAAGATCCCCGTAGAGATACGCGGTTACCACATCCATAAGCTGCATATTCAGTTTTTCGGAAACTACCAAACTGATAAGGTAGCGGAACGTTATGACGTCCATTACGGGAGAATAAGTCTCCTCGTAATCAATCCCAGGGCGTTGAGAGAAACCTTGCGCCACAAGGCGTGCTTTGTATCGCACTATTTCATTCTTCTCATTACGCTTCCTTACGAAAACCCACTTGTAGCCAACGGGCTTCACATGTGGTGGTGTAGGAACTACAGGCCCAAACACCTTACGTTTCGCAAGCGAATCAAGTTCGACCTGGATTGCTTGTTTCCAGTTTGACCAATCGGTTCTACGTCGACATTCATCAACGGAACGTGGTTCAATATCATCGCTCAGCATGATATCAGTAGCTACTGCATATGCAAATGCATCGTCGACTATCATCTCATTCCTATTCCAAAGTGCATCCAAGCTAGCATAATGGACCGAAATCTCACGATTTTCGGGAGGCGGATTGGTCTCTTCAAGGACACTACCATAATCTAGAATAACCTCATGCGTTGGAAAGGATGAGTTGGCGATGGCAGGATTCGAACTAGTTTCACTAGTTAGTGCCGTGGGGTTCCTCTTCCGGGGTTGTGAATCCTTTGAACCAACAGGTCTGCCACGCTTCAGGGTAGGAGCAGATGATTGGCTAGCCGCCAGGGTACTGGGCCGCACAGCAGGTACGGCCAAACGTCCTTCAGGGGCGTTTCGTCCTTCAGGGGCGATGGTTCGACGTACGTTTGGTACATCTATCTTTGCAGGCACATTCGCAGCTGGTATATGTGATCTCGTCACTTTCGCTAGATCAGTAAAAGCATCCGGCATGCTTTGAGCAACGCTCTGTAGATCTAGGATTCTTTGCACCTCAGTTTCAGACTGAGCAGTGCGGGGATCTAAATGAGACATAGTGGGGTTAGGCCACGATAATTCGCGGCGTTCTTCAGGAACAACTATGTTCTTATCTCCCCCTAACGACGGGAAGACTGTCTCATTAAAGTGACTATCCGCAAATCTAGCGGTAAAGAGATCGCCTGTCAAAGGTTCTAAGTAACGAATGATCGAAGGGGAGTCATAACCGACATAGATTCCCAATCTTCGCTGAGGACCCATTTTAGTACGTAAGGGCGGCGCAATTGGCACATAGACCGCACAACCAAATATGCGCAAATGCGAGATGTCGGGCTCGTATCCAGTTACCAACTGGAGCGCAGAATATGGTTGGGTCAATACGGGTCTCAGGCGGACCAACATTGCTGCGTGCAGTATTGCATGGCCCCATGCAGATATCGGAAGTTTGGTTCGCATTACCAAAGTCCGAGCGATTACTTGAAGGCGCTTAATAAACGCTTCTGCTAGGCCGTTTTGGGTGTGAACATGGGCGACAGGATGTTCAACTTCAATCCCAACTGACATGCAATAGTCATCGAAAGTTTTCGATGTAAATTCTCCAGCATTATCCAGTCGAATCGACTTAATCGGATAATCAGGGTGGTGAGCCCTCAGCTTAATAATCTGAGCTAGAAGCTTGGAGAATGCAGCATTTCGAGTGGACAGGAGGCACACGTGCGACCAACGTGTGGAAGCATCAACCAATACCATAAAGTATCTAAATGGTCCGCAAGATGGTTGAATAGGTCCACAAATGTCCCCCTGAATCCTCTGAAGAAATTTGGGAGGATCCGTTTGGATCTTGTGTGTCGATGGGTGAGTGTTTAGCTTACCCAAAGAGCACGCTTGGCATGAGATAGTGCGAAGAACGAAATCCTTACTTCGGGTAAGGGGATGCCCGTGTGAAGTACTGAGGATACGGCGCATCATAATTCGTCCAGGGTGTCCCAAACGGTCATGCCAAAGCAAATTTTCCAGTGCAAGGCCACTGCTAGGGCCGGCCACATGGTGGCTTTCCAGGGAGCGAATGGTTGTTATGTACAAGTCATTTGGAAGGCGCTCCATCTTCTCATGAATACGCTTCTGGCCATATTCATAAGAAGTGATGCACAGGAATTCAATCCCATTTTCTTCAGAAGTTTCAGCGTGGTAATTATTATCTCGAATATCTTTAAAACTCAACAACGTTCTTCCGGAACGCGGAGAATAAAGTGCCTCTTTAATGGTTAACTTTGTACCATTGGACAACATTAATTGGGCAGTGCCATGCCCCTCAATCAGGTTGGATGAGCCTGAAAGGGTTGTCAGAGGTGATATTTTAGGTATGAAGTTAGTGAAATAGATGCGTTCACGCAATATAGTGTGCGTAGTTGCACTATCTGCCAGACAACTAACTTCCCCACAAGACATACCTAGAAATAATTTAATTGAATTGGTCACTTGAATAAATAAAAATCATTCATTCAATTAA
The DNA here is from genome assembly GCA_018257905.1 of Gillenia trifoliata. Lineage (NCBI taxonomy): Eukaryota > Viridiplantae > Streptophyta > Magnoliopsida > Rosales > Rosaceae > Gillenia > Gillenia trifoliata. The sequence continues at coordinate 29,165,568 of CM031084.1, read as the reverse complement.
TTCGAGAAATAATTTCCATAAAATAATATCCAAAATTAAAACTAAATACCAAACAATCGTCCAAACAAAAAGGAAAAATTGTTCAAAAACTTAAACCAAAGCTAGGGGAATTCGGCCACATAGTGGTTCTAGGCCACTAGTGGGGAAAATTCGGCCAACATATAGGCCTTATGTCTAAAAATCTAATTTTCCATCGGAGCGTTTGCTTCTTGAAAATCAGAAATCTCCAGAGTAGTATCTTCGGGATTCTCCACATGAGCGAGATTAGTCTCTATGGCTTTACGACTTGAATGGTACTCAGCAACAGCGTTAGCTGAAGCTCGGCAAGTGCGGGACCAATGGTCTTGAGAACCACATCGGTAACACAGGTTCGCCGCTTTGCTCTTAGTCTTGAAGTTTGAGGCTTTGGGAGCAAAATTAGTGCGCTTCGGGGCGTTATTTCCTCCCTTGGATGGGCCTACGCTCTGTCGACCTTGGGCTTGTGGCTTAGGTTTAGAACCCTTGCCGTTCCCACCACCACGCTTCCGGCGTTGGTTTTGGCCTCGATTCTCGCTAGAGTGTGCTTCAGGCACAGCGGTCGAGCCATTAGGTCTAGCTTGATGATTTTTCATCAACAGCTGGTTTTGCTTTTCAGCAAGTAGTAAGACAGAGATCAAATCCGAAAATTTGGTGAATTTTTGCGCCCTATATTGTTGCTGCAGGACAATATTGGTAGCATGGAAAGTTGAATAGGTCTTCTCCAGGAGATCCTGTTCAGTCAAGTCTTCTTTGCAAAACTTGAGAAGTGATCGGATTCGACAAACTTCAGAGTTGTACTCATTCACAGACTTAAAGTCTTGGAAGCGTAAGTGCTGCCAGTCGTGTCTTGCTTCAGGCAAGAAAATATCTCTTTGATGATCAAAGCGCTCTTCCAGAGCAAGCCATAAAGCTCTTGGATCCTCTTCAGCGAGGTATTCGGTCTGCAGTGCGTCATGCATATGTCTTCAGATGAAGATCATGGCGGTTGCTTTGTCAGCTTCGCCAACCGGGTTATCCGTCTCTGCTTCAATGGTAGCCCTGAGGCTCTTAGCAGTGAGGTGGAGCTTCACATCTTGTACCCACTTGAGGTAGTTCCTTCCAGAGACTTCCAGAGCGGTAAAGTCGAGTTTGTTCAAGTTCGACATGTCGCTACAAAGAAGGGAACAAGATAGTGGTCAGTACTATGAAAAACTGTTCATAGACTTGGAGTAGAACATTCAGGTTCTATTAGACATTGTTTGGTTTAAATTTTCATGAAAACTACGGGTTTCATGGGTATTTAATTTTTAAGAAAACTTCAGGTTTCATTGACACTTATTCGAAGCTTCAGGTTCGAATTTTATGAACTTCAAGTTCATATATACCTGCAATCAAACGCAATATATATAGAACAAAAACTAATACAAATAATAAATTTTAACATATATTGTGAATGGGTAGTGAAATATAGGTCTACGGGACCTTTGGGGTTTGCAAATAGGACCCAAATAATTTTTGGTGGGTCGTAGTTGGAGCTGCAGGCCCAACTTTTATTTTCTTGGGCTGCTGGCAGCAAGAAAATAAAATAAAAAAAATTTGGACAGGAGTGAGCCCAACAGTGGCTGGGGTCCAAAAGCCCACACGGGCTGTGTGAAAACAAAGCAGCAGAGCTGCTGGTGCACTGGGCTAAAGGCCCTGAGATGCAGCTGGCCCATCAGGGGCCAAAGGAGAAGGCGCGGGCCGAATGGCCTGGAAGCCTGGGTCCAGCTGCGGGCTGGGGAAGGAACGAGCCCAAGTTGGGCTGGAGATGGAGCGGGCCGAGAGGCAGGCCAAAGGGCCTGGGGTAGCGTGGCTCGGCTGGAGCTGGGCTGGGGTAGCTCGGCTGGAGCTGGGCTGGCTCGGCTGGAGCCAGTTGGGTCGGCTCGGCTGCAGGCCGATGTCGGCTCGGCTCGGCTTCTGGCCGGCTCGGCTCGGCTCGGCGCGGCGCGGCTTCAGGCCGGCTCGGCTCCGATTAGGGTTTTTTTTTTTTTTTTTCTTTATTTTTCAAAAAAACGAAAAAAATTTTTTCGGTAAAGAATTTCTAGTTTTTTTTCAGAAAAACGAAATTTGATGTTTTTTGTAGAAAAGCGAAAAAAAAAAACAAGAAAAAACCCTTAATTTTTCCTTCGTTCACACGATCATCAATTCACTTAATATATTTCAGATATATTAAATGTCGATGCTAACACAATATTTGCAGAAGATCAATAATTCTTTAAACGCAGAAAATTGGGTTATGCATCATGGTGAAGGTTCATGCAATCAGGTCTGACAAAATATCGACAATCGAGACCGTGTTTTAGAAGTACCTGGATTGCTGATGATGATGGTTGAACAATTTGTTTGCAGAAAACCCTTCAGATTCCTTAGCGCAGCGTCAGGAGCGTGCTGATAACGTGTTGTGGCCAATATTTCTGAGGGGGTGCGGCAAGCAAAGGGAAGAGAGAAAATAGAGAAGGCTTGAGGAATTATTCTGTATTGTGATGATCAATTCCTCATGCCAGGTGCCTTTATTTATAGTGAAAGAAGTACAATTACATTAGGAAACAAATCCCACACATAATGGAATATCCTAATCCATATCTACCTAGGATTTACACAATCACATTTAACACATGTGTATTTTATCCACAACACTTTAATAATTTTAGAAGCATTTTCAAACAAGTCTTTATTCAACGGTATATATGTTTAAAATTTGTCTCTACATAATTTTTTTAATAACTCTTGAGATAGTATACCACTTGAAGCGTTTCGGATATACCATAAAAAAGATATGTACAAAAATAATTAGGGATTGGTTCGCGAAAAATTTATGTTTATGATTAGAACTATTGTTAATATTATAAATTATTATGTAAATATCATATATCTAAACAAGTTTAAATCAGATGATCGATATTAAGACTCTATCTATTTACTACTGTTAATTAACGAAAGGATAATACTTAGGTACTCACTAGTGAGTACCTAATATACTCACTTTAATAATTTGGCCCAATAATGTTTTAACACATATTTTATTGTTTTAAAAAATAAAATATATGCTATTTAATTTTTCTTGGACTTTTAAACATAAAAAACACATGTCATTTTTTGATTGGGCCAAATCAAAAAGTGAGTATATAAGGTACTCACTAGTGAGTACCCAAGTATTGTCCTTAACGAAATAATCTTAATTTTAAATGAATCTTCCAATTATAAGCACAAAAGTTTGTGAATTTCCTTTCATTTTATTTCGCTTTTAAGGTTTTAAGCAAAACGACGCCGCTTGTCTTTTTCATCCCGTAGAACAAGAATTTGCAGAGAAACCCTAGATTGAAAAAAAATCCCCAACTTGCAGCGATGGCAATTGCAAGGACCGGAGTGTACGTCGACGACTATCTTGAATGTAAGCATATGTTTCGATCCCTCAATTGGATTTTAGTAAATTTGAATTGAATTTGAAATAAATTCGAATTGAATCTCGTGTGAATTTGAATTTGAATTTGAATATTGGGAATTTTGGTTTCCAAAGACGCAAACACATTGCCTGCCGAGCTCCAGAGGCTCCTCAACACCATCCGAGAACTCGACGAACGCTCTCAATGTAAGGCCACGCTTCTTCAATTCGACCAACGCTTTCAGTTTTTGAATTTTTAGGGTTTTTGTTTTTGGCGCTTTTACGATTGAAAGTTGTGATGAGTGAATAAATTTTTGTGTTTTTGAAATAAGCCATGATACACCAGACGAGGCAGCAGACAAAGTACTGTTTGGGATTGTCTTCACAGAGCTCAAAGAAATGGAACAACAATTATAACAACATTGAAGAAGATGAAGCTGTTATTGAGAAAATGCGGAAAGAAATCGAATCGAATCAGGATAGTGCGTTGAGTCTATGTACTGAGAAGGTTTTGTTGGCACAACAAGCTTATGACCTGGTAAGCTGAGCTCCTTCTTTTACTATATCGTAGTTGGCATGCAGATGCCTTTCCTCTAATTTTGTTAAGTTGTCAAATTGGCTGCTGTTAAAGTATGGGATTTTAATTGCAGGTTTTATGAAATGTCATTTCTTACTAGTTAGTTTTTAGTCTGTGTCGCAGAATTGAACTGTTAATGAGTTGTACTTTAAATTAGATGATTCACATTTTCGGTGAAGTTTTCTGGGATTTTTTTTTGTACTAATGTAGAGAATGATTCAATGATTACAATAGGAATTTCTTATAGAGCCTTGCTCAAGTGAAAAACCTTTTTTTGTCCCTGACAGAAGCTTGATAATCATTCAACGAAAATTAAGTATTTTGAAACACAATATGTTGGTCCAGTAGGTTTATCAACCTATGCTTGAATGATCAAGCTCTTCAAACAAGTTTCTGTTAAAATTCATTAATGGGTTGCAAGATTCTTTAAATTGCTCCATGAAATGGCTAAGCATGAAAATGTGTCCTATATGGGGTATGCATCATTAATATTTCATCATATAACAAATTTCTGATGACTAGAGAGTTTGAAATTGCTGTACCTTGCTTCGCCTCCCCCTAATTTGCTGACTTTTCACTGAAGCTTTAACTATCTGTACTAATACTTCGTTTTACAAGAAATGTATAAATGATTAACTTCCTTTTCAAAATTGGTAGAAAATCATTCGTCACAATTAATGGAAAAGCATCAATTGACCATCAGTGACTTTCCATAAGAAGTACCCAAAAAATGGGAAAGAGGGTGGGAAGGGGGGGAAGGTGTGTGATTGACTTTCCAAATGGTAAATGCAATCACTTAAGCCAATGGGGCATGTCTTGAGTACTGTTTATTCTAGCCTCATGAGAACAATTTAGGTCTCATCCCATCCTATTTTCATTTACCTGGTTGTCGCCCATGTGGAAAATCATATGATTCGTGACCATTTGGAATGTTGTTCCAGCTGCAGAATGACACAGTTTCTGAAAGGAGTTTGATTACATCTGGTTTGACTGAAGTCATATCTATTAAATCCTAATTTTGCGATCTCATCCCTATACATGCTATTATTGGATCATACCACTGTATCTGACACTAGTGTAAGCACAACTTTTGTGCAATATAGTTTAGAACCATTTATGCGTCTTCTGTCTAGTTTGAGGCTTCAAATGCTTTGGAATTTTTTAACCTTTCATAATTGGAACTTACAGAAATTTGACATGTTTTGTTTGCATCAGATAGATAGTCATGTAAAACGATTGGATGAGGATCTGAATCACTTTGCAGAAGATTTGAAGCAAGGTACAGTAGTTTGTGAAAGTCTAGTGTGCATTATATTTTGAAGGGATTGTGAACCATTTGAATGAATTTTTCGAACAAAAGTATTTAAGTCATATTCCAGTTACTGAGGCCACTTGAAGTGTAATAGGCCATGGATGGATGAAGACAATGGGTAGAAATGTTAACAAAATCAAAGCTTAACTGAGTTGAACTCGTTTAAGCCATACCATTTGCTTGACTATAGTTAGCGATGAGCGTAAAGATCAAAGTCAATCCCCATCCCGAAACTTAAAAAAGAAAAACCTGACTGGCAAATTCAAGACTGCCGAATATCTTAATGTTTGTTTCTGGTCATGATATCAGCTAATTCAGGCAGCACTTATGTTGTTTTGAGGATGCATATATTGAAATCAATGAGTCAGAATATGTATTAACTACTTCTACTAAATTATGTGCTTTTTGATTTTCTCAGAAGGAAAAATAGCATCAGATGAACCAGCAGTTCTTCCTCCATTACCTATAGTTCCTAAAAATGAAAAGCGCAAGCCTATTTATGGAACACCTCAATCAAAAAGGCTTGATTATAGGGATAGGGACTGGGATCGAGAGCGTGATAGGGACTTTGAGCTCATGCCTCCCCCAGGAAGCCATAAAAAGGATTATGCTGTCCCCATTGATGCTGAGCAACCCATTGATCCAAACGAACCTACCTACTGCGTTTGCCATCAGGTTCTGCATGAACTTTTGTTATTTTCAATTTGAGCTACTCTTTGGCACCTCATTTTTACAGTTTCTTCAGTTATGTTGAAAATGTCTGCTGCATATTTTGAACTAAAGGAATTATCATCATTCTTCAGGTCTCTTTTGGAGATATGATTGCTTGTGACAATGAAAATGTAAGTCCTTCTGGCTCCATTTTTGTTTAATTTCTTCTTCCCTCTCATTATCTGGTTAATTTTCTTTTATGTGCTTCTTTTGAATGGAATGCATCTGTGCATTAAATTAGAAGTTTGTTAGTAGAAGCGTCTGCAGCGACAAATATTAGCAATAGATTACAGAATATCAATAGTAGGATCTTGTGCATTAATTTTCTCAAGATTTTTCCTTCGATGAGTGTAAATTTAAGGGAAATTAGGGTATGTTTGGGTGAGGAACTTCCAAATTCCAAGGGATTTAGGCATATTGATGAAGAACTGGACCACAAAAATTTAGATAGGAGGGATTAGAAATGCAGCATATGAGCATTACAAAAGGCAATGTGAATGCAAATGACTACTTGGAATGAGTCATATTACATGCCTTTGTAACGCTCTAATGAAGTTTGCTATATCATGTGTGATTTTTATTTGTTGACAGTGCCAAGGAGGTGAATGGTTCCATTACGCATGCGTTGGGTTGACACCGGAGACAAGATTCAAGGGAAAGTGGTATTGTCCAACATGCAGACTACAACCACAAAGTCAACAGTGATATCCATCGCACGGTCTAAGTTGCTTTTAATAAATTATACATGGTGGTTGTTTCAGTATCTTTTACCCTGGAAAGAGTGGGAAGAAGGTTATGACTATAATCTAAGGTTAGGATTGTAATCTAAGGTTACGTGCATCTATTTCTTTGCCATCCCTCTCTAACAGTTCCGCCTCTCCTTCTTTGAACTTTGAAGCTCAAATTTGATTGCTTTTTATTAGGTAAAGATTATAACTACTCGGAAATCGAGTGAAAACACAGAATTTTCCACTGTAGAAAAAACGATGCCAGATGGAGAATTTCTCGTATCCATGAGCTGTACTTTATACTAAGGTTGTCTTAAATCATAACAACATAAATACAGTGACATGTTTACAACCTTCTAATCTAAGTGGGAGGGGGATAACTCCGATGCTAAGGGGCGGTATGCTATATGCTACATTGGCTGATTGACTCAACCTACATCTGATTCGTTCTGTGTACTTAACTCTCATGGGTTGAGTACCATTCTTCTATTTTAGATATATGTTGAAGGATCTATCATTTCTCCACTCGATTGTGGATACTACTAGAAGAACAACTTACATGGTACGATTGCTACCGTGACTTCATGTGTCAATGATACAACGCTATGTAGATGAAAATTTACACGTTTTGTGTCATTAGCACGGGATGTTATGGTAGAGGCGTACTCGTGATGTAAGTCATTCTCGGATAGTGGGGACTAGAGTAGAGTCATTTATGATATTGGGAGGGAAAACAGAGCGGGAAACGAACCATTTGGTATGATCTGAAAAATACAAAGTTTCCCGCCATGGTTTTGTAATAAAGTTGATTTCGAATGACCAAATCAGCCTTCGGACTTCCATGATTTCTTCCATCTATCTCGGCCCTCGGATGCTGAAACTCTAAGACCTTATTTATTAATTATATCTTTGTAATATGTAATTTGGACACATCTATGTGTCTAGGACTTTTCAAGACGAGAGAACAATTCGACCTAAAAAAGGATGAGAGAAGACAACAAATGATGCTCTACCAAGGATATTATTTTGATTCCTACATTAATGAAAAACTTTCAAACGTAAAATGATGCGAAATCTCAAATTTGCATTTGTTATTGGAAATATAAAATGATATGAATGTGACTTTTATGTCTCTATACAACTCTTCATCGAAAATATTCTTACGATTCCTTTTTTTTTGTGGCATTTATTGCTCCTGAAGTCGAACATGCATTCCTATTAATAAATAATAATAACAATAGATATTTTGAAAAGTCATCCTAAATTCAAAATCAAGGTGCATATTTAAAGGGTTTTTGTAATACTAAAAGCAAGAGAAGGGGCAACCCAATTCCCAAGGCAACCTGAAGACCTTGGTAAATGACTATTATGAAGGGGGGCATTTTCGTCCAAGAGGAAAAATTCATCTGTGTGATCCAGAGAAGGGAGAGCGGTGGAATTTACAAGGAAGATTTGAAATTCTGGCTACTCACTCTGTAAACTGTGTACAGCCAGAAAGGGAAAGCTCATCAATAATACATATACAGCCCTCCCTAAAAATACGCTTATTACAAGGATTCTTATTCAACCCCCCAAATTACAAATTCTCAAATTCTCAATTACCAAATCCAAACCCAAACCCAAACTCTCTCTCTCTCTCTCAGAAGAAGAAGAAGAAGCCTCCGTTTCAGCTCAGAGTCAAAACCCAAGCATCAGGAGATTGCAGCTTCGAAGGTATTTCTCAGTTCTTGATGTTAACGGCACTACCACTTTCTTCTTAATTTTCACTTCTTTTAATTTTTAATGTTTGTTAATGTTAAATCTGAGAAACCCATTTGCTATGCTGAGTTCTTGTGCTGCTTTGCCCTATAAATTTTATCTACAAAAGATATGCCTTTTATCGTTTTCTGCAGCAAATGAGTATTTATTTGTTTAATTTCTATGCAAATGTGAGGAAAGAAACCAAATTTTGTCCTCACTCTTGAAATTTTTGACATTTAGGACTAAGAAATGCAGAAAAGTTTTGACATTTGTGGTTATTTTTGCCGTCCAAAAGCTCAAAACCTCGATTTTCTTCATTTCTTGTGATTTGGGGAAGTTCCAAAATTTTCAAAGTCTTGGGCTTTCATGGATTGTGTGTTTCATGCTGTGTTGCTCTTGCAAAACTTGAAAAACCCAACTCATGAAACCATTTTTATAAGGCATTAATCATTTCGATAAACCCTTTTCTTGAATTGGATGCAGGTCAACAATGGGTAGAAGTTTAAGCCCGATACTGCGGCGCGAGTTGGAAAATCTTGATAAAGATGCTGATAGTCGTAGATCAGCAATGAAAGCACTGAAATCCTATGTGAAGGATTTGGATTCCAAGGCAATCCCCATGTTTCTTGCTCAAGTTTCTCAGACTAAAGAAACTGGTTCTTTGTCTGGAGAATGCACTATTTCTCTGTACGAAGTTCTTGCTCGTGTTCACGGTGTGAAAATAGTCCCTCTGATAAACAGCATCATGGCCACCATAATCAAGACCTTGGCTTCGAGTGCAGGGTCTTTCCCTCTTCAACAGGCATGCTCAAAGGTTGTCCCAGCTATTGCTCGATATGGGATTGACCCAACCACCCCTGAAGACAAGAAGAGGCACATTATTCATTCACTCTGCACTCCTCTCTCGGATTCCCTCTTGGGTTCTCAAGAGAGCTTGACTTCTGGAGCTGCCCTTTGCTTAAGGGCTCTTGTTGATTCAGATAATTGGCGTTTTGCTTCGGATGAGATGGTCAATAGGGTCTGTCAGAATGTTTCTGGAGCTTTGGAGGAGCAGTCCACTCAGACAAATGCACACATGGGTCTGGTTTTGGCCCTTGCAAAGCGTAATGCATTAATTGTTGAACCATATGCTAGGTTGTTGATACAAGCTGGAATCCGGATATTGAATACTGGTGTAGTGGAGGGGAATTCTCAGAAACGGTTGTCAGCTATTCAAATGGTGAATTTCTTGATGAAGTGCCTGGATCCTTGGAGCATTATCTCTGAGATTGAGTTGATAATTGAAGAAATGGAGAAGTGTCAGTCTGATCAGATGGCTTATGTCTCAGGGGCTGCCTTTGAAGCTCTGCAAACTGCAAGGAGAATATCTGCAGATAAAGGTTCAAAACTTGAAAAGGCTCCTGGTTCGGCCTGTGGGTCAAATTTTAGTAGGAGAGACCATAGCAGGAGGCGAAACTTATCAAGTGCCGGCGATCAGTCTCCTGCATCAGTGTCACCCGAATCACAGACTATGGATTCCTTTGCTGAATATGACTCATTTGTTGGGTCACCCATAACAATGAGTAGTCAGGCTACCCGAAACTCAATTTATGATAGTAGGAGTGTAAACCGGAAGCTTTGGAGTCATGACAATGGAGGAGTTGATGTGTCTCTCAAGGATGGTTTATTCTCGGAGATTGCTCGGGGTAGTACCTACTCGAATGGATATCCTGGGAGTAATGAATTCATGAAATGCGATGGAGATTGCAATGAGGAATTTACAGGGTTCCAGCAAAGAAATCCTAGAAATGGAGTATCAAGAAGCACCACAACCAGTCCTCGGGTAAGTTTCACATGTACTGTTGTACATATGGTAGAAATATATTGTTTTTACATTTTTCATTTGAAGTTGCAATTGCTGATTTGATTGTGATGGTGGTAGAAGTAGTTATCCAACTAAATTTTGGAGCATGGGTCAAAACTTTAACTGAAAGTAATGGAGCAACAAAGTGAATAAATTGCTTGCTGGATTGTAAAAGTAGTACTGATTGCCCAAAGCACTTACCATGTCTAACTTTTTGGAAAATTGTCTCTGCTAAAAGGCTTAGCATTCCAGAAAAAAGAGTGCCAATCTTGGAATGGCATGGTATGTTGGGTTATCTATACCCCAAAAACTTAAGCAAAGGGCATGAACCGACACTTGTTTTATGTTTTGACACTCCTCAAATGTGGTTCTCTCCTCACCATTAGAGCCCAACATGTGGAATTCTACTTATGTTGAGAGGAGGAAATTGTAGGGATTCAAACTCATAATATCCTGCTCTGATTTCTAATGAAATTTGTTGGTTACCTTTATTCCAAACAGCTTAAGTTGTTTGTTCGGTGAATCTTTTATAATCTCCTGCTCTGATTCCTTGGGCTGTCTACTGAAACTTAACTTTGATTGAAATCTGCCGATTTTATCATTTTCTTGTATGTTGTCAATCTTGGGATGGTATTGGTATTGCATATTATGGTATTGAGGTTGACCAATATTGCCTCTCCTGTGCTTCAGAGGTCTCGTACTCCAATCAATGTGGACAGCGTCATCTTCAATACTCCGAGAAGGCTTGTTCACTCTCTTCAGGAACCAAATTATGCCAACTCAAAGTTCTCCGAAAAACCAGCCAGAAGATTTAGAAGTTTATCCATGAACGAGTTTGATTGGAGCCCAAATGCCAGATATGATCAAGATGGTTATTCACATGGTGCAAACTATGATGACGGAGAGCATGGTAGCTTCTATGGTGGCGGTGAGCAGTTCGAAGGTGGTCCTGAATCAGTGTCATCAACAGATGGCATTCCAGGGGATGCTGATGTTCAGGTGTCTCATGAGGTGGTTCCGGAAAATGAAATATCTCATGAGGTGGTTCCAGAAAATAAAACACAAGCTCAAAAGTCGGGCACAAAAAATCCCTACCGAAAGGCTGCTGTAAAACTGTTTTGTGGTCTTTCTTTCACACTAGTTGCAGTAGCTATGCCACTACTTTGGATTAATGATCAAGGCGAAGGGCATGAAGGTTATTATCTAGTTCCAACTTGATGTACTCGTTCTCATGTTAGTCTTGTCATTTTGATGGATCAATTTCTTTTGATAAAATGAACAACGGTAGTAGACAGTAGCATCTCTCTGTATGTTCTGTAGCACTCGAATTTAACCATCCCAACCAGATGTGGATGGTCGATGTACTGAAGAGAATCGAACAATTTGTGTTCTTGAGGAAATGCTTATCCTTAATTGCTTTTGAAATTGTCATTTTTTTAAAACAAGCCTGTATCTTTGTGGGAAGCCTGTATTTTTTTTTATACAATTTGTCTTTCCTGTTTGAAAGTTGTAATCTTTCACATGCTGAGATAAATTGGAGTTTCAAAGTTCAAACCAACATAATCAAGAGCTACCTTATCTTTTTTTGTACACAATCTCATAACATAAAAGTTATATTCTTTTGTATGCTTATTACACCAAAGCTTCGAAGATGAGGGCAGAGTCATGCTGAGAAGTTAGAGATTGGGGTTGTATAAGCGCTGTCCTCCCCTCCATGATTCATTAGGACGCACGATTACTGATTTTAGCACAGCAGATTGGCCGACACATATGTAAGCATACTTGCCATAGTCTTCATGACTTGAGCCAGGACTGAACATGTATAGTTCATCAAACCCATCTCTTCCTACCACCACTGAGTTTCTTCTACCCTGTTTCATCACAATTCACAAATATCTGAATCTGCTACCAAAACCTGGACGTGTAAGTAAATATGTGAGGAATTTTACCCTGTCAATGATTGTGAAGTCGGTAGGTGCACTGGTGTATATTCGACTCATTTCCTCTCTTAAATGCTTATAGTTGTCATCTTCTTCACCCTCCTCCATTTCTTGTTCAACATTTTCTCTCTGATTTGTCTCTGCTTGTTTGACATTGTTTTGATTTTTCGGTCCCCTGCCAGCCATTTGCTGCCATAGTCTGCTGATCTGAGATTCATTTTTCATGCCAAAGTCGGGAGGAATGATCCCGAAACTTGACAAAATTGGCAACCTGGTAAAGAAATCTGATCTTTCCAAACCAATAGCATAAGTTGCATCGGGTGAGCTTACTGTGAGATGGCTTAAAATAGAGCCGGTTAGTTGGAGCGACGAAGATGTAGAGTTAGAGACTACAAGCTCTGAGATTAAGGCGTCTTGTTTGAGAGTGATAATGTATTTGATTTCAACCATGTCCTCTGAATCTGTGCTAATCAGTTGTACCTGAAATCAAATACAACTCTCAATTACTCAGTTTCAAGCAAACGGTATATGGCGATCCAAATGCATTTTGCTCTAAATATACAGAGAAATGTTGTTTTGCTAGAATCTTTGGTGACATAATTGACTAGGTTCGATTATCGTTTGAATGTGTTGGATTTTGATTTAAGCATTTGTCCGGCAACAACACAAGTCTGATAAGAGAACATTAAAGTACGACGACCACCTTATCCACTACAATACAATGCGATTGAGTTTGCAACTGGCTAGTAGCTACCACTGTGAAGAAAAACAAGTTTAGAAAAAGGAAGGAACCTGAATGTGATCCTGAGGATTTCCTGTAATTTGATGAAGAGCCCAGTTAGTTGGCGACCATGAAACTTGTTGACCCACCTCACTCGCACAGTCAAGGGCTAAAGACACCCCTCCTTGAATGGCTATGGCAGCAGCACCACCATTCTCCTGATCCGATTCGGAGACTGAAGATTGCAGCAGCTCCACAGTGCCGCCATGCCACATGGAAGCCTTGTAGGAGGTGATAAGGCCACTTGGCAGCATCATGATGGCTTTACTTCCATTGTCCAGTTGCATCCTGGCCACACAGCTGTCGCCAATGGCCTTGAATACGACTCCGTGGCCGCTGAACTCTTGTTGCAAGTAGTCCACGTTGGTAGGTGGTTGGTAGGGGAATGGAATCGAACTTGAAGCCGCCACTGATGCAACTGGGAGTTCTCTGTGCTTGCTGTTAGTACTAGTCGACGTAGTCGTAGTAGTTTTGTACAAGTGCTGCTGCGACAAACTGCTCAAACAAGAAGAAGAAGAAGAAGATGAATAGTAGTCTGCCGTGTGTTTAGCAGTGCCAGTACCAGAGAGAGGAGTGAAATTGTTGGGTGACAAAAATGGACTGAAAGCCGCCATGCTAGTGCAGCAGCTACTCATCACTCTGTGTTCTTCAGATGGAGAGAGAGAGAGATGCAAGAGGCGGATAATGCTGGCTGCCGCTCGTTGGGATATTTTCGGTACAAGACAATTCTGATATCTCATTCATTTCATCATCCCGAGTCCCGAGTCCCGAGTCCCGACTCCCTTCTAATGAAAATTACACCACAGGTCCACAAGGGAAAATTGCTTTTGCCAAAGCGACATGCCGTCTAACACACAGTAGCGACATGACGACAAAATTAACATTAGTAGCTCTTATTTAGCGCCATCTCACATCTATAATAATACATCTATTAGCCCACTTTAGGTTCTAAAATGAAAACCATATAGTTAACCCTAAACATAAAATGAAAATATAATGGATTGATTACTCAATATCCACTAGGCCCTGTAAGCAATATGCACAAAGTCACTAAGCTCGTTAAAGAGTAAAGACTATCTACAATAATCCAATTTCGACGTGGAATTTATAGTTAACGAGTGTTGGGCATAAAATTGTTTCCCAATTTCTTCATCTTGGGCCGTGATGGGCAACAAAGGGCCCAAGTCAATCCTAAAATTTCATCTCAGGCTGTGACGCAGAGCTGGACACTATAACGTAATTGCTTGCTCGAGCTGGCTGTCCAGTGCCTATGGTAATAAATTTCTATTTAAACCCCACTGCCCACCCTTCCAAATTTCTTTCTTCCAAACCAAGAATCAAGAAAAAAAAAGCTAATTCAGCATGGATCCAAACATTCCCCGATCAACAGCCACTACTCCGGGACACAACTATGCTTTTTTGGTCGTCATTCCCCGATCACCTGTCCTCCTTGCTCCACCATCGCAATTTCAGCTTCAACGGCAAGTCCCAGATCCACTCTGCTCCACTGTCACAACTCGCAATCCGGCCTCCGCTCCTTTTGTGTTCTACACTCCATCATCAACACCCCTCCACTCTACTCCATCGTCACCACTCAAAACTCCCGCCGCCACTCCTTTGGTGTTCTCCACTCCCCTATCAACACCCATTTGCCCTACTCTGTCGTCACCACTCAGAATGAGAAATTTATTTTGGGAGTATCTAAATGGAGATCCCAATAATCCACTGTATGTTGTCATACTAGCTGCCACTCTGTTGGTAGCATCTCCGACCACTGTCACTTACATGGTTGCATTCTTGACCGTTGTTACTGAGAAACTTTCAAGCCCAACATGGCGTACCACTAACATCACATCTCCAATCTAAGACTCTACTCTAGAACAATTAGTAATTTTTAGTTTTCTCTAGTATCTCAAACTCATTAAAATCTATTCTTCATTTATATGAATGTCCGTTTATTGGCTTAATAGTATGCAATCACATGAAGTTTATTATCATGCAAATGCGATTACCTAAAAAGACATATGTTGCATGATATATCAACAAAAATTGCTCACGAGAATCCAATATAATTCAAGTAGCATACAATGAGTTAAAATCACCAACTTATGTGGCGGTTACAATCATTTGCAACATCATGTGTATAAAATGGGTATAAAAAAATAGTATGAATAACATTATTCTATCACAATAAGAACAACACCATTTGTTGTCATGCTAGCTGCTCGACCCGTTGTAAGTCCTAGCTAGCCACGTGACATTCTCTTATTACCTTATTATTGAAAAAAACGCTATAGACTTATAGTCACGTGTACTTTCACTATCACAACTTTCACCGTCAGATGTACAATAAATTTTTTATTTGAGTTTCATTGTACTTTTGGTTTTCTCATACAAATTAGTAATGGTTCTTCTCACATTCTTTAAAAAAATGTCTGACATTACCGGACTTCTTAGAACTTCATACCGAAGGTGAGACTTTTACTTCCCTCAAAACTTTTGCCGCATCTTCAGGGAATACCGGGTTTATGTAGCACCCAGTTCCAATTTCAAACCCTGCGACAACACTTAATTGAGGTACAATCTGCAAGAACCAATGGGAGTGAGATAACTGTGAAGCGCTATCCCGAAGAGGAGAGGTCTGAACCATGAAATTGAACGGCGGATTGTTCAACTGCAAAGACATCTTCCTAAGCATGAGTTTTAGGAGCCCTCCAAGGTCGACTGCCTGCAAAGTTGCATATAACTATTAAGCAAACAATACATGTATTTAAAGGAAAATATTTACATCACCAGATGCGCTGAATGTGCCATCTATGAGTCTATTACAAATGCAAGTTTTAACATTACGGTACCACACACATTACACATACAAGCAAAAACATTTCGCCAATTATATAGTACTGCAATACCAATATGCAGAATTCTAAATAATACCCTTGAGCACACCTTTGAAGATCTAATTTCCTTTGGCCTCCTTAAGATCAATTCTTTTTCAGATTTTCTAGTCAAAGACAAAGTCCTAAACCCTTAAATTCAAGCGTCATGCTATCCCTATTCTAGTCTCTACCATTATACTAGAAGCAACTGTCGGCCATTGATGTTCTTTAACTCACACAACATGTTCTTTTCTCATAACTTGGTCATTACAACATAAAACCCTCCACATTTACGGATGGTCATGGGGCCTGTATTGTGCACATAACTGTTGCAAACAAGAAACCCGGCTAAAAGTTTATCCACATTGCAGGATGAAAATAGCAGATTTTAAGTGATGATCACACACATTTACACTTAAATTTTTTACCAAAATTTATACCTATGCTTTATAATTAATATTTCAAAATAAACAGGATACTAACTTGGTTTAAATACCTTGTCAGCGTCTAGTTCATGGAAATGAGGAGAGTGATCGAGAGGAATAACCCATATCTCAAATGGAAATGTAGCAGCAAACGGTACAATTGAAACAAAATGGGTTGAAACATCAATCAACAGGTCCTTTGAAGATTTGAATTCACAAACACTACACTTGCCAGTCTGATCAAAATGCTCCTTCATACTGTCAAGTCGGGCAGCAACCGCAGGAGGAACAATTGGAAGTGCCATTATCTGACTGTGAGAGTGGCTCATTGATGCCCCAGCTGAAGCACCGTGGTTCTTAAACACCTTCAAACATCAACAACAAATCAGCTTAAATGGAAAACTAACTGAGATACACTTTCTTTCTTTGTTTTTACAAACGATAGGATAAGTACACTAAATTCTTCTAAACTACGGGGAGGGGGATTCGAACTGCTCTAACCAACTTGGCTAAACCCGTGCCTGCAAAAGCACATTTACTTAACTTAAAGGTTTAAGCTTTTACAAAGACCCAAATCTCCAATTGCAAACCAGGCAGTCAAGTTCATATAAAACTAGAATTCTACTGATTAATAAGAAATAAATTAAACTCAAAGTTCTTCAAAAATGGAAGGCCGGAAGCAAACCTGGACGTATCTGATGGAATCGTGGGTCATAAGCTGCCGGATCCTCGTCGTGTGCGCAACAAGAATCTCGCCGATCTCTCTCGCCGACAAATCGGAAAGCTGAACAGAGTGAACAGGGGTCTCAATCACCACGTCGTGGAAACCAAACCCACTCATCACGACCCGACCCGGACCCGAATCAGAGTTCTGATGTAACGGGTCTTGAGCAGAGACGACGTCCATGTCTCTGCTGAGGGCGGGGTAGAGGTTCTGGATGACCCGGATTGTCCAGTCCGGGTTGTCGGGCGGGAGCCGGAAGATTTCGGGAGCGCACTCGTGCTCGTGGCCGATGCAGAAGGGGCATTGTTGTTGGTCGGGGTTGGGATTGATGGGGAACTTGGATTTGAAGTCGGAAGGTCGCTTGGCTCTGGCGGGTGAGAATATCACCCACCGCTTCGTCACCGAGTCTTTCCTCAGTTGTGGGGTTCGAGCCGCTGAGTCTGATGCCATTGCGTTTGTCTCAGTCTGATGCCTCTTCCTTAATCAAACTTTGGTTTCAACTTTTACCGAGCTTAATACAAGTATGCGTGAGATTAGCAAAACCATTAGCCCCTGTTGGCTTGTTTATAAATTGAGGTATTGCACAACAGTTTGAGCGATTGTGATACTTATGTATAAGAATAAAGTAGTATAAGTTTGATAAGGCCTTGTGCAGTAGGGCGAGAAAAATGAGTCTGATACTAATATATTGAACTTATATAAGAATCACACTCTTACAGTGGGCCGAAAAATTTGAGTATGATACAAATATATTAAACTCATAAGTTCAATATATTAAACTCGTGAGTGTGATACTAATATATTGAACTTACACTAGGGTAGCAATAAGTATCACACTCACTCAAACTACTGTGGAAACCTGAGTAATTGTATAATTGGGAATTTACTCATAAATACTTTGATATTCTTCATCATAGAATATTTCGAAATTTGAATTTTTGTATACTATATAGTTACACTAAGGGTGAGGTACTAAATTAATTTCAAACTCGTCATCCACAACATTCAAACATAAGACTACTCACTTACAAATTAAGATGAATATCACTAAACTGTAATGCTAAGTGACATTCTAAAGGCTACTTGGAGTGGTATTCTAAACACAAGACACGTCTAATTACAAAGTATGCGTTGGATAGTTGGTAATGTGGCAATTGTTTTATTTTAGGCTTATAAAATCCCCTTACCTTCTACGCTCTGTTGCATTCTTCTCAACCAATTTCTCTTAATATTAGGAAGTTGAGTTTAGCTAGAGAAAATAGGCCCATACAAGAGAAAGTCGTGCAACCAGAACCACCTTTCTTATATAGGAGGCGGAGTGCTAAAAAAGAGAATGGTTTAGGGTTCTTAACCCCATAAGGTTTAGGGACGGAGCTTAACTTGGATTTCGGTTAAGAACGATGATCTACGTTTCACATGGCGCACGATTCAACAAACAATTTCATTTGACGTCATGATGGAGGACATAGCTTAGCTTTGATCATGCCACTACGCGGGCAATATAGATTTTAAACTTGGTAGTTTAAATAAATTGATGATCTTGTCTATTTACACAAACAAAATAATGTGGCTGTGTGCGAGCAAGGTGAGGATTGAACTCTTTATATTGCTTTGCAATATTACCACAACGTAGTTAGAAAATGGTGTATAAGCATATAAGAGATCAAAACAATTGCATACTTGAGCTTAGTTAAGTTGGTTAGAACAGTGTGCTATTTCTTTAGCATCTAAGTTCGAATCTCCTTCTTTGTTGTTTACATAAATTGTATGAATTATCTTGTCGTTTGTTAAACAAAGAAAATTAATTGGATTAATTGTAATTTTGGGTACAACTCCTTAGGAAAAGTGTTCTGAGAAGGAAAACATGTCAATATATACTATTCAGAACATTTGACAGAGATTTTTATGCTCTTGACGTTGATGGCTTGATAATCACTTTTAAACCATAGCCTATGGAATATGAAAGGCCTATTTCATATAATTTCATCATTTAGCTCTAGATAGTGTATACCATTGTGCTACCGCCATTCAAACCAACTATTTTTACATTAGGGACTTTTTTTCTTGAAATTATTTGTTAGGGAATTTGGGAAAGGCAGAGAAATTACTTCTCTATCGTACAGCTCATATTATATGTGTGTGGTTGGTGAAAAAGAATAAAAAAGAAAAGCACCAATCGATATGATTTATGAAAGGAAAAAAAAAAAAAACTAGGTCATGCAATGCAATGCAAGGAGTTTTGTATAAACTTAACTCACAAATTTCACTCATGTTATTGTAATGTTGTAATTTGAAAAGGTGAAATTGAGTCCAACTGAGAGACCGTTGAAAATTCATATTCAAGAATAATAATAATAATATTTATAATATATAATTTGAAAAAAAAGAAAAGAAAAGAATTTTAAAAAGGAGGTAGATAGATATCCTTTTGGTTATTACAAGGCCACATTTGCATGTTCTATGTCTTTCCCATATAAAACCACACAAGAAGCCTATTTGGACACAACTTCACACCTTCACTCATTTTTAGACATATCCATCAGTTTTGGAATTTGGAATTGGAACCCCCCTTTTTTGCATATTTAGGACATCCACTCTCCTCTTAATTTCTACTTTCTATTTTCTACGAATAAAGAGTTGATACTGGAACAGAACTCTATCGTGACGGTGCACCATGATCCACATCTAAGTTGCTCCACTCAACTAGAACGCACGACCACCATCACCAAAATATGTTATTTTCTATTTTCCGAGGGGAAAAAACATAAAATGAAATGAAAATTTAAATAATTTAAATTTGTTAAAGAAGAAAGAAAAGTACATAAGGCAGGGTGAGGGCTTCATCTATATTTATAGCCCTCAAAGCATCCAAGTCTCTCATTACCAAAAAAAACAAAAATCTTTTTGAGCTTCTGATAAGAGAAGAGAGAAGAAGAGAAAATGTGTGTGCCTCTGTCGCTTTGTTTTCACTGATCAACACCACCACCACGACGACGACGACGATCTGCACCCTAAACCGATCATCGCCTTCTGAATCCGTTTCGGCCTCTGATCCTCCTGCTGCTTTCTCGGTTTCCTGCAGCCGATCGGTGAGCAATCTCCATTTTTTTTCCTTTTCATTTCTTCAACTGTTTCGATGATCGCTTTGTATTCAAAGTTTTCTGCTTTGTTTCGATGATCGGTCTGCTGATTGCTTAGAAATCGATCTGATTTGGATGTTTATACGTTTTGTTCATGAAATTGTTTGATTCATTGGTTGAATGTGTAGCTGAATTTGTTTTCTGGTCAGAGTCGTCGTTGTTTGAATGCTGAGTTTGGTGAAGTTTCGTGCTTTAGGTTGAAGCTAATGACTGATTAGGAGAAAGAAACAGAAGATATCACAGAAATGGAAAATCGGAACGGATTCATTTTATTTACATTACTAGGGACATTTGCCTTTCATTTGTTGCTTGGCTTTTGGAACTTAGATCTTTTAAGCGATATTCACATGCCCATTAATAGTATATTTGCTGTTTCTTTCCGTACCCTACTTTTCCTCCATAGGCAGCAACTTAGGCAAGCTTCACAGGATTTTTTCTTATAGTGTTTGTTTTGATTTTCTCGATCGATCATTGTTGTTGCGGTCTTGTTGTTGTGATTCAGCAAATTTATATGGTCTGGATTGTGCCTGCAATGGGGTTTAAAATTCCATTTATGGTATTGTTTCAGTTTTATGCTTGTAACAATAAATTGTGTTTTGTTTAAGAATTTTAATGATTTCCTTCCTGTTGTTTATGCTCCAGAGTATCCTGAAGGGATTATTGGGTGGAATGTGATTTGCATGGGCTGAGGATGCCAGAGTTGCGAAGCGGAGTGCGCAGATCAAAACGGCTTGATGATCTTCAGCCTTCCTCACAGCCACCAATTGGTCAAGCCGAAAATTGTGTACTACCTGCCCAGAATAAGCCTCGGAGAAGAGCAGGTGGTGGAAGGGGAAGAGGTGGTAATGCTGTAGCAAAAGGTCCTTCACCGGCAATACCCACTAGGCAGACTGCAGCTGGTAGAGGTCGGGGCGTTAGGTTGATAGATTTAGACCCTGAACCTTGCGAGGTTCGTCCCGAAGCTGCTGCTTTAGGAGCTGCCGAACCCATTTATAATCGTGCGGAAGTTGTAGCAGATAAAGATATTGCGATGGAGGGTGGTGGAAGTGCGGACAAAATAGTGGGAGGTGAAGAAGAAGCAGGCGGGACTCCTGTTCCTGATAGGGTATATACCCTGTACTTATTACTTTTTATTGGGTCCTATTTTGTCCATTTTAGTTTTAAACACGGGATATTAATTCCATTGATGTGGGACTACTAATTGTTGAACCAGCTGTCATGACTAAATACTCCGGTGATTATACTCTATTTGGCTGATTATTAGCGTTACAAAAAATAGCTCTATGTTCCTGAATCTAATTGTTCCAGTGACGTGGATGTCCGAATTAGAATATAACCATTATCTTTGAAATGAACTTGAAGAAACTTCCATCCATATTGATTTGTGGCCTCAGTTAGCCAATGCACCAACAAATTTGTTGTGATAATTGCCATTAATAAATGTCTTGTTGCACGTACAGAAATTAAGAGTTTCTGTTGCTTGCTGCAGGTACAAGTGGGTAACTCACCTGTGTACAAGGTAGAAAGGAAGTTGGGTAAGGGTGGTTTTGGGCAAGTTTATGTTGGCAGAAGGGTTAGTGGCGGCACTGATAGGACAGGACCTGACGCCATTGAGGTACCTAATCTCATTTTTTGAACTTCTATTCTCTTTTTGGTTACAACTTTTATTTTCTGCATTACAAATATATGATCTTTTATGATTCTTTTTACAGGTCGCTTTGAAATTCGAACACCGAAATAGTAAAGGTTGCAATTACGGTCCTCCTTATGAGTGGCAAGTTTACAAGTGAGTTTTGTATTCTTTGTTTTTTCCCCTAGTATTTTACGACAAGATTACATACGACTATCTTTAAGTTTATCTGCATTACTCTTGAAATGTTTCGAATATTTCTTCTGATTCTTGTGGTTATTTTCATCTCTTTAACGTTTTATAGTAATCTAAATGGATGTTATGGAATTCCTTGGGTTCATTACAAGGGTCGCCAAGGAGAATTTTACATTCTGGTAAGATTTGATTTGGAGTTCCTTATCTTCAGATTGGAGTCCAGACTTATTTTCATTTTCTGATGGATCTATTTATATTTCAGGTCATGGACATTCTTGGACCCAGTCTTTGGGACGTTTGGAATTCTCTTAGGCAATCGTAGGATACATTCTCTCTCTCTCTCTCTCTCTCTCATGCACACACACTTAAATTTACACAAGCACGCACACTACACCCTGGAAAACCTACATGAATATCTGTCCCAACATCTCTTGTGTGCATCATGCGGTCCTTTAATTTATTATTATGTCTGCAACAGGATGTCTCCCAATATGGTGGCATGCATTGCAGTAGAGGCAATATCAATTCTTGAAAAGCTTCACTTAAAAGGGTAAGGTTTATTGGAAACTTTAACTGATTCTCTTTTGTATAAACAACTTTACAACCCTCCCCAGGCTTCGCTACCAGTTCTTATCATGGATTTTTCATTTTGAAACTAGGTTTGTGCATGGCGATGTAAAACCAGAGAATTTTTTACTTGGTCAACCTGCTACACCTGATGAGAAGAAGCTATATCTTATTGATCTTGGATTGGGTATGCCACTCTTGTGCTTCCTCATCTCAATTTCGCGTAAACTATTTGTGCAATTTGCATCGTCCTATATGATGTGTTTCCCATATATAGAAATTCCTATTTTCAAATTTATTATAAAATATGTATCTTATATAAATCTTCTCATTTTGTTTCAGCGTCTAAATGGAAGGAAGCATCTGGTCAACATGTTGAATATGATCAGAGGCCTGACATATTCAGGTTTGTAATGTTAGAACAATGATCTTTCTGTGCTCAGTCATCTTTCAGATGGCCTTTCAATATTGAATTTTCTACTTTTGTCAGGGGAACAATAAGGTATGCAAGTGTACACGCACATTTAGGTCGGACTGGGAGTCGACGGGATGATCTTGAGTCATTGGCATACACATTAATATTTCTCATAAAAGGAAGGTTACCCTGGCAGGGGTATCAGGTGAGTTGGTATTGTAGTTTAAATGTGTTTTTTCCTTTTGCATTCTGGTCTCATATAATCCTGACAACTATACTCTTGTTTTTGCTTGAAATTACAGGGGGATAACAAGAGTTTTCTTGTTTGTAAGAAAAAGATGGCCACCTCCCCAGAGTTGATGTGCTGCTTCTGCCCTCCCCCATTCAAACAGTTTCTTGAAGCTGTTACAAATATGAAGTTTGATGAAGAACCAAATTATGCAAAGTTGATATCTTTGTTTGAAAGCTTGATCGAGCCGTGCCTGCCTCTAAGACCAATTAGAATTGATGGAGCTCTGAAGGTGCTTTTCATTATACTTTTCCACGTTTTATACTTTAAATACTTTTTTGGATATTCTTTTGACTTTCTATTATTCAAACATTCTGCATGAACAGGTTGGGCAAAAACGGGGAAGAATGTCTATAAATTTGGAAGAAGATGAACAACCAAAGAAGAAAGTTCGATTAGGTAGTCCTGCTACCCAGTGGATTTCAGTGTATAATGCACGTCGTCCAATGAAGCAAAGGTAAATTATACATTTGTTTAATTTGATTTCTTCTAATATGTGATTCTCATTTTTGTATGAACATACATTATTTCCATATAGAAACATTGATAAAAGGTATCAGCGGCAGTTGAAGCATTTTTAATGTTTGATTTTCATTGAAAAGGTTGCTATACAGTTTGTCAGTCCCAAATGAGTTTATGCAATTTTAGAACAGTTTTCCTTAGTTGGGCATAATTAGATTAGCCAATGGAGAGTGGCAGTGGTTTTTCTATTTTTCCCCTGGATCAAGTGGTGGTCTTCTGTTACTAGAAATATCTTAAATGAGTTTAAATAAGCTTTTTCTGAAATTTGATCTAAATAGACATAATGCTGTATACCAAAATCGGAAAGCATTATTGCTCTTAAATAAATTATTCTTCATCAGTTTCTAATTATTGTTGAACTAGTTTCTAATTATGGTTGAACTTTTAATCATGTATAAGGTGAATATGAAATACGAGATTTCAAATGATCTATTATTTGAAAGCTTGTGACCGTAAATTATTATTTTTAACTTTTACCTAATCTTGATGGCCTCTTATATTTGTTTAATTTTTTGGTATCTCTTGTTTCTGATTGTCATGGTTCTTTAGAACCAGTTTTTTTATGTCTTCTCACCAATACAAGTTCTCTAATAAATTAAGTGGGTAAGCTACACCCTTTTTGGTCAGGAGAAAAACTACGGTTTATGCCCTCATATAGTGTCACAATGTGTATCAGGTCCCTGTATTTAAGTTACAACAAAGACAATACAGGGACAAAATGGAAAAAGATCAGATACTTGGGTATGAAGTGTAGTTTCCATAAAATGTAAAGTGATATATGGATTTCTCATAAATTAAATGGTTTTAATTTGGCCTTCTTGAGATACGTGATAATGATGCTTCTGATGTGTCTATCTAAAAGAAATACTGACTTAGTGGCCCAACGGTTCCCACCTAATTGGGGTGATGATCAACCTATGTTCTTACTTGTGTATAATTGCTCAATGCCCAATGCCCATGTGTTGCGTACATGGCAATTGTTTTCTTGCATGGTGTTTTTCCTCTTTCTAGGATGGCCTGGGCTCGAACCTAGGATGTCCTCTGGAAGTGGTGTGTCACCACTGAAGTGGCCCCGCATGACTTTTTCTTGCATAGTATTTAGTAAGCCTCTTACTGGACATGCAGATATCACTACAATGTGGCGGACTCAAGGCTGCATCAGCATGTTGACAAGGGTAATGAAGATGGATTGTATATCAGCTCCGTAGCGTCTTCATCAAGTCTATGGGCCCTAATCATGGATGCAGGGACAGGGTTCACTTCCCAGGTTTATGAGCTGTCAACTGTCTTCCTGCATAAGGTTAGCATATGAAACGAGTATATTCTATCATCTTGTACGTGTAATGTGTGCACATCTGAACTATTTATTAACTTTGTTATTTTGTTGGTTCTGGACAGGATTGGATCATGGATCAGTGGGAAAAGAATTTTTATATTAGTTCAATAGCTGGTGCGGCTAATGGGAGTTCCTTGGTGGTTATGTCCAAAGGTTTGCATTTGTTTATACCATTGAACTTAATATAATAAAAAAGTATATGATTAATTTTTGTGTGGAACTGTGTTGTATGCATCTATGATACACCTGTGTTTCTTTCAATATGCAATATAATGTGGCACTTGTCAATGCTGAAATAAAATATCTTCTTATTTGTCCCAAGCCGTGTCCCTTGTTTCTCTGATGTTGTCATCAACTGGTGCTATGTCAGGGTTGTGCTTGATTTGAGCTTTCTGTTCGCGACACTGCACACTTTAAGCTATCCTCCACCTGAATCCTCACAAAGTTTTTCTTTCTTTATCTTCGTTACTTCCAAGTTCTCCATGCTTAGATGGCCTCTGCACCATGTTTAACTCCTACATGGTTCGCTATTCTCACGGAGCTTGTCCTTGTCAATAAAATCTCCTGTTGATCTTTGCCATTATGAATGCTTTTCCCTGCAGAAAACATTAGCTTCGATAGATTTTTCCTGAGGCAATCAATATCAATCTTCTTAAATTTGACTGGCATTGACAACATAATTCTGGCTGAAGAGTTGGCACTGTTAGCATAGTAGTGTGTGTTTTTGCGTGTTATAAGGGCCCTTGTACATGCATTTTGATCATCTGCATGTTGTGCTGGTAAATGAAACATTCATATGAGCGACTGTTCTTTTTTCTATATAATTCTGTTCACGGACCACTGTCCTAAGAATTGATTCATGCTCTATGGTGTTTTATATAGGCACTCCTTACACCCAGCAGTCGTACAAAGTGAGTGAATCTTTTCCTTTCAAGTGGATAAATAAGAAGTGGAAAGAAGGTTTCCATGTAACATCCATGACAACCGCTGGCAATCGCTGGGGTGTTGTTATGTCCAGGAATGCTGGATTTTCGGACCAGGTATATTATTTACTCAGTCAACTCTGTAGAATTCTTGAATTTGTAAATTTTGTTCGCCTTTCTTGTTTTGAAGATTGCTCATTTGCCCCCGTATGCATTTGATTTGTAAATACAAGGTTGTGGAGCTTGATTTTTTATACCCAAGTGAAGGTATACACAGGCGATGGGAAAGTGGTTACAGAATAACATCTATGGCTGCCACTGCTGATCAAGCAGCCTTCATTTTGAGTATACCGAAACGTAAGTTGATGGATGAAACTCAAGAAACTCTGCGTACCTCCGCCTTCCCAAGCAGCCATGTAAAGGTAAGAAACTCTGCGTATCTCATGAAGTAGTGAGGCCTTGTATTGTTTTTCCTTTTCATCCATCACAAAGGATAATGATCATTGATGCTCGAATTTTGGTTCGTCTTTGCAGGAAAAATGGTCGAAAAATCTCTATATTGCATCGATTTGTTATGGACGGACTGTTTGCTAATCTGTGAGAGTGTATATGTGGTTTATACCTGAAAAATGTTAGTAAAGTTTTTGAGAGCTTTTTACAGTCGGTCTTTGAGTAGTTGGATAATCCTTTCCCTGCAAGTAAGAGCGAAAAAGAAAAATCCAAGCTTCTCATGAAATATTTTCTTTCCCAACATATGGATGTAAAAAGTAAATATTGGGAAAACATACGAGCTAGTCGCCCACCAATTGCCGCCGACCGAAATTGATGTAACTGGATAACATATCTTTTACAATCACGATGCTATGCAAGTTGCCACCTTGTTGCCTAAGCTGGTTTCTGTTCGATTGAATTCGGTAAACAGAAACACAACAAACTTATGTTTAGACTAAAGTGCAAGCAAAATTATGGATACAATCTGATTCGGCAATTGGTATGATTTTTCCAACATTGATGCTTTTTTATTCTTAAAAAAGAGGTAAATTAATCAAATTTGATTTACAAAATTTCAGAAACCAAATATTGAAGTAGATGCAACTCCAATTTGAATCATTAAGTTTACACACTAAACACACCAAAAACACTAAAAACACTCTTCACTCTTTCCTGAACACACCAAAAACATTCCAACCCCATGTAGAGTGCTTTAAATAGGTAGAGTAGCTTAGCATAAGTAGTTAATACTAAATGATAGCTGCTAATCATTTAGTACTACAGTCTAGTAGTATTCTTTTGGAAGGTCTTAGGTCATCTCCAGTCATGGAGTAGCTCTTCTAAAAATTAATATTTTAAAGACTACTTGAAGGCTAAATTTTTTCATCTCCAACCATGCATGGCTATATTTTATTCCCCTTCATACTTTATTATTTTTTGGGGCCAACCTTAGCTTGTCCTATTCTTTTAACTTGATTCACTTTAGCCCTTTGGTTGGAAGTTGATTTTGTCAATTTTAGGGCTAAATGTGGCCTATAACCCTTGGCTGGAGATGACCTTAGATTCGACTCCTGTGGATGACGAGTTCGATACTAAGTTATTATGGTTGGTCCATTATGTGACTTAGCTCAAATCTCTCATCTTTTTCGTTGTATTGAAACAATAATAATTACTAAGCAACCTAATTGAGAGAGCATAAAATCCATGAATTTGATAAATGAGAACTCATCTCCAGCCAAACTTAAAATTATTGATTTTTTTTATTTATTCTTATTTCAATTGGGCTAACAAAGTTGAAAAGATGATTAGTTTTAGGTCCAAACCACCCGAATCAAACCGTGAAAATTAGTCTCGCTTGGTTCGGTTTGCTTATTAATTTTTGTCAAATACGAACCTAACCAAATTATTATATTGCAATGTTTGATTATTATTATGGATTAAAACCGACCCAATCCGAACTGGACCCACCCCTACAAAATTAACAGGCTTTTAAGAGCTCCATACGAAACTGGGCTATAAAATGGACAAATTGCATAAATGGGCCCCATATTTTCTCACCCAAGAGTCCAAAATTTCATGGCAGGTTGCCAGATCAGAGTCCAGAGTCCGGACATACTGTTGTAGGCCACATCAGCTCTGCCTTTCTTTCGAGTGTCGTTCGCGTCTTGGTCATCGTCATCTCAAGCAAACTGGTTCAGAAAGGAGGGAGGGTTCTGAACCGAAACCCTAGAGTTGCAGCGTCACATTTGCACACCGCAGGTACATGGAACGGCTCCTTTCCTTGATGTTATGTTAGAGTTTTTTATCAACAAAAAAGTATAAATTTCTTGTTGAATTATCTTTGAATCTTGATGCATTCACGGGATTCCCAAATTTTGGACCAATTAATTTAGAATTCATGAACTGGGTTAGGTCAATTTTTAATTTTTCATATATTAGTATGAATAAAAACCCAGTCAATACATTGCCATTTTAGTACTTTTTAAAAAAAATTATTTTCTTTTGCTTTCAAGGCTCCAACTGCAAGGATTCTGATGAGTAAATGAAATCGTGTTCAAATTTTTCTATGCCGATGGATGCATTTACAATAGTTAGTTTCGTTCATTTATTGTTGTTCTTGGAGATTGGAAGTCGTCTTTGTTTACGTTGTTTTAGTTTCCAAGTTGAAGTAGACTTCCTACCTCTAGTATTTGTTGCTGCGAATCAGAAACAAATGGCTGAAACATAAAGGAAGGTTTATTTTTGTTAATCTCAGCCGGTAGCCCTCTACGTTGGAAAGAATCAATCAAGTGCATGTGAAACAGAGTGGTTCTTGCACAAGCCGAACTAGGAGGTTTTCTTCAAAGCCTCAAAATTGATAATAGAATAGAGTTAACGAGTTACATCCGTTGACCTTTGTTATTCAAGCCTCAACGGCTTCAACAAATGTTTTAGTGAACAAACTATAGTCTTAGATGGTATATGTTCCAACTAAATGTTGATATATTTGTTAATGAACGAGAAGAAGACAACATTTTAGATCGTTAATGTTAGGCGTTTGCTAAGTTCACTTTGATGAGTTAACTCAGCAAGTTGACTTGTCCGAATCATTGTTTGGTGTTCTGTAACTTTGGGGTTAGGAAGATAGATTAATTTGCCCTTTGTCTATTTTGGGGTAAAAATTATAACAGGGTTCGTGTTTTACAAGTGAAAGTATGGAGCCCGAGGTGGTTCATGCAGAGCTAGTGTTGCCAACCCATTTGAGCTTCAAGCGCATTCAGATGTATGAGAAGTATCCAAAAGGCCAATCACGAGGGAGACATTGGAAACATCTGAAGCAGATCATTCAAGCTGAGAATTACCAGAACTACCCGCCCGATGAACCAAATTGTAAGTAATACTAATATAATTAATTGCAAGCTTTAACATTTACCCCCTTGCGCTAATTGTTATTCAAACCGAAAATATCTTTGCTATTGAATTAAGTATGTCCTTTAGTATGACTGTAATAACGTGTAAGAAATTGCTTAGTTTGTATAGAAAAAATATATTTATTTTAGCTTTGTATTTTAAGCATACTAGTGTTAAGTGTTCTCATTTTGTTTTTCTTAATGTCCCATGCTTGCAGATGTTAATATAGAGTCCCCGCCCTCTATGCATCCATGCAAGAGAATTTGTGATATAACAGGATATGAGGTATGTAAAACATTTGCCAAGATCTGAATAATTTGATTTAACTGTACCAAAGGGTTGGATTATTTTTATCTATTTTTTATAAATTTCAGATACTCACACAAGTTTCATTCGTTGATTAAGTTTCCTAGAAACCCTATCCTTTTATTCACTCTAGTTACATATTTGTAAGTTAATTACTTTCCAACCTATCATACTGTTATAGAAACCCTGCACCCTAACAATTTTTTCTCCATGGTACCCTACTCTATTTATTTAAAAATATGAAATCTAATAAATTATTATTCCATATAAATTAAAATATCTAAGACCAGATAAATGTTTCTGAATAAATTTATATTTTCATTTCCCTGGTCATTACAATCTGCAGCTGAATTATATCAAATTGAAATGTCAAGGAAGATTGTGATTGCAGTGTTAGGTTATTCAAACTTGTTTCATCTGGTTTAAGTATGATAGGTACGATGGATATTTAATTTCAGAATCAAGGCAGGCCAAACTTGTTCAGGTGGCTATCTGGTCTGCTGTCAGGAATCGACTAAATGTAAAATTAAATGGCCTATGTTTGCCTGTTATTTTTCCTTGGAGTATAGTATAGGGTTGATTTGATCAAAGGTTCTAAAGAGAAGTTGTGTGAGACGCATTCCTATTGATTTTAACATAAACTGATTAGTAAATGTTTAAAGCATTCCTATTCATCCTTTACCACTTTTGTCGTCTTCACAGTGGAGATTGATGCTGTTTTTGCACCATGCAGGCACCTTATTATGATCCAAGGACCAACCTCCGCTATGCCAATGCGGATATCTTCAAGCTCTTAAGATCACTTCCAAATGAATATGTCCAAAGATATCTGGCTCTCAGAAATGCGGCCGTGGTTTTGAAGTAACATTCGACACTTTCCAGCTTCCAAAGGCAGGATTCACTTTTTTTTCGCTCCTATTCTATAGACAGCATATACAGATGGTGGCACTTGGGCACAAAAATGCAGATTAATTCATTTTCATGGTCTTAATTTCGGGATGAGGGGCATAGGGAGATTATAGAGTAGCATTTTGGGATATTTCTTACGCTCTTCCCTTTTTGCGTTGTCATTTTAGGAGGATTAAGGCTAACAAATGCCGGTTAATGGATAATTACGTTGTATTTTCCAAGTGTAATATACTATTTGATTCTTCCCTTGAACCCTATTAATTTAGAGTGAAATCTACTATTAAATAAGAGCAAGGGAAGTTTGAAGAGAGATAATATGTACATAATTATTACCTCTAGGATACATTCTGAGTCAATTCCGCTCCACAGGCCGAGGGAAAAGCCCGTATATCAATTCGTTCACTTATGGAATGAAGAGGTAGTTCGTATGCCCCTTAGTCATTGGTTTAGGGTAAGCCTTGAGAACAAGGAAAAAGGTAGGAAATAAAACAAAATCCCAAATTTACCAATCTCACCAATGAATATGGTTGAAAAATAATTTTCCAAGCAAATTAAAAACATGTTAGGGGGCGTGTTGAGATTATGAATCCTTCGTCGGAGAAAGAAAAGACATTGTTGGCTGGGTTTTGGAAAGCTTTTAGCCTTCCCATGCAAGGTCCTTGATTTTTTGGGCGCGCACACCCGCGCATCAATATTTATCATCTTCTTCTAGTTTTTTCCTCAAAAAATGGTAAGCTAATCTTTTTATTTTTAATTAAGTTGGCTTTTAGGATTTAGGTTTGCTTTTTCAATTAGATTGATATATTTCCTGTTTCAAGTTAGTCTCCTCCTATAAATACCTTCTTAGGGAGAAAGCAAATAATTCTGAGTGTGTGTGAGATTGCTAATCTTCAAATACTTTGTTCACCTCACTGTCGCCCTATCCCCATCTCTTTTCTCTTTTCTTCTCGTCACTTCGGCTGCCTCTTCTTCCTTTTGTTTCTATTTCTTCATATTCGATTTCTCGTCCCCCGGTTTGTTGTTGATTTGATTGTATTCTGATTGAACTTTTGAAAGGAACTGAAGAAGTTTGGGACATTGCAAATCAGAGCTTGGTAACAACTGAATATGTTGCCAATTGGGAGGCAGCAGGAGTGGCAGTTGGTTCAGCGGAGGAGGCGGAAGAACCGCATGCGGTCAGTGGCAGCGAAAGATGAAGATGTTGTTGCAGGCAAATCTCTATATTTATGCTTTGCTGTGTATAAAGAGGATTTGTCCGTGTCTTACGTTGTTCAGAAAATTGAGCAACCGCAATTGAGGACGATGAGGAGGACTCTACTCCTCCTTTACACATGCAGGAAGTTTCTCGCATTTCGGGCCATCATCTACCCTGTATGATGCGTTATGGTGTGTTGGGCACCAAAATTCTTGGCATGTCTTGCTCATTTGTACCACGCCCCTCAAGAGAAATATTTTCTTTTGAGACCTCCGACACCAAGAGCACATCTGAATGTAAGATCAAGCCTTTTACCCCTTTATTCAAAGCAGGGAAGCCTTCGCCCTTGCTTTTGGAGGTACATAGAAAACTCTATGCTTTCGCTGGTTATCCCGATCCTTCTCACACTCCATATTTCGAGGTCTTCCACCCTGAAAGTAGCGGGGACGGCAACTGGTCGCCTTTGCCGGATCCTCCGTGTTTTGACTACTATGATCCCAAGTTCCCGCCTGTGCCAAACTTTATTCCCCGAAGGAAATGGCAGCCAACCAATGGATTAGCTGGAGGTATACCGGATGACTTTAACCAACAACATAAGGTCAGTGTGTCAAATAAAGTCACACGTGCTCCCAACAAGTTTTTTAACTTCTAATCAAGCGATGGTGCCATACGAAGGCTACTAGGTAGCTCATCCTTGATTCTTTTATATACCTTGCTTGCTAAGGAGTTTGATATTAATTGAATAAAAACTGTTTTTTCTCAATTTTTATTGTTTTGCAAAGTTTGAACTTTTAAATCCGTTATACGATATGACCCATTAAAATAATGAGTTTGAAACGAAAATGACCTTTTAAAATAACGGGTTTGAAACGAAAACGACATGATTGTTTGCAAGACCTAGTTTAGCAGTGGGCTGTCTTATTTGTTTTGAGATAAAAAGGGCCCAAAATAGAGATCCAAATACAAATAAGACACATCAATACCGTTATGTTAGTTAGCCTTCCCTCCCATTATTCCTTCAAACCTATCTTCTTCTTCTTCTTCAAACCAGAAACCAGCAAGATTCACCTGATTTTCCAGAAACTCAAGACACCACCAACGACAACTTCAATCATGGTACTCATTTACCACTCCTTATCTTTCAATACTTTTAATTTCTCAATGTTAAATGTTTCTCTCGGTAATTCCTGTGGTGATTTTTCTGAATGTTCAAAGTTCAATGTTCTTCTTCATTCACCCAAATAAATATCTCATCGGCTCTTTTTTTGTCTCTATGTATAGTACTTTTTCATATCTGAAACTTTCTGATGGAGCCAATTATATCACCACAAAAAACACACCGGTCAACTTTCCTGGGAGATTAGGAGATATATCATTTCACTGTTCAAAGTTTTTGACTTTCAAGAAAACACCACCAAGAACTTGTGGGGCGTGAATCATAAACTTTCTTTCTCTGGTAATTTTCACTAATCATCAATGTCAGTCTTTTCGTTTCTTTTGTAATTTCTGAAATTTTCATAACCTTTCGTTTCTTTCTCTGTATAGTACTTTTGGTTGAAGTATACTTGTGTAATGGAGTCAGTCATATCACCCCAAATACCCAAAGAACACACCGGTCATATTCCAGAAATAGGTTGAGGAGGACTCGGAAGAAGAAGCCCAACAAGGCACAAGAGGCGGCTCCCAGACGTCTCATCAGCCCTGCCCCCGACTCCCACCCTCAACCTACCTTGTTGAGGGGACCAGAAAGACTCGAAGATTTTGTTCTCCGACAAACTTTGGCAAGAAGGAAGAGGAACAGAAGAAGAGCCGCCAGTTCCACAAAAACCAGAAGAGAAGTACGATAAGGCTGTTTATGATGCATGACAACGTACATGGGAGGTGGACTGGGATCAACGGGCAAGGATGACTAAGGCACTAGACCCTTTCTAAATCCTAATTTCCATGGATGCGTACTAGGCCACATTCTTATGAAGAAGTAAAGCTGGATCAGCTCGTATAGTAACTCTGTTCCTGGGTCATGTGAATGCTAATTCAATCTTGATACTTTAGATCATAAGGCAAATGATGTGGAAAGATATACCAAGAGGTAGTACGAGATTGTAGAATAACAGTGATTGCATAAAATGCTTTTGGAGAAGAAGATTTTCATTGTTCATCTTATTATAGTTCTCTCCAATCCCCTACCCACCAACAAAAAGGTAGTACGAAATGTGTATTTAAAAGTTTAACACTAAATAGCTGAAGATATCTTTGTCTCTCTCCAATCCCTTACCCACCAACAAAAAGGTAGCACGAAATGTGTATTTAAAAGTTTAACACTAAATAGCTGAAGATATCTTTTAGTTCCCTTCAATCCATTACCCACCAACAAAAAGGTAGTACGAAATGTATTTAGAAGTTTAACACTAAATAGTTTAAGATATCTTGTTCTTTAGTAGACGCATCGGATTTGAAATTCAATATGATACCATTGGGTTCGTTCACCTCACTCCTTTAAATAGAATCCCCATCCTGAGAAGTGTTGAAATCATAACATAATTGGTGATTTTATGAGTGCTTTTTTCATGACAAAAGTGTTTGATGAAAAATGAAAAAAGAAAAAGATTTAGTCAAAAGGAAATTGTTGTTAGTGCTTCCAAAGTTGTGACAAATTTGTAAAACAGAAAATCATACACATTTTTAGTCTTTCACACCGCTTAATCATATTCAAGTATTTTTGTTTGATTTATTCAATCTGACGGTCGAATATAGAAAGGTGCTTGAAAATGAAATTCATATTCCTTGTAAACTACCCTTCTTCGTGATAATGATTTACATAGAATGAGTTCACTCATTGTGAATTCCAAATTCAATAATACAATATCATGCTTTTAACATTTTAAAATGGTCAATATGATTAGCCTAAAAAGTAAAGGTAAATTCATATTAGATACCAAGTTGGGTATATGTTTTAAGAAAAATACCATATTTAAGAAAAAAAATACCAAGTCTAATTAAATATTTTATGATAAGCCACAAACTTTATTGCAAGTGATCCTATGACTAAATAAAAATATGAGAGATTACCATATTGTCCTCAAGTTTATTTCTTTCATAATTTTATAAGGTTTTTAGATCTCAAGTTAACTTTGGAAGGTTTAGGGTTTTAGTGTCGGTCAAGATTTGGGGTTGATCATTTTGGGTTTAGGGTTTTAGAATGTCCTTAGAGCTTAGGCTTAGGGTGGTCTCGGGTTTTGGGCCAGCCTCAAAACCGGTATCTGGGACCTCTACGCTCCCAAGCGATTAACGCAATAAAAAAAATTTCTTCTAAAAGATTCACTATGCTTGTTAAGTTACAATTCATTGGGAAAATTTAATGGCTATAACTTTGTGGATGGTAGGGTTGGACATTATTCTCATTTTACCTAGCAAATTAGTTTGACTTTTCAACTATACCTAAACTAAAACTATGGTATTTTTAACTTAAAGTTATTTGAATTTCGTATTTAAACTAAAAACTCCCAAAAAAGTAAACAACAACAACAAAGTGTACGCTTATTTACAGGATTTGCCATTGTCTTCCTGACCACCGATCCCTTTCCTCTTCCACCGCCTACGTGGCTATGCCTCTTGCCAACAGTCCTCTACTTCTTAACTGTAAAAGTGCAGTTTGTTCGTGATTAGGCCCCCATTGACTACCCATTTCATGAAAATGAAAGCAACTGCTTAATTGTTTGAATATATATATATATATATATATATATATATATATATATATATAAGTTAGGAACTGGGACAATAAAGCGTAGGTCTACTTCTATAATGTATCTCCAACAATTCAACCGCCTATCTTTTATGTTTTACCTCGTGTGTCTACCAAAATCATCCAACCAAAACCATATGACCGTTGATTAAATTTAGTGTTTCTTGTAGAACCGTATTTGTTCATTTTCTTCACTACAAATAAATGTTTTTGGATTTGCTCCACTTTTTTAAAAAGGGGATGATCTATAAATAATGTTTTAAAATATAAATGGTCTTGGATCGTTAAAATACATTAAGAAGTGGACCCTACAAAATAAGTGTCAAAAATATGTGTCAAAAGCGCGTGTCAGACTATAGCACACAAGTATACGTGATTTATCAATGTGAGCCAATCTTGTGTCTAATTCTAATGAAGTACATATTAATTTAGGTCCTTACCAATTAGGACCTTCTTGTCCTTATGTAACTAACCAAATGTGTAATGCTACACTTACCACATTTGTTCCACCTTTTTAATAGAGGTAGAGTATGGCCCACTAATACACATGTAGATCTCATTTTTATTAAAGAGGTGGTACAAAAGTGGTATGAAAAATGTGGTAAAAGTAACATTTTTGTGATGACCAAATAAACCGAAACTATTGGAAATGTATCTCATGATCAAACTTGGAAGAGAAGCATATATTGGTGCAACACAAAAATATTACGAAAACTGGTTTTGTTGAAGTTATTTCCATGCAACGTACGGACGGTAGCAAAATACGAAATCAGCTGTAAAAACGAAATGGAGTCTCACGAGGAGAGCCCTCATCCTTTATTCAAAGTGTCTCAGGCTCAGGCTTCCCACCCTCTGAGGACAGTCGCCCTTGCAACGCGGTTAACTCCGAGCGTGAAGGCTCCCATCCGCAGGTCGCAGTTATGGGTTTTGCACATCTCCTTCACATCTTTGAAGCCTTTGGTCATGTAAGTCTTGAGCTCATTGTTCACCTTCTCTTCATCCCACAAGAATCCTTGAATGTTCTGCAATTTATATATGCACCACCAAATTTAGTAGCATGACATGAAAATAATAGTATAGCTAGTGCATTGTAAAGTTAGAATGTTGTGAAAATATGTGTGTGTGTGTATATATATATATATATATATATATATATATGAGATATATACCTGCACCCACTCAAAGTAACTAACAGTAACTCCTCCAGAGTTTGCATATATATCGGGAAGAATTACAACACCTTTCTTTGACAGGATCTGTAAAATAAAGAGACAATATTCATCTAATTAAACATTATTTACTGGTGTTTTAATTGTCCCCTCTGTAACTCTAATTGTCAAGCAATTAACGAAGCACCGACCTCATCAGCCTCAGGGTCAGTAGGATGATTAGCCGCTTCGATTATAAATTTTGCTTTTATGTCATTTGCATTTTCCCTACATTCAAAACAACAGTTAATTTCAGGATTTTCATCATGTTTCGAAAATGTTGATGTAGTTTTCGACTGCTTATTAGAAGTAAGTAGTACGTACTTGTTGATGACGCCTCCGAGGGCTGCTGGAATGAGAATGTCACAATCTTCAACCAAGATTGAGCTGGGTTCTATTAGATCCCCACCACGGAAGCCCTTGACTCCCCTGTTTTCCTTGACATGCTTGAGCAGGCTTGGAATGTCAAGTCCTTTGCTGTTCTTTAGGGCTCCGGTGATGTCACTCACTGCAACTATTTTGCCACCACTCTCATGGATTAGCTCGGCCGCCCACGAGCCTACATTCCCGAAACCCTGAGATCGATTGAATTTAACTTAGACAACAAGTTAAATCAACTGAAATCTAATCTCGGTTCAAGTCTCGGACTCTCAACCTCTTAACCCTTTCGTGATCAGCATAAGTTCACCTGTATAACAAACCGTTGTCCGGAGATGCTCTTTCCATACTCATTGAGTAAAGCCTCTGTTGCAAATAGTACTCCTCTTCCCGTTGCTGCATCTCTTCCTAGTGATCCACCAAGATCCTGATTTACAAAAAAACAAATAAATTACAGAATGTTACGCAATAAAAGCAATCAAAATTTGTAGCACAGGCATGAACTATTGCAATTTGATCATACAAGACTGCCATGAATACAATAAAAAAGGACAATTTAACTGAAGTAACTTTTATGATTTACTCACAATTGGTTTTCCAGTCACAACTGCAGGTGAGTAGCCATGAAACTTTGAGTACTCATCTAGTATCCATGCCATGGTCTGTTTAAACACCAAAAAACCGAAAAAGATCGGGAAGAGAAAATTGCTAAAATTCAGTCCAAAGTTTATAAGACATTCAAGCTGATCAACTTTATTACCAACTTCAGTTAGTGATCAAATCTCATGTAAAGAATTAATGGAAAATATGCCATGCTCAACCTGTGGACCTGTCCCCATATCTGGTGCTGGGACATCGGTGTGGATTCCGATAAGATCGTGTATCTTTTGTGTGAAAACTCTGGTGAGTCGTTCTAGTTCAGAAAGACTCAACTCCCCTGGATCACATCCTATACCCCCTTTGGCACCACCATATGGGATGTTGGCTACCGCCGTCTTCCATGTCATTAGCTGTGCTAAAGCATTCACCTCATCTGGATCAACCTACATTTTCCATAGAAGGATCCAAAACAGTTAGAGACACTTTTATGGCAACGAGTCTTGATAAATGACAACCATTTGCATTTGTCGTACAAGTGAAACTTAACAAAGTATGCATATACCTCTGGGTGATATCTGATTCCTCCCTTCATGGGGCCTCTAGCATTGTCATGTTGAACCCTGAAGCCAACAAATGAAGCCAAACTGCCATCGTCTTTTGGTATAGTACACTCAACCTGCGCCGAAATATATAGTTCAAAAGCAACGAAAGGAGCAAACTCGCTCAAACTTACCTGCTCAGCAGGTGGACTACTGAGCAGCGTGGTATTGACACATTCGGGGTCTTGGTAAGGAAGATTCAAATAAAAATCTAGTAGTAAATAATCTTCTATATCCTCTGATTGTATCTCCTAGAATAAAAATGCAGTTTCACATAGTTGATAGTTGTCAAATAACTTCTAAAATGCAAGGGTTGAAACTGAAATATTCATGGCTAAAGCGTATACGAAAATAATTAAACCAACAGTTGGGGAATTTTGTTTAGTTTGATAAGCAATTTGGTGACAAGTTTGAGTCAAGTTAACTATATATTATTAAGGTTTAAACAAA
This sequence comes from Gillenia trifoliata, assembly GCA_018257905.1. Classification (NCBI taxonomy): domain Eukaryota; kingdom Viridiplantae; phylum Streptophyta; class Magnoliopsida; order Rosales; family Rosaceae; genus Gillenia; species Gillenia trifoliata. The sequence continues at coordinate 29,126,702 of CM031084.1, read as the reverse complement.
AACAATCCATGAACCATGAATGTTCTTGATATTTCCCTGGATGTTAGAGAAATAATTAACCACATTAATTTTAGAGTGTGAAATCTACCAATAATTAAGAGCAAGGGATATACAAAAGGGAGATTATATGCATAATTACCTTGATTTCCCTAAATGGTATAAGTAAACTTTTCTCAAGCTTGGAGTCCAATCCCAAAAGCCGAGCAGCCAACTTAAAGTTTCTGTTGGTTGCCACTAATGCATTCATCTTGGTTCCTTCTCAACTGTGGTCTGTCTCAGAAGCTGAAAGCAGGTACTTCAATTCGCTTCTCTGGCTAGCTATTATTAAGAACCTAGATATAAAGATGGAGAAACATACATCAATTTGCACTCTATAAGACTATAAGCATATGCATATTATATATTATGTATAATATAAACTCTGACTATAAGCATATTATATATTATATATTATGTATAATATAAACTTACGAAATGAACATAGTTTATACCAGTCCGAAAAATAAAAATTGTTCTAGTACTTGCTGACAATTATTTCGCTCTTACAAACATAGAACCGGTTCTCCGAACACACTCTGATTATTGCAACATTTTATATATGTTGATTTTGGTGAAGAATTGTTTTGAAGTTCATGAAACTTAGCCAAGTAGTAGTTATGTTTTTCTGAAGCGATTAAAGACTTAAAGTAATTGATTATCAAGGTTACTATTACTTTCGTAGTTTCATCGATTTGCACTACTTAATCAACCTGAAGATTCTTACACTCATAATATACTTGATTATGATTAGTTGCATTAGTTAAATATGCAATTAGATTCTAATTAAGCAGCAGCACTAGTACAGTGCCTAACCCACATTAGTCTTCACTTTTTTTGCCATCTCCCCTATTCTAATTAAGCAACATTAATCATGCTAGCTTAAACACTATGTCACTAAACAGTTAAACTGTACTATGTGCTCTAAAATTAATAGATTAACGAAAAAAAATAAGCAACTCACAAAGAAGGTTCTCAGCCAAAAAAAAAAGAAAAAGGGAAAAGCTCATATATAAAGAAAGTATTAAACATTCATCGTATTATACGTGGATCCCCTCAATTGTGATGATAAATTAAAAGTTGCTTCAATGACTTGTGAGAGTGATGCCACTTTCTTAAATTTTCAAGTAGTGGAATAGTATGGATTTAGCTAGCTAGTCCTGGAATTATGATCCGTAATTCGGAAGAGTATTTTCGAAAGTGACTGAAAATTAAAGAGAACAACCTAAACTCTTTCAACCATATGTATGGCTCTCTCAATAAATTGGGAGTTGGATATATAGGTGGCTTGTGGCAGAAGAGATTCTAGTGTGTATATATCCTTTTGTATATATATATGAGCTTTTCTCTTTCCTTTTTTTTTTTTTATATATAGGCGGCTTGAATATATTCTTTTGTATCTTAAATTTTCTTATTGCAACGCACTTGTTTGCGCATTATATTTGAAAAAATAAAACCATTGCAAGCAATATATATACCCGTTTTATGTACATTTTTCTTCTAGAGATGTTATCAAATTATATCAATCGTATCACATTTTTAGATACATGATCAAGCATTTATCAATGCTCCTAATCAACATATTAGCTAGGATAAGATATTCGACCATCATTTATCAAGTAAATAATGATATGTGCACGCCACGACACATAGCACAACTACTATATCTTTTCATTTTCCAAAACAATGTGATAGATAAAGTCGGAGTAGGCTACAGTGCTCGCAAGCATTGAATGCTCACACCGATCTCACCATTAAAAGGAGGGAGGAGGGAGGAGAGAGGGGGGGAAGGAGGGTGAGATGGGTGTAAGCATTCAATGCTTGCGAGCACTGTAGCCAGTCCTGACAAAGTCATGTGGTCATGTAACCATATAAGGCCGACCTACCTAGGAATGTTTGCATTTGGGAAAGTAAGTACCTTACTGATAATCACCTAAAAAGCATGATTCCATGCGCAGAAAACTTCTGAGATCACTTTTATCTCCAAAGAAAAGAAAGAACAAAAATGAAAGATGAACGAAATGGTTCTGGATTTTTGTGGAAACAGAAGGATCAACAAGCCATATAAACAGCAAGGTCACCCTTCAGCCTTTAAAAATGTGCAGTTCTAGCAAACTTTATACCTACATACGTCTTCGTAAATAAATAAATAAATACTGTATATGCACGTATTTGATACATGTGAATTAGCTTCTTAACACATGTAATTCTGTAACTTCAATTTCATACTTTAGGGAGTCAGTATCACTGTGTTTTCAACTTTTATTTTCCATTTCCATTTTCTTTATTCAAGAAAAGGTGTGTATACCTTTTTTTATGCGTCAGCTCTTTTGTTACTTAGTCCATGTATATATATACCATGAAAGAAAAAGGAACTATATTGCACAAACCTTTTGCTGAAACGGATGCTTGTTATACACATGGACTCATGACCTGGATAGCTACGTGCATGCAAGTAATATTATCCTTAAGCAAATTAAGTACGAAATTGGTATTGATGATGATAATAAATTCACGAGTGTTCCAAAACCAATACAGATCAATAGCCAAAGAATTGTGAGAATAGTGGAATTTAGAGAGACAAGGAAGATATATATATATATATATGTATATATATACTTACACTGACTAATTAAGACAGAGAAAGAGAGGGGGAGATCAACAGGAGGAACCCGAAATGCAGCGGCAGCTAAAACTGATCAATCGAAATGTTGTAGTTGAAAGAATACTCAAGAGGGTAAAGAGGCTGATGGAGAGTCGAATTTGAAGTGAGGATATAAATATATATAGATGTCAATAATGGATATATAAGGAGTAAAACCGAGGGAATTACGACAAAAGTAGAATCCTATTCTCTATCTATTGCTACTATGGAATCCCATATTCTTAATTAGAGAGTTGAGACTTGTGTGCGCACATATATATATATACATGTGTGTGTGTGCGCGTTTGTAATTGTATATAAAGATGACACAGTCATATCATTCTGCAGAGTGTAAAGTGGGTGATGATGATGATTAATTCCATCTCACAGGACAGGAATACGAATATATACGATGCTCCTGCCCCTTTGGGATTTTGTACCACTTAGATTCCTACACACGATCCACACCTGACACTACCACCTTCCCATTCATTTCCACACATTATTCTTAAATACTCAGTATTACTATAAAAAGATTATAAACAATAATGTGTGTGTGTGTGTGTGAGGAGAGAGAGAGAGAGGGGGAGATATGAGAAGTGAAATTACAGGAGACAAAGGGCGCATGCATATGCATCTAGAGGTACTTGAATCCGACGCGAAACCCACATTGCACAGCCATCGATCAGAAATATATGTGAAACTGAAAACTTGTTACAGGATGGTTAATTAGTTTGGACTACTAATTAAATGCTCTCAAATTTGGAAGAGCAATTAGTAGTCCTTTATCGTATTGCCTTTAATTAGTCGCATTCCATACATGGTAGTATTTGTAGTGCTCGGGTTTGAGACCGCCTAAAAAGATACCTCTCATTTGTGGGTGACTAGTGGAAACATTAGGCATGATGACGTGGTCTAGTAAAATGCCTCTAAATTATAGTATTGCATATTAATAGTAGAATAATGCTTGTGTTCTCTATATGGAGGAACCTATTTGTCCTTTCACTTATGATTAATGCATCTTCACTATACAAAAATTATAATCGGAGTCGTTCACTCTCTTTTCACGTCTAAAAATTATATATGCGAAAAATCATTCAATTTGAAAATCTTTTAGTCATTTATATGCATCAAACAAATGGATGGTCATTCATATGCTATTAAGGGTGTTACTTGTTACAAAAACTATCGATTGTTTTGACACACATGGATGGCTGAACGATTTTCAAATTAAATGATTTTTTGCAAATATAATATTTAGATGATGATAAAAAGAATGAACAATTTCGATTATTATATTCGTTACGGTGAAAATACATTAATCATAAATAGAGGAGAAATAGGTTCCCATGAAAGTTATACAAGTATTATTCTTAATAGCAATATTATACATGTGTGAGATTGATTTTCTTATATTATATCTTTTAATTTTTCAGGTAATGTCAGCTGATAAGATACAAAAGGAAACCACGATAAACATTGTTAATTCAAATCACGACAATTTAATGATCAAAACCAATTAATTTCTTCTGGTTAGCAATGATGATTGGATTAATATATTGACCATAACTTTTGAAATAGTACTAATAAAATATTTGGACACACAAAACTGAAAATACATTTATTGACACTCTCAAATAGAGATGGATCCTATATATATCTACATGTATATCGTATTATAAATTCATTTATATTAAAAAGTGTATTAATAATGTTAATTTTGTGTGTTTAGATAGCATCACTTTCGTCATAATTTTGGTTAAAGTCATTCAAGAAAAAAGAAATTTAACTGATAGACGTCTCATGGTGATGTTTGCTCGAATTTTCACAATCTTGACTGCTTTCTCACGGTGATGTTTCCCTTCGGCTGAAGTGTCTTCATCCCATATCATCATGCAATGTCCGTAATTATGTAGCTTAATCCTACTTCTCCCTTTTCCCGCTATATCCAAATTAGGGTTCATTATCCGCATGCATGCATATGCAAGATACATCTTCCCAACATTTCCATTCATGTATTTCTCCATGATTCATTGTCGTGGTGAAGAATGAAACAAAGCTCCCGATCGAACGGTAACTGTCATATACGAACATATAGCAATTGATGGATTTTATTGGCTTGACCTATCACACTGGCCACGAACTTTTGTGATATATATGATATAAATATCGGAATAGGTTAGAATGTTTACAAATATTTTATGCTTACACGAATCTAACCATTAATAGTTAAATTCTTTTAATAGTTAAATTCTTTTAATAGTTAATAATTAGATTCGTGTAAGTATAAAATGTTTATAAATATTCTAATCGGATCCGTAAATATCATAAACATCGAGTTTCTGACATATAGAAAAGCCTAGATGGACTAGTATGCTGCTTATGGGAATAGAGATTGATGTTTCATACGAATGACATTATAATAGTGTCTGGTTGAACAAGTTAGTTGGATCCGTTATATATATTTACTTGAATTTTTGGGACACACACATGTATATGCAAATATGTGAATGCACTTTTTACCAGCAACACAACAAACCTTCATAAATGAGATTTGACATTTGAGTTTAGAACTCTGCTAAGGTAGAGATATGAGCCAGGCTGTGTATATTCATTGTCCAAAATGAAAGCGTAAACTTTTGTGATTGGTTAATTTCTTAGATAATTATAATGTGTCTGTAATAAATTATAGCACTAGTTTTTCGGTGTATGTCTATGTTCGTGGTTGGAAATCTGCACATCAAAGTTAACCAACGGAAATCTGATTTCGTGGAGTACATAAGGTAAAATTCCATATGCATCATTTTAGGAAAAATATAATTTAAGTGATTGCATTCTATTAGAAGAGTGAGTTTATTAAAATCAATTTAGAATATATTTAATTTATATTAGGCATTAGTCAACAAATTAGTTTGCAAATTCTTTGGTTGGTTAATTGATCTTTCACGCCTATATTAGGTTGATGGTTTTCCAACGTTGTTTCTTACCTTTGCCATTCATAAGTTTTGAGCGAGAAAAAGTTTTCAAGGCGAGGAATTTGTATGCTAGGTAAGTTGAGTAAATCTGAGTGAAGTACTTAGTTCTAGCATTTATATCATCATTCATAGTTTGATCTAGCCCGCGGACAAACCTTCGTACTCTGTGGGGTGATCGTGTTTCAACCAAGCGGAAACGAAGAAAAGCAAGTACGAAGACAAGAGGACAATGCGATCTTAAGTTTGTAAGTTGTGTCTTGTATGAGTCTTGTAATTGTTGATTGAAGTTAGTGGATTGTTTTCAGGCAGTGTGCCCGTGGATTTTCCTCATCGTGTGTGGGGTTTTACAATGTTAAAGAAATTCTCTTTTGTTCATCGCAATTTGTTTTTCGTTTATTTACTGCTACATCTCAGGATTGATTTTGTGTATCAATACTGCAAATCTGTTTGCATTTATTGATCCATCTAGGTTTTTCACAAAAGTTGATATACCAGAAATTTGAATGGCTAAACTTCGTTACATCGAAATATTTTTTTGTTTTTTCTCATTTTATATATTTCAAAATAAACGGTACTAGACGTGTTGATAATTATTTCAAAATGTGAAGAAGAACTTGTTAAGTTTTTTTTTGGTAAATTCTTTTGCTATGTTGGGTGGATACTCTCTTGATTAATGGGAAATTGCTTTTGAGATGTACTTTCATCATGGTATTACAAGAGGTTAAGGCATAATTGAGTCAAATAACTAACTACTCTCACGTAACCCAGATATGTGTGTGGTTTTTTTTTTTAAAAGCCTAAATAAAAACAAAATTACAAAATGTTGGAGGAGGACTAGACTAATTCCATATAGTCATTTGATTGATAATATAAATTAGTAAGGCATTGAAGTGATTGATTGTATTGAGTCTAACTCTAGGTATGGGCATACCCTACCCTCCACAGGTAGATAGCAAATAAGATATGATTTGTGAGATATGATTTTTTTCATATATGCAAAAGATAGTTTACTTCAAACTAAGAATCCAAAATTGTAAGGAGAGAATTATAATATTTAACTCTAGAGAACCACATTCGTTTTAATCAATGTGACTACTCCTACAACTCGTTTAAACTTGAAATTTATGCCGATCAAAATATAAATTTATTGTCGTACTAAAATTTTATCACCTTTAGTTTCAGCTAGTAACCATGGTTTTTTTTCTTCTTATTTCGATCCCCTCTTGATTGTCATAGATTATTAGTATATATCTCATTTCATTACACAATTAACACAGAACAAGAGATTTTATTTTCTTCTTTTTAGTAGTATTTTCTTCTTAATATATTATACAAATAAAAAACTAAAGTAGTTGTTATACTGGGTATAAAGCATTAGGATGAGGGGGATGAAGTGCTTTTGTTTTTGCTTTAAAAAAAAGGCGTGAAAGTGAGGCAATAGAATGGAGGGTCAAAAGGTTGGATTCCACTACGTAATACACGAAACTCTTACAGCCCTTGTTGCCAACAAATTAAAGCGATAAAGAGATAAAAACAAGACATAAAAGAAGCATTGCATTACCATTCCCTCTAAGCCCTATAACCCTAGCTAGCTATATATATATATATATATATATATATATATATATATATATATATCTCTACGTCCAAAGAAGCTTGCTGCTTACGTTAGTTCGGTCTAGTGTAGCCTGTGCATTGATTCGTAATTCTATCCTCCACGTATAAAAAGTCACTCTTCGATCTTAGGAATAAATCACAATTTCGTACTTATAAAGTTATTTTGGAAATGACTCCTATAATTTCTTTTTCTTTATTAAACTTTAAAAATATTATTAAATAAGGAGATAACAAATAATATGTATACAATGTGAATAGAAAATAAAGATTGATTTGGTGTTTAGTTCCCATGAGTTGGGTTCAAAAATAGCCAATTTGTTCCCCATTTCATTTTTTATTTACTGAGTCAGAACCTTTTTATATATAACCAAGTCTAAAACCCCAACTCTTGCACTTGTTGTCCAAAGAGTTTCTTGGGTATTACCTTAGTAATACGTACTATTAAATACAACTACTTATTATTATTATTTTTAACTAATGTCAACCGTTAGATTAAACATGAATCAATTTCAGTCATCCATTATCTCGTAGTACCTAATAATGCGTAGCACTAAAGATTTTTCAAAATTTCTCTTTTTATTGTTTACTTTTTGAATTGGAAACTCAAAAAGTTGACAAGAAAATTACAAAATAACCTTAAAAGAATAATTGATGTGCTAGCCAGCCATTACAGCTAGAAATACGTAAAGTTTAGAGACGAGAACTAACATAATTAATGGTTAAGATTCACAGTTTGATTTTATGAACTTTCTTATAAGAAAACATTACATAGATACACATATCTACTAATGAATCGTTGGAAAATATAGAATGGGGCCAAAATATTGGTGATGATAATGGAATCACTAGTGAGAAAGAATCTTTGATGGAAATCCATATCAGAGTCTACCAAAAACTAGCACCTCACCACTACGGGGGCACAAGATATAGATTCCCCGTCCATTTGGAGTAGCACTTAAGATTCTTTTTACTAATCAACAAAGCTAAAAAAACGTCGTCCTTTTATGCTGACGGACCTGCTTTAATCATTCAAAAATTAAAGAACAAGATATATTCAACGCAAATGAGATTAATCATCGGAAAATATTTAAGTACTCACTAGTGAGTACCCTATATACTAATTTTAATGATTTGACCCAATAATATTTTAATACATATTTTATTGTTTTAAAAAATAAAACATATGCTATTTAATTTTTCTTGAGCATTTACAATTAAGGAACACATGTTATCTTGTGACTGGGCCAAATCAGAAAGTAAATATATAGGACTCACTAGTGAGTATCCAAATATTATTCTCAATCATCTGCTTAACGTAATTATTGATCATTAATTTATCCCATGAATCAAATATTAATGGGTATTCGATCAGATTCCTTGGTAGCTGTATGTAGGGAAAATGACTTACATGAAAATGATTCACCGCCATGTGACGTCTCTTGTCCAATAATACATTGCTATGTGCAAAAAATTTTCAACATGACAATTTTATTAAATCGTAAAACCACGTGACGGTGAACATATTTTATGTAAGTTGTTCTCGCATGTAGGGCTTCTTCATAGGTACTACTTAGCATGGTGGTAGACCTAACTTCTCAATCATGAAGACGTGGTACGTCTAAGCAACTTTTAATCATGTCCACTCAAACAAAACTATTTCTTGATCGCAAAAGTTGTTGAAGCCCAGTTGGTTTGGGTTGGTTCTCAAGATTAGATGGATCAGGATATGCCTGAGTTTGAACTATGAGGCTCCGTTTGTTTTATTTTCTTATGTGGGAGTGGACTAGCTAGAATTACTATTCCACGTTTGGTATGGCCGAGGACTAGCTTTAATGATATTAAACGGGACTCGGGACTACAAGCCTCACTAAGTCCTGAGCTTCAACAACAAAGAAAGGAAGTAATGAGAAATTGAGAATCATGAGATGCAGAGTTCGACAGAAACGAAATTCGGCGGAAAAGAAGAGAAAGGAAAGGAAAGGTAGAGAGAGGGGAGAGAGGGGTGAGTCAGACAAAAAAAAAGTGTAAATTAATAATAATAAAATATTATTTTGACAAAAAAATATTAATAAAATGAATTTTAAAAATGAGAAAAATATTTGGATCCCAAAAATAATTTAGTCCGAGTCTTAGTCCAACATTGCACCAAATACTTCACTTTTTTTATACTACTTATTCCATGCCAAGCCAATCCAGCTTAGTTCTTGAAACTAGTCTAATCCTTGCAACCATTTTCTTCACTTCTCAATCAATACTTGCATTCCCATTCCCCCTTGGGGGATAAACTCATTCCTCCCTTGCAAATAACGTATCTTGACCGTATAACTTTCATAATCGAAATCGTTCAATTTCCTAATCTTCATTTGAAGATCACCGCTATAAAAAATCATTTCAATCGGAGAACATTTAGTCATTCAAATGTATAGAACAAATCGACGGTGTATGTATCAAATAACATATTCATGATGAACTGTTCATTTATTTGATGCTTTTGAATTATTAAACGATCTCCAAGTCATTGGATTTTTTGTAGGAGTGATATTCAAATGAAGATTAAAAATTAAACAGTTTCGATCGTTGATTTTATTCGGTTAAAATACGGTATTCGCAAATTGGGGGATATGTGCATCCCCACATAAAGGGATGCATGTATGCATTTTTTTTCGGTCGAATGAATAAAATGGTAATTGGAAGCAAGTACAACACATACATAGGGGAGAGGTCTCATTCTTTCCACTCGCGCCTGCTTTGATGTCAAGAATGGATTGAAATGGGTTAGATGGGTTTGATAAGTTATTAGATTCATTGTATATATGTTGCATGAATGTCATTGGCCAAAAAAAGAAATGAATGTTGTTACCTTCCTAATTTCTTCTTTCGACATATACTGAAGTGAGTTACATGCAGCCAAACTCAATCCTAGACTCGAAATGAGGTTTGAATTACTATTAAGTATTCGTAGAGTTATTCAATAACTTTGGGATTACATACAGCTATAAACTTACCAAGGGGATCCTTCTTGTAACTTTGTTCATAAAAAAAATACATAATTAATTAATTTTTTTTTTCTTTTCAATTTTCTTTATCTTTTGAAAGTTTGCAAAAGCAAGCTACAACTTGTTACATCAGCGATCAGATCCATCAAACTAAATCAATTTAACCGCTATTATTTAGTAGGTTATATTTACTTATAAGGACCTCATGAGCCATTTTTCCTCTATCTTTACCTCTACAACATTATCTTATTTCGTCTACATCTATATATGTGTGATCGAACTTGCACTTGAATAAGTAAAAAATGGACCAATTAATTGAGTTACTTAGTCAAAAACTTCAAGGTTAACTTGGCGGTGAGATTGACTAAGGCCGGGGCCAAAATGCGTTAAAAGTTGTAACTTTAGAGTAAAAAGTAAAAAGATTGCATTGCATGGTAATAATAAGGAATCGTTAGCAATGCATGGTAATTGGTAAATTATAAACCAGGTCAAACGGTGAACTTTTGACGGCTGGACTTATCGACCTCAAAGAGATAGTGGACCGCACACCTCCAGGATGGCATGGATACAAACAAGTAATATATATAACCGTTGACCAGTATTGGGATTATAGGAGGAGCAGTAGGTAAGCTACCCACCCCACCGGGCCACCACCATTGACTATTTCATGTAATTGTTATTAAGGTTTTTATTCTTAAAATTGAACTAAGTCATCAATTTATTAGCTACCACTCAGTTATGTTAGATTGTTGATGTGACATAATGGAAGACCACAAAATTACTCATTAAACAAAAAAAATTAATGTTTACTAACTTTAATATTTAAAAACTAATGAATTGACTATTTTTTTATTATTCACGTGGTATCTTATTATTGGTTGTGTGGGCTTTTTGTGTGCCAAGTCAACATTCTAATGAAAAATTTAACGAAATTGGACGGCATGGACTAAATTGGTGACTTAAATCAATTTTAGGAACGAAATTGATCGATTTTCAACTTTAAGACCAAAATAATGAGTTAGATGAATTTCAAACACCATTTATGATAAACACCCTTATTATTATTATTATTATTATTATTTTGAATTATACAACGCACCAAGTCAGAAATTAAGCAACACATGCACAAGAAAATTCTCCTTACCAATAACGCGGTTTCACTTTCTTCCTCCCTCTCTCCCTATCTCCCTCTCTGTATTCATCATCATATATCAACCTTAAAAAAGCAAAGGCTTCCATTCTTTTGGTTGTCTTTGTTCCTTCCCTCTCTATCCATCTTCCTTAGAGAAACAACTAGCTAGCTTAATTAGGGTTTTGTTTTTGGTCTCTAACGGCTTCATCCAAGTCCAACCCCTCTCTCTCTCTCATCCAAGTTAAAGCAAATGTGTCCTCTCAGGTTCATCCTGGTCTTCTTCTCAGCAATCCTTGCAGGATACTTCGCATGGAGGACGGTTCTTTCTTCACCCGCCGGAACCGACATGATAACCTCACAGCTTGATTCTACCAACAATGAAAATACTGTAGGATCACCCGAACAAGAAGAAGAAGCATTCGATTTTAAAACTGTATGTTTATTTCCTCCTCCTTCATTTTGTTCTTTATTATATATCCTATTCGATTCAAGTAATATTTATCTCTCTCTCTCTCTCATTCATTTTTTTTTTGTTAATGTTGGGTTTCAGATGATTCAGAGTGGCTTCTGGGTATTTGTGGACATGGCCAGCGGGAAATACTTGTGGAGGAATTTTAAGGAGATGAACCAAAACAAAGTAAAAAGTTAATTGTTGATTACCACATTGTACATGCAGCTTGTCAAAATTTATTTTTTTCTTCCAATCAAGGAATCGAGGGTATTATTCTTGATTTTATTTTAATTTTTTTTTCCTAATTTGTATCGTTTCACGGGGGAGGCGGTTGATGAAATGTTGTCGATCATGTACATTTACCATTCTGCAAAAGTATTGTCACTTGTTATTTCCTAGAAAAGAGAGATTACACAAAATATTGCAAGATGGTCGTTGCCAAAGATTCAATTACATAATTGCCCCGTATTGCATCCAATAGATTAGAACATATGTACAACATCATTCTTTAAACCAAGAAGAAAAACAGGGAGAGAACAACATATAAGTGTCACATTGGCGACCAGCAGCAGCCTTTCTTTTAGTTCAAATCGACTTGGAGCTTAATCGACATGTACAAGAGTGTAAGAAGAGCGCCTTGTGGAAGTGGTGCAAATCTTGCAAGATTCGAGCCAACCCACATGGCTACCACCACCAGAGCAACCATATTGCTGCTGGTCTTCCCACAAACCCAACTTGCAAACGACAGGCACAGAGTGAGCAAGATACCACCTCTCCCACCCAAAGCCCACGCAATTACATAACCAATCTTGTATCCGGCATCCAATTTCCTGTCAAACAAGGCCATCAGGCTGCTAAACGTGAGAGATAACCGCGATCCAAATGTCTGCAATAGAAACAGAGATACAAAGGCTGATCTAAGCACTTCACTGAAGGAACCTCTCTCTTGCGCTGGCTCTCCTTCTTCAGTTGCTCCATCAGTTTTACCATATGACCAACTCTCTTCATTGACATTATAACGTTCCCAGTATCTCTCCCGTTGCATTCTCTGCCGAACTTCAGCCCACTTATAGATCCTTACCCCATCTTCAAATTCAGTGCTGTAGTTCCATTTTCCACTATATTGCCTACCAGTATCTTTTCGTAATCTAAGTTCCCGGTCATATTGAGCCCTAGTTGCTTCATTGGATAGAATCTGTTTATAAGTAACATGAAGGTTCTGTCATTGCGTCTACTAAACACGAATGAAAAATAAAATGCAAAAATAAAAAGAAACAAAAGGTTTAAGGAAAACCGATGTTATTAAGTTTGGTTTTATGTAAATACCATCCATTAAAATATAGATGTCAAAAGACAGAAAGGTCTTCTCAAAAGAACAAAAACAGACTTCCAGTTTTACGTTCATATGAAAGCATTAGTTGGTAAAAAGAAAACAAAAGCATCTACAACGCGGTAGAAGTTGGGGGTGGGAAGAGAGAGGATTGGGTGTAGAGGAGGAAATGGATTGCCTGGGAGAGAATATAAAGAGTAAAAGAAAAAAACTGGCTGAAAGTTGAAATAAAGTAGTTTCATCCTTGGTTCTTCAACTTATTATTAACCTAGGTCCAACAACAAAGAGGCTAACTTTATGATATTAGATTACATAAGCAACAAGGTTACCTATTATGTGTCAGTAATTACTCACCTCATATGCCTGACGGATGCTCTTGAACACCTCTCCAGCTTGAGAATCTTTGCTAACATCAGGATGATACTGCAAAACATAGGCAAGAATACGTAAGTTTTTAATTGTGAGCCTCTGCCTCATAAAATCTGTAAATTCTTTGCAAACCAATTTCAGTGGGACCTCCTAACCACACAAATGCAGTAGGGGAGAAAAAAAAATATTATGGCTATATGCACGAATCAAAGTGTGATGGCATCATGCCAAACTAACGATGTCCAGGGGTTCCTCAGGAGGCACCTCTCACCATTTGGGCCACATAAAAGCTTGCCACTAAGGAAATTATATATCAACACACACACACACACACACACACACACAGAGAGTCCATTATAGCATGTGCTTCAATAGCTATAGGCAATAAAGCATAAAAGAATGAAGAAGGAGAAAACATGAATCCAAAAAAAATTGGTGAACTTGAACACACTCTGGCAACAATTTTAAACAAAATCAGATAGAGCATATTTATTATGCATCCATGGTTCGAAAATATAAGTTGAAGCAGACAATGGATATCTTTGAGAGGGTGCGGGCATGTATGTGAGTGGCTGATTGTATCTGCATATGCATGTGTTCCTACAGTTTCCCTCAATGAATAATGATTTATGAAAGAATTGAAAAACAAAACAATAACAGTAAAGATATATTATATTTCTCCCAAAAAAATTTCAAGTAATGAAGTTGGAAGTCTCCCGAAAACTACCAACACAAGTTCCATAAGCAGTCCATACACTGAAAATCAATGTGAATAAGATTGCTGCACTTCTTTCTCCACCTTCTTCCTCATAAGTGTAACATGGTACACAAGTCCCTTTCTTTCATTTATAATGCTATTCGATAAGGTAGCGTTTGGTTTATTGGAATAAACTTTGGAATGAGATGGACATTCCTGTAGAATGTCAAATGTCTACTCGCCAAAATGTCAAATAAAACAATGACATCCCTTACCAATTTTCAGTTCTCTTGTCTACTCTCTAACTCTCACCAAATTCCTGTCTATCAAATCTGAGTTCATTCCATTCCTCAGGGATGAACTTGATACAAGGTTTGGGACAAAAGGTTAAAAGAAATAGCCCAAGTGCATGGATGCCTCACACCTCACAGTGATCCAACCAAACTAGCGAGTGTAGGAAGGTATATGTACCTGTCCTGCATCTCACGTAAAAGGATATGAAAATCCCTTCATCACTACACTGGCACACATCTATATATATAAGACTCCATAGAAAACTCACCAAAAGAACAAAAAAATTAAATGAAATATATTATTAAATGGTACAGCTCATTCCCTCACTACAAGAAAATAAAACATATGTATGAATTTTTTTCCTAATGTGTCCGAATGCATCTTGTATTTCAGCCTCCTAAGTTGACGTAGTTGAATGTCGTTGATAAATCATGAGGGTAACCCTCTGAGAACATATTAACTGCCGAACTCTAGCAATTATAACCATGTTTGATATACACTTGCAACCAATCATACACATCATCTCTAATCTCCAGCAATACTAAAGTTAATTTGATCAGTAAAGTTAACTGTTACCACTAACATATCCAATGGTGAATTAGTTTAGCATTCAATCATGCTCACACAAATTAATTTACCTCCAGAATGTACACTTCTCCACTACAGATTCTCTGGAAACCGATAACAGTAACCCCACATGAACACAATAATGCTATCAATCTCCACTAACAAAGTAATGAATTATAATTTTCCCAGCTACGATGAACTTCTAATGTACAGAATTTCAAAATTTTACATGGTCATGGTCATTTCTAGGGTTTCTCAGGAACAAACCCAAAAATGTAATCAACGAGAGAACAGAAGCTAAGGGGACAAGTGAGTGAGTACCTTACGAGCGAGAAGGCGATAAGCCCTCTTGATATCGGCGGCGGTGGCATGGCGTGGGAGGCCCAGCACCGCGTAGTGGGTCTGCTGGGCGTTGATCATGGCTCTTGGCGATGTTGATTGTGGGGCCCACCGGCGAGTGCGGGTTCTGGCTCTTCTTCTGCGTTGGAAATGACACGGTGGTAGGTAAAACAAATGACTGAAATTTCCATAGAAGCTAGTGGCGCCGGGGCCGCCACTGCCGCCGCTGATGGGGATGGGTCCCACCAGGAGCTGCTGCGCCACCATATTATCTTTCGTTCATGTATGTATTATGTCCGCACGCAGCACGGCTACCACCTACTGTCGTCTTGTCTTCACTTTCGGGTTCAATTCATTTTGTAAAATGACTATTGTACCCACCCGCAGTCAGTGGAGGAAAAAAATAACAGATAGAACCGGTTTACAACATTTGGAGCCAAAAATATGATGGTTACAAATGGTACCCACCCGCGGGTGCCTTTAACTTCACCCATATTAATATCTCTCACTAATCCTTATCAGTTATTAACTGTTACGCTACTCCACTTGTAAGGGAGAGTCTTAAATTCAAATATCATTGATGGCGAGTTTGATACTAACTAATTAGATAATGAATTCGATGTTGATTTATTTGATGATGAGTTTGATACCAATCTCGTGAATATTGTATACTTCATTTAAATACAAAATTATTATAAACAAACAGATTGTGAGTTTTATGTGCTAAACATATTAATGTTCAAGCTTTGTCAACTCTTTTATAGTCCTATTAGTGATTTGGAAACAACAAAACCTAGCAATTTTGAAGGTTCTAAGTGACTTGTGTAGCTCAAGTAATTAGAACATTTATCTTTATGCACAAAATCTTTAAGTTTGATCCCTAATTTTGCTTGTATTAAGAAAACAAATTAACACTGCCACATTGAGAAGATATACTCTATCACAACTATGACATAGTTCTAGGAACGTCACCTGTTTAATAGATGCCACGTCAGCAAATACAATGACAAAAAGGGACCCACTTCATCCGAGTATATTGACTTTACATGGTCAACGCGTGGAAAAGAAAATGTAACCAAGAGAGAGAGATGAGTGGAGTGAGTTCGACGTCGTAGTAAGGCAATGAAGGAGAAAAATGCGTCCAGAATCTAGATTCATTCGGAACCCCGAAAATACCCAAAAAAGAGGCAAAGACACAAAATCATTATGAGTCTGTAGCATTTTTACCGAATACAATTCCGAGTTCATAATTTAAACAAGCTTCTTCCCAAGAACAAATACTTGGCGAAAACTACCAAAATTTCTAAGGTCTCATATTCCACCACCCTCTTTAAAACAAATTTCATCTTCAAAATTTATCATTATATATCATCAAAAGATGGAGATATTTTTCGGAACTCGAATCCTTTCATTCTACTGTCAAATATGTTGTGTACGTATGATATTACTAATTCCTCATGTCAGAACCCAAATTATTTCCAATGTGTCACCTTATTTTACAAACCGGGTACTATCGGAAAAGTATTCACTCTTACAACTATGATATGATTCTAATAGCGTCACTCACGTCACCTTTTTAATAGATATTTGTCACCCGTTGAGATGTTATGCAGTGAATTGTAAAAAGAGAATACCTCCCTAGGGCGAGGGCAAATCCCTAGTGATGTCACGTCAGCAAATGCAATGACAACCACTCCATCCCGAGTATATTGACATACATGGTCAACACGTGGAAAAGAAAATGTAACCACGGGAGAGAGAGAGAGAGAGAGAGAGAGGAGTGAGTTCGACGTCGTAGCAAGGCAATGGAGGAGGAGGATGCGTCCAGATTCATTCCGAACCCCCAAAATACCCAAAAAAGGCAAAGACCCAAAGGAGATGCCTTGAAAACAGGGGCATGGTTGGCCATTTCCGCTTCCATTTAACACCCCTTCCCTCCCATTCCCAAACCTCCGCCATCTTATTCTTCGTTCAGGCATTCAATCAAACACCTCTCAGGTATTCTTTTCTTTCTCTTTCGCAATCTGTTTATCTGGGTTTTGGATTGCTCTTTGTTTGATGGGTCATGCCAAATTTATATGGATTTTGAAATCATCACAGATGTTAACGGTACATTGGGTTTGGGTTCTTAGACAATCAATTACTTCTGCAATTTTTGCTTGCTTGGTAGTTTGATTGCTTCATTTGAAATTTATTGAAATTGCATATTGGGGGCCATGGAGAGAGGAGTTTAGGTTTCATTGTGATCAGTGATCACCATCACTGTTAGCGGTTTCTCTG
The DNA here is from genome assembly GCA_018257905.1 of Gillenia trifoliata. Classification (NCBI taxonomy): domain Eukaryota; kingdom Viridiplantae; phylum Streptophyta; class Magnoliopsida; order Rosales; family Rosaceae; genus Gillenia; species Gillenia trifoliata. The sequence continues at coordinate 29,108,975 of CM031084.1, read as the reverse complement.
TGAGGTTGTGTATGGAGGAAAAACAAAATGGTAATACGGGTTGGTCATCGCTATGGAGCAGCAAACAGATTTTATGAAAATTATAGAGAAGTGGGGAGGAAATTGTTTGGGATTAGAGTAAGATTTTGGACTTCATTTAAATAGTCTTCATTATCGTTTTCTGTATTTGTGTTTGTTGGTCGATAGGAAATTGTCCATTATATTGTATGTAGTGGAAACTTGTCACAATTTTGATTCTTAGAAGCTATTAATCAGTTCTGTTTCTTACAAATGAAGCGAAATAAAATTCATGATGGAACAAGTAACAACCCAACAATCAACTTTCTTTTGCAAATAGCTAATCTTTATTCTCATTGCAATAACCGTTTTACTCTATATTGTAGTTTAATAAAGTGTTTGTAAGTAATATTTTTTCCCTCGTTGTAAATAATGAATGTGAGTACATTTTGTTTCTTTTCAATGATTTTATTGCTCTCAGTTGGACGGAACAGAGAAATAGATGACTACTTTGAACAATTCAACAAATATATTTTGGCAAGAATGTCAGGTTGGGAAGGTTGATAGGCAGAAACTACTCAATCAAAAGGGATGTGTTGTATGGATTACTGGTCTCAGTGGATCAGGTTATTTTCTTAACTCACTTGCTTATCCCTTCTTTTAAAGTTACACATACAAATCAGTATTTTTCATTAGCTTACATTTTTTCTATATCTTCTCCTGTTGTGTTCCTTTTGTCCGGCAGTAATGATTTTTATCAGAAATTTGCACAACAACACAGTTAACTAACTGCATTTTGTTGTTGCCTGGCATAGCAACTTGCTAATACGATATCAGGCCATTATTTGGGATGGTAGGAAAATTCTCAGTGTTTATAAATGAAAGTCCCTGGTCTTAATATGTGTGAGCAGTTACTTCGGTCAATCCTGGTGATAGAATGGAATTGCTTACATCATTTTGGAGGAAATTTTTTTACTTGGTTAGTGGCTCATGGGATGGTCAATACCTGTGATATGATTCAGAGGAGCAGGGGGGTGTCTCTGGAGAGAATGAGTTACATATCTAGAAGGAAATTGAACCAAGAAGTAGTCCGACTGCCAAGGCCAAGAAGAGAAACTTAAGGTGGTATTGGAATGCAGGCTCATTATGCGGAGACCCAATTCTTGCCTCTATCCTCAATGGTCAATATATGCAAGAGAGATTTAGAAGTAGGTCATGTTTTTCTACCTTACCCTGTGAGTTTGAGTCTTTGGTGGCAGCTGTTTAGGGAGTTTGAAGTAAGTTGGGTTATTCCCCTTAATTGTTTCTCTTTTCAGTCTGAGAAGCATAAATTACCAGGGATGGGAAAGAAGGCCAAATTTTTTTGGGGATTCATAGTTTTGCTTGTATTTTAGGTAGTCAGACTGGAGAGAAGTAAAATGTTTTTCAAAGATTTGCTGGCAGTGGGACAGACAAGTTATGGGATAAATTTTTGTTCTGGTCATCATTTTGGGCCTCGGTCTACAGAACTAAGGGGGCATTATCTCATTCAAGCATTTGGTTAGATTGGAAAGCTGTTGTTTGTTAGGTTTTGTGTTGTGTGCATATGTTTTTAGCATAAGAGAACATTTGTCGCCTCTTGTTTCTATGCTTCCTTTTTGTTTATGTCATCCATGTTGTGGGATTGTCCACACCACATGTAATTTATTGTTTCTTAAAAAAAAAATCAGAAAATATATGAGATCACACCGAAGGCTTCTTGGACTCGCTCCAAGTCAACAAACACTTAACACACAGGAGGAAAGTACAAGAAATTTGATTTTTTTTACTCTTTTGATTCATTCCAGTCTATGTATTCATTAAATGGCTTCTTGAACTTTTTCTGGAATCAGGGAAAAGTACACTGGCATGCTCATTAAGTAGAGAACTACACTCTAGGGGAAAGTTGTCATATGTCCTTGATGGAGATAACCTTCGGCATGGTCTGACCAAGGATCTTGGTTTCAAAGCCGAAGATCGAGCTGAAAATATACGCAGAGTTGGTATGTTATTCTTGACAACAAACCATTTTGGTAGGAAACGTAGATTAAATTGATCTCAGATAACACATAAGACATGTCAACCAATATGGGATATAGCCCACACTGAGAATGTTTATTTGATTTCATTTTTTCTTTGTGGGGCCAAACATATTCTGGCATCTTAATTCTTTGCCTTTGTCAACTTGACCATAGTGTGAGGTGTCCATTACTTGGTAATATTTAAGCTAATTAAGTTTTCAATGTAGGGGAGGTAGCAAAACTCTTTGCAGATGCGGGATTGATCTGTATTGCTAGCCTCATATCTCCTTATAGGAAAGATCGGGATGCTTGCCGTGCAATGTTATCTGATGCAAACTTTATTGAGGCAAGACTCCATATGGTTCTTGTTCTTATAATCTGGTAAATGTGGTCCACCTATTTTAAACTACGAAGATTGATTTTTATTTTACTTCCATGTTAACAGGTTTTCATGAACATGCCCCTAGAATTATGTGAGTCAAGAGACGCAAAAGGCCTTTACAAGCTTGCTCGTGCTGGAAAGATTAAAGGTGTGTTTTCAAAACATATGGAACTCCTATAATTTCTCCATTGGAATGGACAGACTGTTGTTCTATGCCATACTTCAAAAGGAAAGAGATAAAAAAACAGATATAGAAGCCCAATATATGAGATGACATTATAAGTTATTGCATGGAAGCCACCTAATTCAGATGGGAGAAAGTCCATCCTCTTGGGTTTCCTTACCAGGAGGGCAACATTTGATCTCATTTATTCTGTTTTCCGTGTGCTGTGTTATAAGTGCAAAGGGAACTTTATAATACTCAAATGGGTTGTCCAGGAAGGTTAGAGCGAGTTCTGAATTCTGATACTTATGTTACTGTGTTTTATATTGCTTTGGCCCTCCAACAGTCCAACATGGAATAATAAAGGATCATGTCATTAACTAGAGTATGTAATGTCATCTTCTTTTTACTCTCTAACCTTTTTGAATCCCGAGCTGTATTTACAGTCATCATCTTTCATCGCTTCAATGAGCATTATTGCACAAAAATGCAGCTCAGTATTTCTCATTAACACCTCCATCTTGTGTACGTGGCACACACACGTTCCAAAGATAGCTTAGCTTGTTGGTCATGCATTATATAACTTGCACTTCAGTTGAATTAAGAGATTCAGCCTACTTATAGTAAAAAATTACAGCGTAAAAAAAAAGAACAAAGAGATTGATGCAGAGTATGATTCCGAGTCAAAATCATAAATCTGTAATGCTAAACTCCTTTGTGAAGTTGTTAAGCAAATGACAGAGAATTTGAGTCTTTTATTTTTCCCTTTTTTTTTCTTTTGGTCAACTTTCGGGTAATAGTTTTTGATTGCAGGTTTTACTGGAATAGATGACCCTTACGAGCGACCAGAGAACTGCGAGGTATGTATTTGGTGGAGGATAAAAACTACTGGCCACGTCGGCATGTATCTTCTATTGCACATTGTTTAGTTTGGAGACATTATAAAGTCACCAGCGTTCTTCTGGTGTTCCTTGTGTATGCAAATCAGACTGAAAATTTGACCCTTCTTTTGTCAGATAGAAATAGAACAAGAAAATGGAGTTTGCCCCATGCCTGCAGCCATGGCAGGCCAAGTAGTGTCCTACTTGGAGGAGAAAGGATTTCTTCAAGTTCAGTGACTTGACTCCGTTCAACTTAGCCGTTGCATATCTGGCAATGCGTCACGTTGGAGTTGAGGATTTCATTCAAAACGAGACATGATTGGTTGGATCAAGCCTGCTCGCACGAAGACCACCCCGACAATCTGTTGGTGCGTTAGTGGGGTACTGCTTGCTAGGAATGAGTACATATTTTTGGTTAATATATATTTTGTTTACACAAATTAATTCTGATAATTGTATCAAGTTCCATGCTGGAGACTTTCATATGGCCTGTTTTGTAGCATCTTAAACTGGTGTCCATTCATCGAATTTTGACCTCAGATTTACATGTATTTACTTGTTTGGGGCAATCTTGTTGGTTAAAACTGAATTTCTTGAAAAATACGCAATTCCGAGTTTGCTTTAGATTTGAATCCGCGTATTGAAATCTAGCACACATGGATTGTAAACTACATGCTCCCAACAAACCTCCTTTGACTTGAATTTGTAATTTGATTGAGGATTGCTGGACTAATTTGGTGTGTGAAGTTAACTTATTAGATGGTGATGGTGATGGTGATGGTGATGGTGATGGTGATTAAAAAAATGAACGATTCTGATTGTACCTATGGTAATTTGTTAATCATAGTTGGATGGGCATCGTGCACCGAGTATTTTTCAGAGATGAACTTTGGCATGTGCTTTTCTAAAGAGTATTTCTACGAGTACGTGGTAAAAACAATTCTAAATTTTTTGTCTTAATCCAATCGGGGATTACCTACTATACTACAATCATTATCTAATCGTCAAAATGGTGATTATTTACCACAATTCTAAATTTTCTGTCTTAATCCAACCAGGGTTTAACTACTATGCTACAATCATTATTTAATCGTCAAAATGATGATTATATTAAATACATATAATTCATAAAAATCAAATACCACCAACTTCCAACTAGGTAGGTATGTTTTTTCTTTTGGTGGTGAAGTCAAGGAATGATTTTGATCGTTACAAACAGAAGAAAACAATTCCAAAGAAACGGGTCAAACTTTAATAATACGTACCATTATGTTGAAAAATTTAAAATTTATTTGAAGCTCATTGCAAATCAATATAAAATCATTCAATGAATGTAGCTGTACTATTAAATAGTACGTTTGACGCAAGATTTTTTGAGGAGGAACATATGTATTTGTTTATTTATTTTATGAAAATAAATGTATTAATTGATTTCCTTTTCTTCCCAGATCCAATTTCCAATTCCAAAAACAAATAAAGGAAAAGCAAAGAAGAGAGAGAGAGAGAGAGAGAGAGATGGTGTTGAACAGCCATGTGGTGGTTCGAGTAGCAAATATATCAGCAGATCTATGTCAATACATCGCCTGCAATCCTGAGCGATTGAGTAGCCACCAAGTGCTGCACCTCCTCTTCTGCTTCCCTTTACACCACCTACGACGTCGTCTTGTCGCCCTCCTCTGCCTTCCTTATCTCTCCTCTTCTTCTTCCTCCTCCTCCGATGACGACGACGACGACGACGATTCTGATCTCTCTGCCTACGCCACCAACTCGCACTCCGATTAATTGAATTGAAGTTGGGATTTGTATTGTAATTCTTGTTAGTTTTTGAATTTACCCAGATGGGATGGTCAAGGAAAAAAACGAAGGATTATTAGAGTAGAAAATCCCGTGTGTCGTTGTATATCGGTGAATCAATGTTTATTATTATTACGGTTTGGCTCAGAATCTGGGATCCCAGATCTATTTCTTTTTCCCAACTCTATTCTATTGTGCATACTATTTTAAAAGTATAACACATCAATTACGTCGCCACTTACATTATAACTCGTCAGAATAACACACAACTTAGCAAGTGATTTCGGTGCACAAAAAAATTTCTCACGTTTGAGAGACCATTTGTAATTTTTCTTTAATAATCTGAACTACTAAAGACTTACCGGAAAATCTTCAATGGTCCGGGCCATTAGATGGTCTAGATTTTTCGAAGGTCATGATGCGAAAATGAGAGTGTGAGTGGGTGAGATACAAATTCGAAGCGTTAAAAAAGTCAAATTATTAGATGGTCCGGACTATCGAAGCTAAATTCAAGATTTACCCAGTATATGACAAAAAGTAATTAGCTGATTTCACAATAACTTTTACCTCACTATCACTTTGCCTCATTAAAATTTTATATTAATTAATTGGTAATTTAATACGGTGCTAACTATTCATTTAAGCTTGCTTTATTAACTAATTTTATAATACGAATAAATTATTTTTTGTAAAATTCATTGAAATAGAAAATCATTCATGTATAAATCATTTTTTAAGTAACCATATCCATAATTGCCTTACAAAGTTTCGGTTTTCTCACATTCGCTCTGTAGTGAACCCAAATAATCATGTCTCTTCTTCTTAGTGTATATTAGTATAAAATATCGTTTGCACTCCTATTAAAATCTTTCTCGAATGTGTAGGTATCAGCATGAAACAATTTTAGAGAGTATAATAGAAATCGCCGCTTAGTACTACAGTCTAATAGTATTTCCCTACTGTTACAGCCCGTACCGGAGAATAATATTATTTTATTCCCGGAGGTGCAAAATGACGATTTTGCCCTTGGTTGACCTTTCGGTTGACTTTTGCGTCGTACCTCGTACGACGCATTCACTTGTATTTTCGTGACGTACTCGTCGCTACGAACTCGTAGGCGCGAGCGGAACGCCATTCGGAGTTCGAATGAGCATTTTACGGACGTTAACCTAGTTGCGTTTCGTATTTGGGCCTTAGGCCCAATAATTTCTGTGGGCCCAGCCCACTACCTCAATCTCTACTCTTCTCTCTGTTACTCTCTCGAACTCTCACTCAATCTCTCTGTACTCTGTCCCTGTCTCCCTCACTGTCTCTGCATCAATCTTTTTCCCAGCAATCAGACATCTTAATCTCCCTCGAAAATTGACTGAGCATCCCGAGCCATCCATAGTTTACCCATCACTTTGCTTGCAGATCTTCTTCACTGCACAACCTAGCTCTTCCAGCTCGAACCAGTAAATCCCAGAGAACCCCAGATTTACTCTGGACACCCATAACCTGCACCCGAGCCCAAATCTCATATCTTCGAGCCACCTCATTGACCTGAGATGGTCGCTGCCGTCTCCACCATCAGCCTCCTTAACCCAGAAACATCGAGGAACCCAGACACCCACCAAAAGCAGTGAAACCCAGAACCTGGGGTTTTTCCGGCGAGGTCACCTCGACCAATCACGGCCATCCAGGCCTCGATCACACTCCAAAACGTTGCAAAATCACTCCTAGGAACCCTGGGATCACAAACCAGGCCTTGCATGCCCATTCCAGTTCGAGATCGACGAAGTTCAAAACTTGGCCGATTCTTTCGTGGCCAATTCCGGCCACCTCCGGCCATTGGTTGGCCCAAATTTAGGTAAATTTCGAATCCTCACTCTCCCAGCTTCATTTTGATACCAATTTCGTGAATTTTGGTTGTGATTTGATTGAGATTTTGAAGTTTGAAATTTTCCGGCAAAGAACCCAGTTTCCGGCGAAGCTCCGGCCGGCAGACGGCGGCCGGTGGCGGCGCCGGCGACCGGAAGAAGGTCAGGGGTGACCGGCGCTGACGTCAGCGAACCGGTCAGACCGGTCCTGCTGATGTCAGCAAACCGGTTCAACCCGGTCGGACCGGGAATATTCCAAGGAATATTCCGTCCGTTAAACTTAACGGCGTTAACGGAATATTCTAACGCCGTTAGAATATTCCGTTAACTCTGACGGAACAGTAACGGCGTCAGTTACTGCGCGTGACCGGCGCGTGGCCGGCGCGTGGGGCGCGTGGCCGCGCGTGGTGGACTTCCACCGGCGCGTGGCGGCGCGTGAGGGCGCGTGTGACCTCACAGCCGCGCGTGGCGGCGCGTGAGGCCAAATGGCAGCGTGTGGCGGCGCGTGCGACGGCGCACGGCGGCCCACGGCGGCCCACGGCGGCGGTTTTGGGGTTTCCGACCCCGAAACTCCGTTTTCGGGTATCCGAACGCCGTTTTTCTTGTAGTTTTGTACACTTTACTAATTTGTGGGTTTCTAAATTAGGTTTTGGCGACCCGTGGCGTTCGGAGGACGTGCATTTTGACTCCCGGCTTCGGTATTTGTGAGTGGGCCCCTTCCTCACTTAAATTAAATATTCTATACGTTTTATTTATATAAATGGTTTTGTCTATGCTTTAAATTGATTATTAACTTACTTATTGGCAAACTTAATTTATGTCTACACCTTTATTGACTGTAGTACAGTATTTGTCCCGTATTTTCGGTAGACCTTGTACTTCGTAGTATTTACTTGGTTTATCGGATAGACTTGATATTGTTAGTTTCGATATTTGTTAGGCTATGGAAATCAATGGGCCTAGGGCCCATATTTCCATTTGGATTTATGCCATTAAATTGGTGATTTAGGTATTATCTTGTATGCGTATTTCGATTATCGTACCAACCCTACTTTCGAGGGTTTAGGGAATTAATTATTTTAATTCCCTATTTATGCGTTTGGATCTTATATTTGTTTGATGGGCCTTGGGCCGTATTTTGGGTGAACCTTGAAAACGATAATTTCCTATCACATTTTGGGTTCATCTAACCTACCATTAAGTTGGTATTTCTATACCTTGGTACCCGTATGGTGTATTCTTGGTATTTTATGTATTGTGATTAATTACTTAGTCTTCCGGGTACGGCACCCGAGAATATTTTATTTAGTGGTAGTTTTAAAGGTTATCCCAAAAAGGGAGATTACCTTATACTGTTTAATTTAAAAATACTCCGTGGCATGTTTTTATACGCTCAATTAGGAAGGCTCACCCGGTGTTTATTGTACTGTCCCGGGCCAGGACCAGCCTTCACGTGATTGTTCACACCCGCACCGATACGCTCACTATGGATCCATAGTAAGGTGCCAGCCTGTTCGAGGTCGCATGGGCGCCCGAACTCGTTGTGATGCGATTAGCGCCAGCTTCACGTGATCGTAGTACATGAGCGTAAATTTATTTATACACCCAGCCTGTTCATGACAGAATATATCTGTATGAACTCGTGTGTTGCCATTCCTAAACGAGCGTCTATCTTGTAGTCTTGGATTGTGTTATTATTGCGGATTTTCACTGATGCCACGGATACTACTTATGGATTTACAGCTTTTCCGTATAACTTTATTTTACGAACTTTTGGATAAATTGTTTTATGCCGAACGGTGGCTTTCTGCCCGATTCGGACGGTAAGTACATTTCCGTACTTACCTTGATTTTCTACCTACTATTATATTATGTTTTTCAAGAAAGGTTTTACGAAGCTTACTACCTGTTTTACGGCGAGGGGTTAGTATGTTTTAAAAAGGAAAGGTTTTCACAGAAATAATTAACTATGGCCCACTCACCCTTTTGTTTTGCGCCCCTCCAGGTTTAGCGGCTTGAAGTTGTCGACATCGAGACCGGTGGTATGAAGATCTTCAAATTAATCTTGAGATTTGTAAATTTTCAGTATTTCGTATTCGTGCAATATCTGTATTTATTCATTAATTCCTTCAAATATTCTCTATTTATTCAAATTGGCTTTCGTCACCCTACGTGGTGTCGGCCAGCACATCCGGCTTTTGGGTGTCCACGTGTACATCCGGGTCGGGATGTGTCACCTACCCTTGTAAGTGATAGATATTAAATTCAATTCTTGTGAATTGCGAGTACGCAACTAATTTATTACCCTATCGTTTTAGTGTAAATATCTTTTGTACAAAATAAAGAGTGTAATTGACATCCTTATTGAAAGTTGACAAAAAAAAAAGGGTAGATTATTGAAAACAAATAAATAAAGAAAATGAAAAAGAAGAAAAGAAGAAAAAAAAGTGAGATAACCATTAACGAATAAAGAAGACAGAGTTACAGAGTTAGGTGGCGGGGCGTGTGAAAGAAGAGATGTTGAAGAGTGTGGTGACGCCTTGGCAGACCTCCCTACTCTCCCGCTTAAATGGCCATAATACCCTTCATTCCCCTCTCATCTTACAATTTCGCCCCTCATCCACCTTCTTCTCCTCCCCAACAACTCCTCCTCCTCGTTTATCCATGGCCGCCGCCGCCGCTCAGTCAGCTACTCAGGTACCCTTATGTTTTTTATGATTCCAGAATTTTGATGATTAGCAAAAACAAATGAACCCCAAATTTATAATTTTATTCTCTGATTGGTTTTGTGATTGTTTTTTTATATTTGTATCTAATTTTGCAATGAATGAATGATTTAGAAACTAAGTGAGAAAAAATTGATGTAAAGTTGTAAACTTTTAAAGCCTAATGTTGTTGTTGAATCAGAGTGTTTCAGCTGGAGATGATGCCAATGTTTTTCAGTTGATTCAATCTCATCAGGTAAAGTTGAATACTTGGTAAAATTTGATGTAAAGTTGAATACTTGGTAAAATTTGATGTAAAGTTGAACGCTTTTACTGCATCACATGTTCATATTCAAAGGTTCTACATAAATAATCTACTATTGCTTTTAGTGTAGGAAATTGAATGTGGGAATGTAGGATTTAGCTCTGTTGAATCTTTCTGTGGTTGTTGTTGTTACAGGAAAAGGCTGCTCGGCTTCCCCCGGTTGAGGAAATTCGAACTCTACTTGATCGTAGTGTTCGTGGAACGCTCTCCACTTTTTCTCAGGTTTCCATATCAGTTTTTTGCTTTCTTCTTTTCTCAAATGAATTTCTGTTACTTAGTTATTTAATTCTGAGAGTAGTGCATGACCTTCTTGGACCTTGTAAGTAGTATTTTGTATTTATAGATTGATCAAACAATATCTCTGGTCTACTGTGGAGATCATGGGGATTAACTATCTTGGAATTTAGGCTTATGATTGGTCTAATGACTCGTCCGTAGGGGTCTTGATCCATTCCAGTTGGATGTTCCAACTGGACCGTTCCTCTTCCAGACAGCAGTCCTATTTAGATTAGATTCCTCCTTGTCTATGATTGAGGGTAGGCCTAACAATCATCCCTCAAAAAGGAACATTATTTCATGCATTTGGATGCACCGCAGCACCTATATAAATGTCTCTTTCACTAACTAGTAATCACGCAAAAGTAACACCATTAGTAATTAGGCTTTGTGGATTTGTGGAGTATTGTAAGTATTTCAATACTTACAAAATCCCAGATAATTTGGACTTGTATTTTGGAGCAAACAAAGGTTCGTTTACCAACAAGTTAACAAGGGTGAACTTCTGTTCAAGTGATTTTTATTTTTGAATAAAAATTAAGTTTAGGACACACTGGTCTGTCATGAAAAGAGTGCAAAGAATACGTAATTGTCTTTGCAATGCTGGATAAGGTATTGCACAACAGATGCATGAGCTGAACCAAAAACCCGTCAGACTATGGTTTCTGATGGTTTTTTCTGGTACTTCCCGTTCAACACTCATAGGCTGTTATCTTTTTTCTGATTGACCATCTTATGAGTATTATTCCTATTAATCACTCTGGTTGATTGTTGTTTATGGTATTCATTGCTTCAACAACCTTGTGGTCTTGTATCATTTTCTTTGATTTTGTTTAATGTGCAGAAGCATGAGGGTTATCCATCAGGATCAATGGTTGACTTTGCATGTGATGCAGATGGATCTCCAATATTAGCAGTTAGCAGCTTGGCAGTTCATACAAAGGTCTGTTCTATTTTAACTTTGAACTTATCGTTACCTTTCGGGTGAATGACAATTAATGTGAACCTCAAAAGAATATTTCTCTGATACAACTTGTTGAGGTTTAGAAGAACAAACTCAGTTTCGAAAGAGAAATCACACCACACAGCAATACACAATTGCACTTATAAATAAGCAAGAAAAATTGTGTCCATGAGCTTTATGTGGTTCAACAAGATCTCCCTACATCCATGAGGGATCTTTGTTCTCCGTAAGGATTATAACAAATGCAAGACCGTTGAGTTAAATCAACATAACACAAATGCAAAGTAAAACCCATGTAGACTCGCTATTTCAATACCCCAGAGAACACTCTCTCCAAAGAGATTTTCACTCATGCTCAGTGCTCACTCTCAAGCTGCAATTGGAACTAAGCTACACTATATAATTATATAAATGCATAAGCGGCATCTTTTCTTCACTTGAATTGATGCTCACCTTCTTTCATATGGAAGGAAGACTACAGAAGCATTATGTTTTGAACTTCCAATCCATTCCATATAATTTTCTGTAAAAATATGTAGCCATCCTAGCATCCAAACCAGCCCAAGTAAAATAAGCTGCCACTTTATCACTTTGTGGATCTCTGCATGTAAATCTCACCAATATCAACAAATATCATAACGTATCACTTTTTTTTTTGTTCAACAGGACCTAGCCCTTAATCCCAAGTGCTCATTGCTTGTGGCTAGAGACCCTGAAGATAGGACTGATTTGGTGGTCACGCTGCATGGTGATGCTATTCCTGTAAGTAATAGCTGCTTTCTAATCTTGTGGTGTTTGAAGTGCTCTCTCTCTCTGTCTGGTTGCTAAAAGTTGGAAATGTGTTTTCCTTTGTGAACAATCATTTAGGTTTCCGAGAAGGATCAAGCATCCATACGCACTGCATATTTGGCTAAGCATCCCAATGCATTTTGGGTACACTCTTGTTCTGAAGCATAATTAATGTATATGGATGATATGTTGCACATAATTTATAGTTTGTATTAAATCGTCACGTACAATCTGAAGGTTGACTTCGGTGACTTCCAATTCATGCGCATTGAACCAAAAGTTGTGCGATACGTGTCAGGGGTTGCAACTGCCTTATTAGGATCAGGAGGTATTTTAATTCTTTCAATTGTTTATAGTTCATTCGTTTTTGTTGGCTTGTCACTCTTGGAAAAGATAATTTCACACTCTGTAGATAACTTTAGAAACGGGTAAACCAAGGCCTTTGTTCTTTTTCTGTTTTTAGCACCTCTTATGGCTTTTTATTTGTTTTTTTATTCATTGTTACACACATTTTTCGATTTTCTTAACATTCACTTCTTTTACTTTCAGAGTTTGGAAGTGAGGAGTACAAAGCTGCAAAAGTTGATCCAATTGCTCAATTTGCAAAGCCTGTTGCAGTACGAATTCCTTATCTAGTATTATATGTTTTATGGTTTAAATTATTTTGACTTGTTCATCTTTTCTAAAAGAATTTGAAAACTATTGCTTGCCAGTCTCACATGAACAGGGATCATGCTGAAGATACAAAAGCCATTGTGCAACACTCGACTTCGATTCCGGTAATTTCAACTGTTGTAAAACTTATATAATTAACTGGAAAGGAGTTTCTTTTCTTCATTTTTTCCTTCTCAATATAGGGGATATCAAGTTTGGCTTAAATTAGTTAAAACTAAACCGATGAATTTTGTGTCAATATTGTCCCAAGACATGTTGGATATGCCAGGGTGACTCTTTGGAAGTATTGTGCATGAATTTCGAAGACATTTGTAAATTTCGGAATAAACAAGATATCTACACATAGATAGACAGGCCGAGAAAGCTTAGTTTGATGCAAGGTAATTTTATTTTTCTCCAGGTGGACTCTGCTTACATTTTGGACTTGGATAGCCTGGGTTTCAATGTTAAGGTACTGCCAATCTTTCTTTTCATGGCTAATAGCCATCCTTTATATTTTTAATAAACCATTTGTCTTCTGTGGTGCAAATGCGGTTTTGTGCCAGAAATACTATACAAATTCACCAATAAAATTTCTTCCATTTTGACATGATATTTTTTGGACTTTATTATTCTTATTTTAGGCCGGCTATGAGGGGGATAATTTCAAGCTCCGCATACCATTTCCTAGACGTGCAGAGAATCGAAAGTGAGACATCTTATTTATATGAATATTTTTCTTTTTGTGGAAGTCAAAGATTTATCTTTGGTTTATTTCTGCTTCAGTTATTCCAGATTCTGCAGGGTTTTTATTTTAATTTGGTACTGCATAGATCATGGTATAATTGTCCCTCGCATTGGTCGGAGGATATAGTTATTCTTTTTTCCTGGTTGATATGATTTGTGGCGATAGTCAAGATTGCTATGAAAAGTTCTTACTGCATACTTTGAGTTGGTTTAAATTGTTTCTAAGAAGTTGAATTTTATTTCTCTTTTTAGGGATGTGAAGACTTTAATAGTGGAAATGCTTCAGGCTGCGAAGCCTCAAGTTAGTTAATCTCGCAGTACATAAGAAGGTGCGCTTATCTAAATTTCTAATGATACGATAGTCCATGGAGTCGTCTTCTTTTGAAGGTTCTTATCCTGTTTTACTTTGTAGGATGTTTCAGCACCTCGGAACTGCCATCACAGAGATATGAAAAAATTTGGACTCGGAAGAGGTGAACTGAGATATTCGTTGCAGAAGATTGCGTGTTTCTATTGTATGCTCGGAAAGAAAGTCTACATAATAGTAAGGATCATGGTTACGGCGTCCACATATACTGCTTCCAAACTCATAGTCGTTTGACGTGAAAAGTGATATTGCATAATGTATACATAGAATACGACTGTAAAATCTTCCGCATCGCCTTTGTTTGTTTGTTTGACAGATTGTGTAAAGATTAAATTGTTATGGACCTCAATGGGATTTGAATATACGAGAAGTTCGGGTTTAGGTGTTTTTATGGATGCTGTCCAGATGGATCATGCAATTTTAACACGCTTTAAACCAGCAACCCTCCCACATTCGAAGCATTCTCTTCCACATTCAAAGTTGTTTTCGGTGTTGGTTGCTAGGTTTTCTGAGTCATTATTTTGAGAGACACCAAATCTCACATCCGATTGGCGTACCATCCGACTTCCAACTTCGAAACTCGGGGTTTTGCCTTTGCTAGCTAGTATGGCATTTTGCAGCGGTAGTCCCCTATCTTTTGGAGAAATTCTACGGCAGGGAAGGGATTTCCGTGCCACGTCACTCGTACTCCCAAGGCACACACAAGTTGGACCCCCCACCGCATTCGGGTCGTGCACGGAAGCCCCCTCCGAAAAAATCTCTCCACAGTCGATAATATAAATTGCCATCCGAGATATATCTGACCAACAACAAAAATTAAAATAAATTTTCATTATATATTTGATAATTTGATACATTGCTCACAGTTGTGTACAAAACATAATTTAGTAATTTACGACAACCCCCTTTTACTCTAACAAAAGCCTAACCACTCCACATACATCCCGCATTCATCTTCTAAACAAAACAAAGAAAACAGTCTTCTGCTTCAACAAAATTCAGTATAAATTACACCTATCACTCCGAGTCGGTTTCCAGGCTCCCCATACCCTTCAATCCTCTTGGTCTCTGCATCATTCAAACATCAACCAAATATCAAGATACGAATACGAATACCCCTCGAAAATAAAGAAAAATGATGCAGCAAATGGTGACATAATTCCAGTTCAAGTACCTTCTTAGTACTTTTCTTCTCCCTAACTTCGTATCTCTCTTGGCACATATCAGTGAGCCAGGCACCGGGACTCACCAACTACAACCAAAACCAAAAATTGATACCAGAAGCTAAAATTAAACCCGCACAGACACGAAGAAAATAAAATCCAATTTCAAATCTATTAATAAGCCGAGAAACTAACAAGAGGACTTACATGTAAGCTTCTTTGGATGAGTTTGGCCCTTTTCTTGGGTCTTTGGGGAGGTTTACAACCCTTCATGGCCAAAAAGTCCTCTTCTTTCTCTTTGCTCGACAAAGCGATGTACAGCTTCGGCCAAACAAGCCCCCGGTCCTCAACATTGTTTCCGTCCATCATAACCTTCCCATTCCCGTTCCCGTTCCCATTACAACTCTCATCCACACCCACTGATCCTCTTGTGGTGTAGTACCTTTCCTCCTTCTCCGGTGACGATGACTTTCTGATCTCACCTGCGCTACACCGGAGCTGAGACCCATCAGAATTCCTGTAACCAAACCAAACAGACCCACAAGCTCACTTTAGTAAATTAGAAAAAACAGCTTGACAACTATTTAAGTTTTATAACAAAACACTTCAAATGCTCAATTAGAGAACATAAAAATTAAAAAATAAACATCAACGGCTTGACAACGGCTCCACTTGTCATATTCCGATTGATTCTTAATTGCAAAATTCCTTATATATAAAAATCCCATAAAATTTTTACCTTTTAAACTGATATTTTCTCATTGTCCAAAAACAAAACTATATTTTCTGTTAGAGAAATGATTTCTGCGCACCCATTTCCTCCTTCTACACACCCTGTATACTTATGTCGCTTTATTCTCATTTTATTTATTCAATCCAAATGCAGGGGTGTGCAAGGAGAAAAAAAAGTGTACATAAATCACTTCTTTTTCGTTGTCAATTCCGTTTTCCCGGAAAATAAATCACTTCCCTTCGATTCGTCGGAGAAAAGGTTAAGGAATTATACACTAACAGTTGGGATCCAAATAAAACCACAAAAGAAAATCCATGTAAAAAATTAGCACAGAACAAAAGAAAACTGGCTTCAAATTCTCTGCTCATTTCTTTTCCTTTACTTTCTTGGAAACCAAACAGGTCGTAGGCGTGAGCAGGAAATCATGTAAAAAATTTCTGACCTGGTGAGGCGACTGGATTGAAAACCAGAGATGTCTTTTCCGGAAGTGGAGACCGCAAAGCGATGAATCCGAGAAGATGTGATTGTCCTGCACATGCCGCCATTGAATTTGAATCTGTCGGAGGAGATTTCCGAGCCTTTGACTCTCACACATCTGAGCCTCTTTCTGTTCCCCCACTGCAAGAAAAACTCGGGTTCTGAAGCTTTCTGGTTATTCCTCTCTTCTTCCGTCTTCATACCTGCAAATAAATTTTAAAGAATTAAATATATAAAAAATAAAAAAATATGGATGTTCCCTTCCCAGATGAAACCCAGAAGTGAAAAATAAAAATCTGAACAGTTGAAGGAAGCTTACGATGAGATGTTTCCATGTAAATTACAAAACTTTGAGGATTTTTCAGCAAATTTCACCAAAACAATGAAAGCCCAGATGGAGATGGAGATTCTTCTTCTGGAAATCTCGCTTCTCCGCCTCCTCTGTCTTTGCTGTTGTTCTGGTGCTGCTTCTCTGCCTCCTCTGCCTTTGCTGTTGTTGTGGTGTTATTCTCTGTTTTTTCCTCCCATGTGTTTTGTGAATTCTTTCTTCTTCTTCTTCTTCCTTTCTTCTCTGTTGTTTCTCTGTCCTCCTGTTTCTCTCTCTTGCATTTCTCGTTTTATCCTTTGCCTCGGCCGGACAATCAAAATAACTGAAGATTACTGTAACCGTTAGATTCAATACCAACGGTTTTGATGCTATGGATTTTGGGTGCCTGTTTTTGAAGCCCAAAATGAAATTCGATTTGCACATTTGGTTTGGGTTCAGCCCATTTGTGAGAGTTTTGAGAACTGAAATTGGGCCTTCAATCTCAAATCTCAACTCCTTTCCCATTTAAATTGGGAACTAGCTGGTCATTGGGTTTTACTTAGGATTTTTCTTTTGGTTAATTTTGGAATTTGTTATAGGAAACACTTTTATTTTTTAGCTTCTTACACACTTGTTTAATCATGTCCGTGTGTTTTCATTAGATTTATTCAATTTGATGGTCAAAAATAAAGAAAATAAAGAGAGGTGTGTGAAAAGCTAAAAACCATGATTAAACATGAGTGTGTAAGAGGCTAAAAAAGATGTGTGAAAATCACTCCCGTAGTATACTTGTTTCAATAATGTTTAGTTATGAGATCGATGTTATATGAATTTAAAACTTCAATTTAGATGTGATATCGATGTTATATGAATTTATAACTTCAATTTTGGGTTTCTTATATTAAGACTATGAGGTTTGACGTGTTTTCATAAAACCTCATGAACTTTTGTTGTTAATAGCTCATTTGGAAAAACCGAAAAAAACGAACCGAATCAAAGCAAAAAAAAAACCAAACCGAACTATAAAAACATAATCGAACCAAAATCTATTGGTTCGGTTTAGGTTTAAAGAGTTCGAAAATCGAACCGAACAGAACCAAATTTTTGTTGAAACAATGTCGTTTTACATGTTTAACACTAACCCTAATATATCCTAGAGGATTCGAGAGTTCCATTCCATCTTCTAACTTCGAAATCGAACCTCATAGTCAGAAGAACAGAACATTCGCCGCCTCACGTGCTGGGTCTCTCTCCTACCTCTTCTCTTCCTTCACCTTCTTCCCCCTTGCTGCCATATACGGAATTCATATTGGGCTTTTACTGATTGCTCAAGCATCTCCTTGTCACAATTCATATACCGAATTAAATAATCGAGATATGATTTTTGCACTCTTTTTATCCTTCTACACAATCATGTTTAAACAAGATTTATTGATTTTTTTTGTTTTATTCCATCTAAATGTGAGAACAAACAAAAGTGTGCATTAAGAAAAAAATAATTATGTGTTTTCCTTATCGGTCCTATAAATTCAGTCCAAGACAACAAAGTGTATTCGACCTAAGAGTTGGAAAATTTTTGGGTGGTACGTACCATTCAATGGTACGGCCATTGAATTGTCCTAGATTAATTTGCAGTGAGCTCCAAATGAATTTTAAATCATTCAACAGTACGTACTATTGAATGGTATATACCATTGAAACTTGATCCCTACGAATTTGTTACTTAAAAAGTATGCATTAGTTTTTAACAATTTTTTCAAAATCAACTTATGTTGTATCTAATGATCATCATCGTCATATATGTTTATTGAAAAAAGGAATCTAGTAATAATATAAGAAAGAATCTAGCAATAATTTATGAGGAAATAAACAAGTTTTGTCTGGTGATGTAAGTTGTGTCGTCGATGAAGATCATGACTAGGTCTTCACCTAAATTTTGAAGCTTTGTTTTTGTTCTTGTCCAGGACTAGAAGATGATTTTGGTGCCTCCAAGTGGCAGCCTTTCGTGCCTTCACGACCTTTTTTTTGTCAAATGCTCGACTTGAAGAGAGGGGCTGCCTCCTTGCTTTTGTGTTATGTCCTTAATGTCCTTGAGTCCTCTCTACTCTCTAGTTTGTTTGTAAATAAAATAGGTGACATTTGGTGAAAAAGAAATGAGCAACATTGTACCTAAAGAAAAATTATCAACAAAGTATTATTGATACATTAGCGAGAGATTATTATTATTTACACGATTAGTAATATTGTAAAGGGAGGATTCGAACATAAAATTTTGTGTAAAGATTATCGCTTTAAAGACTCGTTTAGAATACATGATTGAATTGAAATGAAGAAATTTCAAGGTATATTGATGGTGAAAGTGAATGATTTTTCATTTGGAGGGGATTAGAAAATCTTCTAATCCTACCATTTTTAAGGAGAATTGGAATTGATAAGTTTTCTTGATAAGTTATTCATCTTTTATCTTCTAAGTGGTCATAATTTTATAATTTCTTGCTTCAACATACTTTTAAATTAACAAAATATTTATTCCAATATAATCTTGTGTATCAAACGAGACCTAAAACACTGGAGCTATACGCCCACTTGCAGTGATGTGCATAAGATAAAAGAATCACTCATAAATTTTTAACGGCTATCAATCGGTTATATGTTCAAATGCGAAAAGGGTATATATGGAAAAGCAAAGAAGTCTCTTGTGACAGATAATTTCTCTACATTGAACATTAAATAGTGTTTCACAAGGTAACAGACAGAAAAGGACACACCACATACCATTGAGAGCTCCTAAACACCCCAATTTGCTTATAGAAAACTCAGAAACCCTAGAATATTATAAATCCCGCTCCCACAACCAAACAAGGAGATGCAGACGAGCTCCCCACCACCATTGAGTGCTTGCCTTCCTTCTTCCATTTCCTTAAATCAAACCCTAGCTTTCTCTCTCTTTAGTTAATTTTCATGCAAATTTGTTGCAATGGAGTTTCAGTTCCAGCAGCCGAAACAAGTTTCCTTCGCAGCTGCAGGGATTCCGAAAAGCGGCAAAGTAGGGAAGTTGAGAGGAAGAAATAATAGTAGTAGAAGCAACAACAACGCAAACAAGTTTGTTGGTGTGAGACAGAGGCCTTCGGGGAGATGGGTTGCTGAGATCAAAGACACTACTCAAAAAATAAGGATGTGGCTCGGAACCTTTGAGACCGCGGAGGAGGCTGCCCGCGCTTATGATGAAGCCGCCTGCCTTCTTCGTGGTTCAAACACTCGAACCAACTTCATCACGCACGTGTCTTTGGACTCCCCTCTCGCTTCTCGTATTCGAAATTTACTCAACACGAAAAAAGGAGATGGAGGAGGAGGAGCCACTAAGCAACAGTTACCACTGCTACAACACCAAAGTAGTACTTCTAGTAGTACTAGTTCTTATCATGATCATCCGCTACCTCCGTCTAAACAATTAGTACGGAAAAGTACTACTAGTAGCAGTACTTGTACTTCAACTAGCAGCGGCAGCGACACCACTTCCCTTTCGAGCGAGGTGTTTCAAGATAATTCCCAGCTGTTTGACGATGTCTACAAACCGGATTTGAGAAACTGCAACGAGGACTTTGAGTTGAGTTCTTTCTCCAATAATTCTCAATCCAACCTTCTTTCATGGGGGTCATATCAAACGGGGGTTGACCGCTTCTCCTTTGCTCAACAAGCGTTTGAGTTTCCTAAATATCAGGTGGCCGCTGCTTTGTCCTCAGCGGAGAGTACTACGACTACTACTAATACTACTGGTACGGCAGGTGAAGCTGATTCGGAGTTGATGGAATTTGAAAGGATGAAAGTGGAGAGACAGATATCGGCTTCGCTCTATGCAATGAATGGGGTGCAAGAGTATATGGAAACAGTTCATGATCCAAGCGAAGCGCTTTGGGATCTTCCGCCGTTGTGTTCTTTGTTCTGCTAGATAATTACGATCGATCAATTGAATTGAAGGTTTTGTTGTTGGTGGGCATGGAATTTTCGTCTCTCTTTCTCTTCAATCGTTCTTGCAATTGTCAACTGAGAAACTGATAGAGAGATTAAGATGGATCAGAAATTTATTATTTGTATTAACTTATACATGCGGATTTAATTAAAGATCAATGTCTGCTGAAACATATATATACATGGAGACAAGTTAATGTTATTTATAGGTTTCCTAGCTAGCTAGCTCAACGAATGTCATTGATATATATGTTGTTTCAAAGTAAGCATCCTTAAGTTCTCCTACAGCTCAAAATAAGAAACTCCGAGGAAGAGGTGACGTCCGTTACAACGAAATCGCGGGCGATTTCACCTTCATCCATTCGGAGCAATTGCGGTAGAATTTCCTCGTATTTCTTATTGTAATTTCTTGATTTGAAAAGTTAACTTACCCGATGGCGACAGTAAATTATCTTTGCAAGAAGAAAGCTTTCTCTTAATTACCAAGGTCTAGGACATAGTTAAGAGGTACTAATAATTATTACAATGCGCCTTGATGCGCACTCTTTGGTTTGGATATTCTTTACTCATTCCTCCTGCAACACCCGCCATTCAACATACAAAGGAAAACACAGCTCCACCTTTACTTAATTCAACAATGCTGTCATACCTTGGATGTGACACTCGAGCCGAATTAAACCCGTCTTTTTCGACAGATGTATGTACGTTTTGGCTAGTTAGTTGGTTGATTTTTTCAGCAACCAGACGAGATGACTATGAGATCATACTGTGGAGACGACCTACACAGAACTTAACTTGGGGTCTAAGATAAGGGTCTCCAGTTTTGGGCAGATCTCAATTGTTTCAAAGACGTCATTATTTCATTTCAAGTAATGAAAAGTTGGTTACTTTTACACGACAAACGTACTTCCAAAACCATCACAAATGTGCATGTCATTCGAAAGAAAAAAGGACAGAGAAAAATGCACAGCTAGATAAGAAATAAAATAATCGAGAGGTCTAGCGGGATAGATAGATTGCTACTGAAGGGAATCCCAAAGTATTATGGTTTAGTAATCTTCCCCTTCATCTTCATCATCAACACCTTCTGCCCCAACTTCCTCGTAGTCTTTTTCAAGAGCAGCAAGATCCTCACGAGCTTCCGAGAATTCACCTTCCTCCATCCCTTCACCTACATACCAATGTACAAATGCCCGCTTGGAATACATAAGGTCAAATTTATGGTCAATTCGGGAGAAGACCTCAGCTACAGCAGTGTTGTTGCTTATCATACAAACTGCTCGTTGCACCTTGGCAAGATCACCACCTGGTACCACTGTCGGGGGCTGGTAGTTAATACCACATTTGAAACCAGTTGGGCACCTGAAAGTATCCATATAAAGCACTCATTCAGTTAAACACAAAAGACAACAAAAATAGCTAGAGAAGTCAAATAATCTGCCATTGAAAACCCCATCATCATTCCTTTTAAGACGGGTCGTTCAAATCCACTTTGTCTACAAACAAGGGTTTCCTACCAGTGAATAAGAAATTAATGTACAGACAATGAGAGTATGATGTCCAAAACATGTTTTAACCCACAAACGATTTAGAGATATACTAAGAAAATGTCAGCATTAATACAGCCTAAGCTTAACATGTATGACTGCAAATTAATGTCATTGCCATTTGCCAGTGCTTGAACTACAAGAACTGAAATATTGAAATCAATAGTAGCAAGGCCCATCTCATCAATTTCGGTGCAAATACTATTTAGGTTTATATTTTAATGAAAGATGCATGGAGTTTCTACTCACCAGTCCACAAACTGAACAGTCCGCTTTGTCTTAATGGTAGCTACAGCAGCATTTACATCCTTCGGTACAACATCACCACGGTACATCAAGCAGCATGCCATGTACTTCCCATGCCTTGGATCACACTTGGCCATCATACTTGAGGGCTCAAATACAGCACTTGTGATCTCAGGAACTGATAGTTGCTCATGGTAGGCCTTTGCAGCGGAGATTACAGGGGCATAAGATGAAAGCATAAAGTGGATACGAGGATATGGAACGAGGTTAGTTTGAAACTCCGTAATGTCCACATTAATGGCACCATCAAACCTCAACGAAGTTGTCAAAGAAGAGATCGTTTGGGATATTAAACGATTCAAGTTGGTGTAGGTTGGCCTTTCAATGTCTAAAGATCTCCTACAGATATCATAAATGGCCTCATTGTCCAGAAGCACAGCCACGTCTGTATGTTCAAGGAGAGAATGCGTGGAGAGCACACTATTGTAAGGTTCTACCACAGCAGTGGAGACCTGCACATTTTAAGATTTGTTGCTGTAGACAGTTGCACATGAATGGTTCAACAAAATCAAGAGAGCCATTATATGGAAGCAGATCAAAAAGAGAACCTTAAAAAGATTTTATTCTCAAACGGTAATATTTCCTAAGTTTCTGTACACTGCTTATGCTGTCTCTCCAGGTGTAATCTCTAGTTTCGGACTTGGCATGCATATTTTAACATTAAGAAGAACTAAAAATTTTCATTCTCAAAGAAGTCATCTTTTCTAAGGTTCTGATAATCTGAGTTTTGACCCCATTGCTATTGCCCTTCTGGTAAGAATAAACATGAGGAATCTGTAATAATTTTAGACTTAGCTTTTTCTTCAGATTTACTCCCATGCTGCTTATAGTTGTGTTTGTTGTTGAGGTAGCAGAACTAATTTGTCGCAATAAAACATTGAAACAGGTACAGCATACAAAATTTAGAGAAGAAAGACGAGTTAGACAAGTGTTCACTAATACTAGTTTTAGCAGTTCAAATATCCTGTATTTTTTTAAGTAATGTACCTGAGGAGAAGGATAAATGGTGAAACCGAGCTTTGACTTCTTTCCATAATCGACAGACAATCGTTCGAGAAGTAATGACCCCAAACCAGAACCAGTGCCACCACCAACAGCGTTAAATACCAAGAACCCTTGCAGGCCAGTGCAATTATCAGCTAACTTTCTCACCCTGTCAAGGCATAGGTCCACAATTTCCTTCCCCACTGTAGCATTCAACAGGGAAAATCAGTTATAACTAAAGCAATAGATGGAAATGCCAGTTGGACAGTGCAATAGAAATTATTGTACCTGTGTAGTGTCCTCTGGCAAAATTGTTAGCAGCATCTTCTTTGCCAGAAATAAGTTGCTCGGGATGAAAAAGTTGTCTGTAAGTCCCAGTCCTGACTTCATCAATAACCGTGGGTTCGAGATCAACAAATATGGCTCTGGGAACATGATTTCCAGTACCAGTTTCGCTGAAGAAGGTGTTAAAAGAATCGGTTGCAGCACCTACAGTGGTGTCACTGCATTCACATATAAACCTTCTTAAGACCAGAAGCGTGGGAAAAAACAAGAAACAGACACAAAAGGATCCATGCAATAATTTCCTGGTGAGTTTTTGCTCAATCACACAAATAAAATTAAAAATTAATATCCATCCGTGTACCTGCGTACAAGGAATTGAAAGATGACTTTGCGATAACTCAGTAACTAACCAATGAACTAGTCCACAAATCCAAGTACAAAGCAAAATGAAAAGGAGTTGTTCTGAAGATGAGAACAACATTACTATTCAAGACCCTGCCAAATAGCAGTTATGGATATACGTGGCACACAAACCCACAAAAGGGAGATGTGAACAGACAAGCTCATACAAGTGCAGTGGAAAAAATGAAAAATAACTTGCATAACCAGACTACGAGGATATGACACGTACCTACTACCTTGGTTGTTTTTTTTGGGTACTTAAATTCTAGAAATTTTTGCACATTCAAATATTCTGATTCCCCAGTAGGGAATTGCATAGGAAAGGTATCAATACAATCAAATAATTCTAGATTATTAAAGCGCTTATGCATACATTTGATCTTGTGATAAGCTAATTGTAGCCGACAACACATAGTTTGCATTAAGAGATCGTGGCATTTCTTGTTATCTATGGATTTTACCTTATGACAATTGCGCATTAGCAACAGACGAAGGCGCCTGAGCTTCAACTTTCAACTAAGCAAGGAAAAGAGTAAATATGAAACTGACACATTCTGTTCATATATTAGATTCAATGACAAGACAGTTTGCATCAAGCCACCACGATTGCTAATTTGATCTCGACAGATGCAAAAATCATTAGCACGAAAGGACAAAACGTGATTGAAATTCCAAGAAAGACAAAATCCAACATTTCCAAATCTAGACAGAAAGCTAACATTAACAATTTAACATCAACAAGGTGATTTTTTTTCCTTCAATTAACACCAGAATTCAATCAAGGTTCCTCTAAATCGGAAATGCAACAATAATACGGATCAAAGGAAGTAAATAGAATTGATCTCAATCACAAATTATGCTGCATTACGAAACTCCCCACATTATCGTTTTCATGAACGAACTAGCAAGAAACCATGTTGCGTTTAGGTCAATCCAAACCTGATCTGCTAGATTTGTTGCACATAAATAATAATATAACCCAATTCCCAATTTCATCAACAGAAACAAAAAAGATTAAGATTTTCACAGGAAAATATTCAAATTTCCAAAAAAATAAACATATGATAGAAATTGAGAGGGAGTGAGAGAGGGGAGAGAGGGGGGTACCAACCTGGGCATCATACCATCAGGCTGAATGCCATGCTCAAGGCAGTAGAGCTCCCAGCAAGCATTCCCAACTTGGATCCCTGCCTGCCCGATGTGTATGCTTATTATCTCCCTCATCTCTCTCTGCAATTACAACAACTATCTATCTCAAAAACCAGAGAAAGAAATGCAACAACAAGAAGAAGCAACCTTTCTCTTCTCCTGTTTTATGATGAATGGCAATTGCAAGGAAACAAATTTCTATTAGTTGATTGATATTATTAGTTGTTAAATTTATAATTATTGGTTGTTCGGCTTTTTTTGGTAAAGAATTATAATCAATTGTTGGTTTTTTTTGGTAAGCATTTAATTAGTCGTTCTAGATCTACAGCCATATGTTCAATTATTATGTAAAAGAATAAAATTTAAAATTATTATTCAATCACCAACTAGTACTACTAAGTTTAAACTCACGTAGATAACGATAATATATCATATTTGTATTGAGTTTGATACTTACAAATTATGAAAATAATACAAACTTGAGTGTAACAGAGGAAATACAATATGACTAAGCTCAAGCATGTGCTAGATGGATGCATAGTGTGTGACATATGAACACATCGTGTGCTATAAAAAAAGTGATACGAAAAGTCGGATCATACAACAACTAACTATTAGTTTAATAATATATTTAACATTGAACTATATTTCAAATTTGAAAAAAGAATTTGTATGAACCAGAATCAATCGCGTGACATTCTATGTATACTAATATACATTATTATGTGAACAAAAGTTTACCTATAACAATACATATTAACTTTCAATAAAATAAAAATAAAAAGCATTATTAACAACGAAGCAACACGATAACGATGAAGATGCTCCCAAGTGATAACCTCCCCATCCTCTTTACTAAATAAATAAAAAAATTTAGTAAAAATTGCTCCATAAACTTTAGCGGTGATTTCACTTTAATCCTCATCGCCGTAACCCATAAAATTGAATGGTCAAAATTGTGGATTATGTGCAGAGCAGCATAGGGGAGCTGAAAAGCCCGAAATAAAAAAAGATATGAGAGATGAAAAGGCGGGCAGCAGCAGCAGCAGAGGAGGAAATCAAATGGCTAGAGTGAAAGCAGTGGCTCTTATCACCGGAGATTCCAACGTCCGCGGCTCCCTTCATTTCCTTCAGGAATCCAACGGTCTCTCTCTCTCTCTCTCTCTCTCTCTCTCTCTCTACTGTCTCACCGGAAATCAAATGAATGATGAACAGGGGGGCCTACACACATACAAGGGAGGATCAGTGGTCTCGCTCCTGGCCTTCATGGCTTCCATATCCATGCTCTTGGTGATACCTCCAATGGTTGCAATTCCACTGGTATCTCTCTCTTTCTCTCTCTCTCTCTCTCAATTTCAGCTTCAAATCTTCAATTTTTATGCAATTTTTCATTGCAATCTAGCATATGATTCTTGTTTCTTAATGGGTTTTACTTGCTTCATACTCTTCGTTTTTCGTTGGTGGGAGGTTACTGGTTTGGACTTTTAAAGTTTTGATTTTTGATGTTTTAGGGCCGCATTTTAATCCACTGAAGAAGGCGCATGGAGCTCCTTCAGATAAGGAGCGTCACGCCGGCGATTTGGGTAACGTTGTTGCAGGCCCAGATGGTATGAACAACTATGAAAAAGTATTGCTTTTCTTTTCTGTTTGTAATTAATTTAGTATTGTACTAAAATTTGCACTCTCGCTCACTCTGCAGGAGTTGCTGAGGTTTCTCTCCAAGACTGGCAGGTAACAATTCTTTACCTTTTACTATTTACTAAATATTCGTAACATTCTTTTTCCGATAGGTGTGCGTGACTTATGGTGTCTGGCCATTGTCTTCGAAGTAATTAACTTTGTAAAAGTCGAAATATGAATATGAAGAAATATGTATGCCTAGAGTAGATACTTTATTCTATGGATAAAGGATCTAAATTGATAGAAGAAGCGCTGTCAAGATCAATTCGCGAGGTTTTGGAACATGTATGTGCATGTCATAGGCTTATCTACAATGCTAGCATATTATCAGCTACTATGAGATTAGTCATATGCCCTTGGATTGCTGTGCCTCATTAGCTATATTTTTTCTGATTTCTAATTAACTTGATATCAATTTTAGATTCCACTAAGCGGACCTGATTCCATTCTTGGGCGAGCAGTCGTAGTGCACGCTGATCCTGATGATCTTGGTAAAGGTAAGCATGTAAAATTTGGTTGGGAAATTGTTTGTTTATTACGTTTCGGCTACTACAGCTCCTTTGTGTAGTTTGGTATCTTCTTTGATGAGTTTGAAACAAAAGCAATAAGTTTTTCGATTCCATGATTCGTTTGCCCAAAAGGAGTTTCACATGGTTCCACAATATGATTTTGAGGCTTGTGGCCCTTGATCACAAATTTCTTGTCACCTCTCTCTTCTAATGGACGATCAATTTTGTATTTTTTTAAAACAAAGATGAAGTCTTGATTTATATGAGAAACTGTGCATCTTACTTGATCACTTAAGTTTCTGACCTGAATTATCAGTATCAATTGGCACTTGACCAGCTACTGATTTTATGATACTTCCTAATTGCAAATAACTACGCTGTGAGCCTGTGAGGATCAATATTTGTTTATACAACTTTTTCCGGTACAATGGATAATAGGCCAAAATTTGTTTATAGAACTTTATGTCAAAGTATCAATCTTTTAAGAGTTTTTAGATTATCTTGGTATTTAATTCTAAGTCACTTAGTTGCGAATCTGCGATGATCGAATCTTCTTCTCATGGGAATTAAAACTTAATGAGACTTTATAATGATTTTCAAAATATTTAATTTTGAAGTCGTTAAGCCTAATAAGGCTATTGAGATACCGTAATAAAAAATAGATGAATGTACTTTGTGATTTTGCAAAGCCTTCTTGAGCTTATATCACATGATAATTAAAACTTAATTATAGTTATTCTTATAATCATGCTGTGAAATTGTTCTTTCGCTTTTGTCAGGTTTCATAACAAAAAGTAAACACCCGTAGATGATTTTCCAGTTTGTGCTGCTGCTGTTAGTATGATGTTTGGAAATTATAAAGCACTATACCGATTTGGCTGCTGTTATTTTCCAAATTCTGTTTTCTAGTGGAAATGTCAGTGCTGTGGATCGATCCTTGATTCATCTCCACATGAATGATATCATCGATGTTGTGCCCTGATGTGTATATATCCCGGATTGAACAGGTGGACATGAACTTAGCAAGACTACCGGGAATGCAGGAGCAAGAGTTGGATGTGGTACGTATTTCACTTCTCTAGCCATTTGTTGGTGCTGACAAATTGTTTATGTCAAATTCAGTGGTAGGGTCCGGCAAACTGTTTTTCGTCATTCCTCTATTTTCGCTCTTTTTTCTCCCCTTCCCCCTTTTCATCTGCAACATCCTTTCCTAATATTTGTAATATTGATTTTCGACAGGTATCATTGGCCTTAAGTCATCTGTTTAAAAAGAAGAATTGCTTACAGAACAGAAAGCAAACAACCTAATAAATGCGGTTTAGTCCTGTCTTTTTTTCTTCTTCTGTGTTCACTTCAGTGTTCTTTATGCGTGTTATGCTAATATTCTATATATAGGTATATCATATGCGACGAAACTCGGAAGACAAGAAGTGTAATTTAGGGGTCTTTGGTAACCATTTCGTTCTTAGTTTGTAGTTCCAATCATCTTTTAGCTAAAGTTGGAGAAAAACATATGGGAGAACGAAAGGAAAAAGGAGTGAGAAAGAAAGAGACGAGGGAGTGAGGATGGAGAAATGAAGGAGAATGCACGAACCAAAACTTGAAGGGAATAACAATTTCCAACTGCTTTTAGTTTTTACTTTTACTTTTCATTGTGTAGCATATTTTCTTCAAAAAAAACGAATTTCCAGTGTTTTACCAAACAGCTTGAGGGGGCCAAAACTATGGCGGGAAGCCAAAATCTGCTTCACCAAACGCAGCCTTAGTTCATTTGCGTTTGTATTTCAAGGCAGAAATTGTCGGGGGGAACAAATCTCGTCACTTAGCCGATCAAGTATTAGGGTAAACAATACATTTTACGTTATGTACAAGTATTAGATGCCTAATTAATTTGTTTTTGAAATTTACAAACAAGCATCTGGTTGAACAATGCCAGAAGTGTTTATATTTACATTGATGCAACGTGATTGAACCGCTTTGTTCCGGTAAGTCAAAGTCACGTTTTCAAGTCTTAACCCGGTGCACGGATTTGATGGGCTACAATCAATTTTTATTGCAACTGCTGATGCTGATGTTCCTTCGATCTTCTGGTACAATACGTCACTGATTCTCACACCTGATCCCTGTAATACGTACATTGCAGCACAATAAAATTATTCGAGCGATATTATAATTAATCTAATTTGAACTACGTGGAAGGGAATCGAACTTTGGCGCAAAAAAGGAGCACATTGCTCTAATCAATTTGGTTACACTCAAATGTGCGATAGATAGACGTTTATTACCTGAGCAGGGCAGTTGACGTTGCGTGGGCAGTAATTTTGGTCAATTAGAATGGGATTTTTGACATTAAGCATTAAAGCATCAAGGAATTGGACCCCTTGAACAAACCCTTTGCTAGGTCTAGCCCAAGACTTAATCCTCAAGCCATTTGTGGTACCCTTCAAAACTGCTTTCTTAATCGTCACGTTTTGAACTCCTTCCTCTTCAAAGTCTTTGGCCAAACTCCCTATACTGCAAAGGATCACCACATGCATGCATCCATTAGTCAACACTAATTTATTAACTACGTACTGAGGGGTTAACATCTGGTTATCAACGTTAAATGTTATTGAAATCTTATCAACACTATATCGACAACTAATCTTTTAAGAGAAAACAGACGCCCTGTTCAAAAAGGAAACGTTCTATATATATATGCAATACAATAGCTAGTTATATATAAAAAAACTAACCTAATGCCATGGCCAGGTCCACATGATATTTGCTCGATCCACAAGTCCTTGGTGCCAGGGCCAATGGAGACACAATCATCCCCAGTTTTGATGGAGGTGTTGAAGATTGCCACATTTCTTGACAATTGGACATGGATGCCATCAGTGTTGGGGCTATTTCCGGCGGCATTCACTGTGACACCTTCAATCTCAACATCTTGGCATCCGTTTATCACAATGTGGAATATCTGGCTGTTCAATGACGTCACTCCCTTGATGCTTATGTTTTTCGAGTTTGTAAATCTCAGACTCTGCGATCCAACCGCAAACAATAGCGAATTATAATTTCCACAAGTAGTAGTCCAATTGATTCTTAATCAACACGAAAGAAAAATAAAAGGAATGAACAAGAAAAAGAGTGTGCGAAAATCATTTCCTCCAAAAAATAAAAACTAACCGTGGCTCCGTTGGGGCAATCAGTGCTTCCTCCAGCTAACTTGCAAGCCCATAAAGAGGTACCTTTGGCATCAAGTGTGCCTCCGACGATGGAGACGCCGGTCACTCGAACGAAACTGAGCCAGTTGCTAGCTCGGCCTAAGACTCGGTAATCAGACGAAGCCATCAACGTTCCGTCAACCCGAAAAGTAATGTCAGTGTTTTTGCATTTGTCACCTTTAAACACCATAGCAGAGGGAAGCAAGTACCTCCCTTTTGGTACAATTATCGTAGTGGACTCGTTGGAGGCACATGCTGCAGCCCATGCATTCAGAAACGCTTGCGTGGAATCCGTTACACCATTTGGTTTTGCTCCAAAACTTCGAACATCGTAAACTGATGAACTCTCAGCAACTGGTGACTGGTGTGAAATGTATAGAATCGTGAACGCTACTACTAATCTGCAAAAGCAGCAACTTGAAAACTCCACCATTTTTGGAAGTGATGTTGATTAAAACAAATGAAAGTTGAATATATGTTAATGGAGAAAAGTTGGAAGAGTGAAGGGGTATTTATACTCTATATGGTACATGCATGCATGCATATTTGTAGTACGTAATAAAATAAACAGGTTGACATATATAGAGGATGTGGTGTGGATTTTAAGAAATTAATGTATAGTATAATAATACAATATACATACATAGAAGTCGTATTAAGAAAACTGCGCTAGAAATAAGCCGACTAATCTCTTCTGCACTATGTTTGTCTTAAACAGTTAAACTTAATTAAGTCCGTTTTAGTATCTCACACCAAAAATTGCTACAAATGGATGTGTGCGTGTCTGCTTACGAGCTAATTACTCTATTGTGTAGTCAAGTAATCTTATAATAAATATGGTGATAAGTAGTCTATTACATTTAACTAATATTGTGTAAATATTATTAAAACTGGGGAAAAGGTGTGAATATGAAGTGTAGTAGTGTCAGAGATTAAGTGGTCGTTGAATTGTTAATGAATCAATTCATCCCACATGGATGATTGAATGGAAAGGAATGCACTTTTCTGTACAGGAATTCCTTCGTGCCTACTTATGACTTCTGGGGGTGGATGGAGTAACGCTCCAGATGTGAACAAGATCAGATATTATTCTTGCCGTCGTTTTCTTTTTCTTTTTCTCTCAATCGGAATAACTATATTCGAACTTGTGATCTCGTTTAAAAGTTAATAATAGAAACATTGCTAGATTGATAACTAGTTCGTCCATATAGTGCCCAAAAAAAACTATATTAAAGCATCTACTACCACCAAATTAACGCATACGCATACCCTCGCGCTCTCTTCAAAAATATGTTTAATCATGGTTCTTTGTAATCCATGCTAGCAGACACACCAGCTACTACCACCAAGATCTACACCTACTACCACCAAATTCTCATTTGAATAATTGCTGCAGCAATCTTGCAAACAAGTTAGATACAAAAATTAGATCATTCAAAATGAATGTGTGCCTTTTTAAGGTTGATAAAATGATAAACAAGACCGTAACGCTTTTTTAAAAATATGACGGGTTGAAGAAGGTATATGTAAATGTATAACTATCTATCATAGAATCAAAAATTCTTGGGTACTCTGGATTTTTTAACCGTTAGATCTTGATTTTTATATTTTAAAACAAAAATCCAACGATTAAAAAACCCGGAGTACCCCGTACCCCGGGGTATGCAAGAAAGACTCATAGAATATGTTCTTGTTGATGCAGACTTCACTGCACATAACACAAAAAGAATCTTCAAGAACAGTCGTACTTGAATTTTTCCTGATGCAGACTTTTACCAACACCCTACCAGTATTTCTTTTCTTACTCTTACTCTTAGTCTTAGGTCGGTCGAGGCCATTGCCTAGAGAGCAACTTACATGAAACAAACGGGTTTATTGTCACGTGGTGCCCCAATCCAATAAAATATTGCCATGTGAAGAAAAACTTACACATAGCAATGCATTATTGGACACGTGGCCCATTCAAACACGAGGTGAACACACCAAGTATATGGCGCATGTAGGGTGTGTACAAAATAAAAAAGAACCGATACGCATCCATTTTATGACCTTTCTTCATCATTCAAATCCCATCTATTTTTTGTGCTAAACATATAAAATGGAAACATGCATAATAGCAAATTGGTTTGATAAAGCAAAAGCACATAATCCACCAAAAGCAGCTGCAGATAGCCACCACTTATCAAGTCTCCACACTTTGCACATCTCCTTTTCGTCATTTTGGTCATGCCTTGTATCAATCTATCCCCTCAACCATGTGTTTCTGTAAGATGAATTGTCGCGCAGTGAAGCATCGTGTGGCTTGTATTCCATCAGATAGCTGTGTGGAAGCTTCAAGTTCCGCTTGATTGCATCTCTTAAGGCCATTACAGCCTGCTTAACAAAACCAAGGTCAACAGATTACACTACACGCACCCACACACATGTACAGACTCGACACGGAAGTAGCAAATTGCTATAAATTACGAACCTGATGATCAGAAGCATTGCGATTCCAGACACTCAATATATCCTCATTGAATCTGATGCTTAGTACCGCACCACATATGTTCTCTCCATAATCAAGCTGATCACCCACCAAGGCAAGAACCTGTGCATTATACATAAGTAGGAGTAAGAAATAAGTTCTAGTCGGTACATATCTCCTCTAACTCTAACGAGGATATCCTATGTTCAAATACCCCCAATCCCCACCCCAAATATCTCAACTAACTGTAAGAAAACATTAGAGAAAGCCACATTAAATTAGCAGTGAAACCCCATAATAGTTAACACGCTCGTATAAATGCATGTATGTGCATTAATACGTCAAGCATGTTCAGGCATTTGTATATACTTCTATACGCTCCATACAGACAGCATCCAAAGTCTACATCAGTGCACTAATTATTCATTTAAGATTTATATATTTCTAAGAAAACTACATTTTTGTAACTTTTTACGATAGATCTTCACAATACTTTGATAAATCCGGACTACCAATGTATTCCCTAGTTCCTATTTTTTCACCCCTACGGTAGGATATGAAGGTAGGCTATTTGTTAACTGAAAGAACATTAAGCAGATGCAAAACATCATAGTAAGTTACATTGCCACCCTAAACCTTGATATATCAGAGTTTTCCACAATTTCTTTTACAGCACTTTCACTTCATGTCAAATGTATCTGCAGGCTATTATAACATCCCTCAACAGATTTCAAGATGGTCTTTAAAAATTTAATGTGCATCAAGACACAGACCAAAGACGGAGTACAATAGTCTGTCAATAATCATAATTACTGTTTATTTATTGCAGGCATACATCTTCAGAAAGGCAACATTTAAGAAAAACTAGATGACTCTTGTGAATATTTAGAGAATCTGCCAATTTCCAACTGAAACCCACTAAGCTTCAGTTGGATAATTTCTTCAAAACACAGCATGGTTATAATGAAATAGTACTATCAACTGATGGCATCAAAGTAGCCTGGAAATTGCGTAATACCACAACAAAGAGAAAATTCTAGTTTTTATCCTTACCAGGTCCTCCCAAAAACGGCCCGACACAGCCTTTTTGAATCGTATTATCCATTTACCACCGTTGCAATTAGCAGAGTCCTGGAAAAACCAAAAATTTCACACATGTTGGCATTCTGTAATTCAAAAAACTAATATCTTTGAAGAAATGTAGGAAGGAATAAGAAGCAAATTGAAAGTCAGGTTCCAGATATTTACCTCCCAGAGCGGGCGGATTCCATCTTTGAAAAGATGCAAGTCTGTTGGACTAGGCAAAGAAGAAGGACGTGCTAGGTGGCAATAACAGACCCAAAAACCTTCAACCTATATTACCCAAGCAACATGAAGTCAATAAAATGAACAGATTAGAGTCAATCACAATTCCTCCCGCTGAAATTAAGGTAGATATTATACCGTACTGAAGTCGACAATTTTCTTTATATTGTCTTCATATGATGTCTGGCTCCGGATTCCTGGTGTTCGGCGAGTGTACCAAAATACCAACTTGTGCTAATCATAGAAACAAATAACAAAAATAAGTGATACAAGAACACAAAGATTACCAATTGGAACCTGCATTTCAAAGTTCAAACTGAATAGAATGGAAGAGCACAAATTTGGATGCGAAAGACCGACAGTAGATAAACTGAATCGAACCAAACCCGGTATTCTTTTACAAAATTGGCGACAACAATAGACCGAGATCAATATAAATTGACTCGCAGATAGATAATTCTGCCGCAAGCCAACTCATTCAGCGCAAATTAGAAGATTAACAATTTAATCATAATAAATTCAGCTCATCGAGCGTTAATTCACTTGTGAAAGATCACAAATTTATCTAGATGAACAAATCTAGGTCAATCAATCTAAACCCTATACACACACACACACACACATATATATATATATATATGGAGAGAGAGAGAGAGAGAGAAGGAGGGAACCTTGAGGGGATGGAGGCCAGCTTTGAGGTCGCGAGCGTGGCGTTCACGAACTTCATCGGATTCCTTGGGATGATTATCGTGAGAATCTACGAGTGCTTGCGCGTAACTGGTGGTGTTGGTGTTGTTCTCATTGCTGCTGCTGTTGTGGTTCGATTCCTTTTCTGCTATCAACTCCATCCTCCCCAAAAGCCCTAATTCCTTCTCTCTTCTCTCTCCTCTCTCCTCTTTCTGCAACGCACAGCAACAACAGAAGAACACCGTATGAAATGAAGGAAGAAGAGAAACGCGGCTGCTGCTTCTTCTTCTTTCGGGCTTTTTACGACACGGTCTTTGGGCTCAATTTCAATTAGCCCGCAATTGGATTTTGGGTTGGACTTTATATCTCATCCTAAATTTTCTCTTCTTCTTTAAAAGAAAAAAAAACAATACATGGTGAAAACTTTGACGAGTGATAGATGTTTTAACTGTAAAATTTAATTTTTCTAATTATTATAACTTTTATTCTCAATTTCAGTCATTTAATTTGGTACTATTATAAAAAATTGTTAAATATGAACATGCATAGTAAGTGAAAATTTATTTATTAAAATTCTATCATTCTTTATTATTCTTTAATTTGTTTCTCAAACCGTCAACCTTCATGCTCTCACATATACCAATTTTCTTTTGTCGTGCCACCATTCCTCCTATCCCGACTTCCCTCCAATGCTTTGTGTTTGTGGGTAGGTACGAAGGAGGAAACCATGAAAAATGACACGAGGGAATTAAAACAACGTAGGATGAGGCCATTAAAGCTTAAGATTAGGGGAAAACAATTGTTCATTAGATATGTGGCACCACCATTTTTTTTTAATTGATCCATATCAAAAGTGTCGTATAGTTTGGTGCAAGAAACGCCCGAGAGGAAGAATTTAATATGATATGTATGACTTTAAGCTCTTGAGAGGATTCTTTTTGTAATGTTTTTAACTGTTTGAAAAAAAAAAGGCTCATAGACTTAATATTGATGAGATATAGAAAAAAAAATTCAAATTATAGACATAGATCTCAAGATATTAATAATTTAATTGACTCTAATTTTTATTTTAATTATTAAAAAAGTAATTGACTCTAAATTTTTTTATAAATATATTATCTGATTAGTCTGGTTTTAATTTTGAGCACCATTTTTATTCACACACGAGGCTGCCGCCGAGTGGAGGAAGGAGGATAGAAAGAATTTTCAATCGAGAGCTACTTCTTCTCTCTCCTCTCTCTCTCTCTCTCTCTCTCTCTCTCTCCAAACTTTTTTGAAGTCTGTATTTTTTTTTTGGCCCAATAAGTTTTTTGTTAGAAGAACGAACGAATGCGGGTAAAAACCTAACACCACCACCACCACCAACTCCAACTCCAAAATTACACGACAATTCTGATAAAAATTCACACCCTTTTGTTTTGCTGCGATTTTTCGAATCCCAGATTTTGTTTCTCATAAAAATTCTTACCCTGTTTTTGGTTTTCAAAATTTTCCATTTTGCCCTTCTCTCACCTGTGTATTCTCTTCTCATACCCTTCTTATCCTTCTTCTTCCCAAATTCGTCGATTCGACTGGTTATTGTTGTACATCATCTATGGATAAATCTGTAATATTGTTGTATATCGCTGCTTTAGTAGCTTCGCTACGATTAGTTTCTTCGTCTTCCGCTCTCTGCCCCCACGAGTCCGATTTCTTCCGTTACAGCCTTCAATCTCAATGCCCCATCTCGATCTCCCCCCACCCACCCATCAAGGTACGTTTTACCCTTCCAATTTCTTACGTATGTGATTAACTATCCACTTATTTGTTAATTTACTGATTCTTTTGTTGTTGACTGTGTTGATCATTGAAAATTTCTTATTTTTACGGGTTGGTGATGTCTGAATTCAATTTTATTTTAGGATATTGTTTGAATTTCAATCAAATTTGGTGATTTTGGATGCTGGGTATTTCGGTTTTCGAGGTTTTAATTGCAAAGGGGTAGTTGGTATGCCATGCATTTTGTCTTTGTTAGAACTATGAAATTCGTAAAGTTTCCGAATTTGTGATCAACGAGCTAAAGAAGGACATTAAGATAGAAATTTGAGATAGCTTTGTTATACAAATATGTATTGGCCTCAAGGTAATATAAGTTATATAACTCTGTCAAAGTGCTAGGTCACCTATTAGATAGGATTTCTGTCTAGTCATTCCACGGGGTGTGATGTTAGTATTGCGTTATCCAGTGAAGAGGCTTGGTACGAAGTAAATCTTTGTATGAGTAAGCTATTAGTTTTTGTGCTTACATAGATGTTTTGCTGCCTCGGAAGAATCTTCTGAGGTAGTTTTGGGTAAATCGTGTACGCCTGTGCAGCTATGGTGCAAGCTGTTGCATTCTCTTATTAATCCTACAGACATACGATATGAACATCGTGTACATATATTTATTCAACCCCTTTCACCCCATTTTTCCATGATGCTACAAAGCTTTACGATTGGATGAGTAGGAGCTAGGCATATAGAATCATTTGGGGGTTGCACTAGAAAAAGTCTATTGCCTTGAAGCTGAGTAACCTAAAAGAGGAGGACTAAAATATTGGCTTGTATTTGGGCAGGGGAACTAAACCTGCATGGTTAGAAACTACTCTTTGATCTCATGTAGTCTTTATAATCGTCATTGGGAAAATTGATTTGACAAGAAATTCAACCTGAACTATGGACATCTTTTCTAGCCTCTTTAAGCTTGATAACCAAAAAACTAGCTTTGAGGTGTGATATGAAGATTCTCTATGATGTTCTGTACCCGTTTACATGTAAACAAAACAGGATCACTTATTTTGTCCAATTCGAAAAATGGAAGAACTCTTTAGTCATTGCTTAGTTGTTTATGGAAAGCTATGTTGCACGGACACGGACACAGACACGGACATGGGACACGGGACACGGGACAGGACACGACACGACACGGGGACACGAAAATTTTCTAAAAACTAGGACACAGACACAGGGAATTAAAATAATAATAAATATTAAAAAATAAATTTAAATACTAATAATAGGCTAAAAAGACATTATACAAAATCAAAACACAAAAGATTGATATGATCATTGTTTAACTATCATCATCAGTTCACACCAAACAATCAAAATAAAATACAAAATAACATCAAACATATTCAAATAAGATAGTACATAACTAAATATCACAAGTTCAAACAACTTCACTTATCAATGATATTCATTCATCATTGGTGAATAATATAGCCTCCAAATTTGGTTCATCAAGAGATAGATTCGCAATCTCTAGAATTCCGGCATTCTCCACATCCATGGGGTCAAATCCATCCCCTCCAACATCCCACATTATCAGTAGCAAGACTCGATGAGGTATCTCCCTCAATCCCAGCAGTGGTAGAAATACTCATCTTATAATTGTTAGAATTTGGCTCGTCAAATATGTCCTAATTGGTTTAGGATTGGTCAGGGAAAAAAGATTTCAGTTTTTCCTGGTCATGGAAAGGTTTTCAGTTTTTCCTTGTTCAATTTAGATTTGGATTTCTAGAAGTCTATTAGGATTTGGATAAGTAATTTCTTAGTCCAATTAGAACTAGGAATTCAGTCAGTATTGTGACATGTAAGCTGACCCTATGTATATAAATCGGGTGCGGCAAGGCTTAGTTTTCCAAGAGAGAGAAAAACAGAGAGACAGTCAAGAGAGTTAGAGATTAGTGCTAGGGTTTTGCATAAGATTCTGTAATCCTCTATTATTAATCTAAGGTGCAGTGATTTCTCTACCTAGAGAAATCACAACTGGACGTAGGCATAAGTTCTGCCGAACTAGTATAATTCTTTGTGTTGTGCTATTTTACCTATCTTCTAAGTTTAGTCTATTACCGTTGGATACATCAAAGAACAAGATCTAAAGGGGCAGAAATTCAACAATTGGTATCAGAGCCTTAGGCTCAAGGTGTTCTGCGATGTCAAGAGGGAGGACGAATGCGGATCTAGGACATGCATTAAAGCCTTTTGACGGCAAGGAGGACTTTACTTACTGGCAGAGGATGATGAAGAACGTACTGATTCAGCAGGATTTGGATGATGCACTCACTGGTGAGAAGCCAGAAAACATGACAGTAATTGCATGGAACAAGGTTCTCAAGAAAGCCAAGAGCTCCATCGAGATCCATCTCACCAAGTCAGTTCAATCTCACATCACCGAGAGGATGACTGCCCAGGAAGCATGGGAAAAGTTGGAAAATATTTATATGGGCAAAATCGTGTCCAATAAACTTTTTCTAAAGGATGAACTGTTTGGACTTCGACTAGAAGGAGGTGATATTGAAGATCACGTATGCAGATTTCAAAACTGCATAACTAATCTTTAGAAAGTCGAAGAAACGTACAAAGATGATGATATGGCTATCATCTTGCTGAGATCTCTTCCTCCATCATTCAAGCACTTCCGAACAACTTTAATGTTTGGAAAGGAATTCCTAAAGCTTGAAGATGTAATTCAAGCTCTTCAGTCATATGCCAAATTGGATGATATAACTGAAAGCTCTCAAGGGCTTTATGCCAAAGGCAAGGAGAGGGGACGGGAAAAGAAAAAGGAGGAAAAATACAGCAGCAGAGGTAGGTCAAAATCCAAGAAGAAAAAGGAAAAGAAGGAAGGTTGCTTTGAATGTGGTTCAGCCGATCATTGGAAGAGGAACTGCAAAATTTGGAAAGAGAAGAAAGCTAAGATGGAGGGAAGCTCAGGATCAGCTAGTGCAGTCACCGAGCAAGAGAGTGACGGGGAGCTTCTTTCAGTAACATCGGGCTCCAAGGCTTTCACAAATTGGATTTTGGATACCGGATGCACATTTCACATGTGTGCAGTAAGAGAATGGTTCGATACATACAAGGAAGTCAGCAGCGGAGAAGTTTTAATGGGGGATGATTCTTCATGTCCTATAGTAGGAATCGGCACTGTTCAAATCAGAATGTTCGATGGGATGATACGAACTTTGGGGAACGTCAGGTATGTCCCTAGACTAAGGAAGAATTTGATTTCCTTGGGTACTCTAGATGAGGCCGGTTATGAGTACAATTCTAGAAAAGGAAGACTCAGGGTAACCAAGGGATCTCTAGTGGTAATGCAAGGTGTGCTACAACCTAATAAGTTGTATAAGTTAATTGGGACCACTATAGTCGGGGGAGCGGCTGTTTCTGTAAATCAAAGTACAGACAAGACTGAACTTTGGCATCACAGGCTCGGCCACATAAGTCAGAAGGGGTTGCAAGAGCTACACAAGCAAGGCCTGTTAGAAGGCGTATCATCTTGCAAACTAGACTTTTGTGAATATTGCGTTCTCGGAAAGCAAAGAAAGGTGTCATTCGCTAGTAGCAATGCAGATAACCGAAGCAAGGAGAAGCTCAGTTATATTCACTCAGACGTTTGGGGACCTGCACCAACTAAATCAAACGGTGGAGCAAGGTACTTTGTTACTTTCATAGATGATTTCTCTAGAAAGGTTTGGGTTTATTTCATGAAGCAGAAATATAAGGTTTTTGCAAAGTTCAAGGAATGGAAGACAGAAATCTAAAAGCAAACTGGAAGAGAGATCAAGTACTTGAGAAGTGACAATGGATGTGAATATACAAGTAAGGAGTTTACTGATTATTGCAAGCAGGAAGGCATCACAAGGCACTTCACAGTAAAGAAGAATCCTCAACAAAATGGAGCTGCTGAAAGGATGAACAGAACTCTCATGGAAAGAGAAAAGAGCATGAGATTTCATGCAGGACTGCCTAATAGTTTTTGGGCAGAAGCTGTTAATCATGCAAGGTATTTGATTAACAGATCACCATCTACAACTCTTGGCTTTAAGAGTGCAGAAGAGGTATGGACTGAAAAGCCAGTGAATGATTCCAAGCTTAGGGTATTCGGCTGCAGTGCTTATGCACATATTCCAAGTGATGAACGGTCCAAGCTCAAACCAAAGTCTGTACACTGCATATTCTTAGGTTTTGAGAAAGGAGTAAAGGGTTTCAAACTTTGGGATATCAACAAAAGGAAGAAAGTTGTCAGCCGAGATGTAGTCTTTGATGAGACAACCATGCCTCTAAATAAAGCCGAGAACAGTAGGAAGGAGAAGAACAATGCTGAAATTGAAGCAACAAATATTCCTCTAAATCGTTCAGATGAAGAAGCTCAGGTGGAGCAAATTGAGCAAGAAGCCGATTTGGATGATTTTGAGGAAGAGGAAGAGCAGCAGCATGGTTCACCAAATATGAATCAGGTGGAGCAAGAATTTGGGCAGATTGAAGGCACTCCAATCCGCCAAACATCCCAAAGGGTTCAAACTCCAACCACCAATTCACCTGCATTCAAGAGATGTATAGCACTGGACAAACCGAATAGAAACAAGAAGAAACCGGACAGATTCGGTTTTGACCAAGATGAAGTTAATTATGCTCTGAATATTAGTCAAGGAGATCCAACTACTTATCAAGAAGCTATAGCAAGTGATGAGAGAGATAGTTGGATAAGTGCTATGACAGAAGAAATGGAGTCTCTTTACAAGAACTCCGTTTGGGAGTTGGTTCCTAAGCCCAAAGACAGAAAGCTAGTTGGATGTAAGTGGGTATTTAGGAAAAAGGAAGGGCTACATGATCAAGATGCCGTGAGATTCAAAGCAAGGCTCGTGGCTAAGGGGTACTCGCAAAAGGAAGGGGTGGATTATGATGAAATATTCTCACCCGTAGTCAAGCATATTTCTATTAGATTTCTTTTAGCAATGGCAGCTCAGCATGACATGGAAATTGAGCAAATGGATGTGAAGACAGCGTTTCTTCATGGGGATTTAGAGGAGACGATTTTCATGGCTCAACCGGAAGGGTTTGTTGAATATGGGAAAGAGAACCTAGTATGTCAACTAAGGAAGTCCCTATATGACCTGAAACAATCTCCAAGACAGTGGTACAAAAGGTTTGATTCCTTCATGTTGAAAATCAATTTTAGAAGATGCTTATATGATTGTTGCGTGTACTATCATGTGTTCCAAGATGGGATGATCATATTGCTATTGCTATATGTGGATGACATGTTAATTGCGTGTCATGAAAAGTCTAGAATTCTAGACTTGAAGAAGGTGTTGAGCAAAGAGTTCGACATGAAGGATCTAGGTGCTGCACAAAAGATCCTTGGCATGGAAATTCAGAGAGATAGGACCGCAGGAAGAATCTGGATATCTCAAGCCAAATATATTCAGAAGGTCCTTGAGAAGTTCAATATGCAGGAAGCAAAGGGAGTTACAACCCCTTTGGCAGCTCACTTTAGATTAAGTGGGCAGCAGTGTCCTAAGTCAAAAGAAGATCAAGAAGCGATGGAAAAAGTGCCCTACGCTAATGCCGTGGGCTGCCTTATGTATGCGATGGTATGCACACGTCCTGACATAGCTCAAGCAATCAGTGTGGTTTCTAGATACGTGGCAAATCCTGGAAAGCAACACTGGGATGCAGTTAAGTGGATTTTTCGGTATTTGAAGAGTTCTTGGCAGCAAAGGATTATGTTTGAGAAGCAGAAAGAAAATGCAAGGGTGTTAGGATATGTGGATGCCGACTATGCAGGGGACTTGGACAAGAGAAGGTCAACTTCTGGCTATGTATTTACATGCGCAGGAGGACCAATCAGTTGGAGGGCACTGCTGCAACCTATTACAGCTTTATCGACCACAGAGGCAGAGTACATAGCATTGGCCGAAGCTGGAAAGGAAGCAATTTAGCTTAGTGGCTTGGTAAGTCAAATGGGAATTGCTCAAGATTGTGTGAAGTTGAAGTGTGATAGTCAAAGTGCCATTCATTTGGCAAAGAATCAGGTTTTTTCTGGTAGGTCAAAGCACATTGAAGCAAGGTATCACAGAATTAGAGATTGGGTGGAGGCTAAGGAGATTTGGATTGAAAAGATTCATACGGATCACAATGCCGCTGATTTCCTTACAAAGATAGTGCCGGCCAAGAAGTTCAAGCATTGCTTGAACTTGATCAATCTCGTTGATTGATTAAAGTGAAGACTCTTGAAGATTTTCAGAGTTGCTTCAAGAGAGTTCAAAGACACTCTGGGGTACTACGATCAAGACTTGGTTTGACTCACCAAGGTGGAGATTGTTAGAATTTGGCTCGTCAAATATGTCCTAATTGGTTTAGGATTGGTCAGGGAAAAAGGATTTCAGTTTTTCCTGGTCAGGGAAAAAGGATGAAGACTCTTGTAGATTTTCAGAGTTGCTTCAAGAGAGTTCAAAGACACTCTGGGTGCTACACCAAGACTTGGTTTGACTCACTCAAGGTGGAGATTGTTAGAATTTGGCTCGTCAAATATGAAGGATTTCAGTTTTTCCTGGTCAGGGAAAAAGGATTTCAGTTTTTCTTGGTCAGGGAAAGGTTTTCAATTTATCCTTGTTCAATTTAGATTTGGATTTCTAGAAGTCTATTAGGATTTGGATAAGTAATTTCTTAGTCCAATTAGAACTAGGAATTCAGTCAGTATTGGGACATGTAAGCTGACCCTATGTATATAAATAGGGTGCGGCAAGGCTTAGTTTTCCAAGAGAGAGAAAAACAGAGAGACAGCCAAGAGAGTTAGAGATTAGTGCTAGGGTTTTGCATAAGATTCTGTAATCCTCTATTATTAATCTAAGGTGGAGTGATTTCTCTACCTAGAGAAATCACAACTGGACGTAGGCATAAGTTCTGCCGAACCAGTATAATTCTTTGTGTTGTGCTGTTTTACCTATCTTCTAAGTTTAGTCTATTACCGTTGGATACATCAAAGAACAAGATCTGAAGGGGCAGAAATTCAACAATAATGTTAGCCAATTCTTCTCCTAATACAAGAAACAAGTGACCATTTTTACTTAAGTGATAATGGCGCATATTATATTTGATAAATTGAACGGCATATGACAAGTTTGAGGTAGATAAGCATGGAGGTAGATAGCGGTAGACATCAACATAAACTGACCCAAAAGTTGCAGCACATTATCCAATCTATCACTACTCAAATTCAAACAAGACCAATTAAACCAATTCCTTGCTTTGCAAATTGCAATTCGACAAGTAATGTGAATAACGAATATGCAAATGCTACATAACAAACCACCCAAATGAAAGTTGCTGCTGTTAATTCTCCAAAGAAATATGAACAGAAATTGCTGCTGCTGTTATAACGAAATGTGAATAACGAAAGTTGCTGCTGCTGTTATATGCAAATGCTACATAACAAACCACCCAAACTACTCCTACGGGCTACGGTCCTACCACATCATCCTATACTATGAACAGAAATTCCCAATGGTCTCTGACCTCTAACCACACCAATGACTTTCACAAGGAAAATACAAAACATGGGTTCTCTGCTACATGGGTTCACTGTAAAAACTACAGAAAGGGTCAGTAAAAAACCCTTTCAATTTTCCAAAAATGGAGAAAACATCAACCTCAATGATCAATAGATTCAATACAAGATGGACTAATTAAGTAAAC
Organism: Gillenia trifoliata; assembly: GCA_018257905.1. Taxonomy (NCBI): domain Eukaryota; kingdom Viridiplantae; phylum Streptophyta; class Magnoliopsida; order Rosales; family Rosaceae; genus Gillenia; species Gillenia trifoliata. The sequence goes on along the minus strand of CM031084.1, from coordinate 29,064,353 downwards.
CTGAGAATAATTAACTGGATGCTTCTCAGTGCATTAATGCCAATCCATTCCAAGTACCTATTGATAATATCACAGTCGAACACAAAGCAAGAGAAAGGATTGGACTTACTTGTATAACGGCGCAGCGATGTAGCGGCGGTGCAGCAGCTCGGGAAAGGATGAGATGAGGGGTGCAGGCTTGCAGCAGTAGCAGAGCTCGGGTAGGGATTTCAGAATCCCTAATTCCCTTTTTGTTTCTATTTTAGTATTAGGAATTTAGGACCTAGGTTTCACATTATTTCAAAACTAACCCTGAAATAAATTTTTATATTTCAATTTTGTCCCTCAAAGTTTATTAAAATTTCAAAAATACCCTCCCCGTGTCCTTGATCGTGTCCCTGCCGTGTCCCAGCCGTGCCCCCCCGGTCAAAGTCAACGACACTCCACGTGGCGTGTTCGACACGATGTCCTGGAGTGTCCGGGAGTGTTGTGTCCGTTTAAGTGTCCGACACGGGACACGTTAGTGTTTTGAAGTGTCCGTGCAACATAGATGGAAAGTAAAGCACTTGTTTTCCCTACTTTGTTACTGTGTCCTACTATCTACTATGATGTTTTGTAGTAGAATTGATAGTTTATTTCATCCGATTTGAATGATGGATGAAACTCTTTACTCATTTTTAAGTTGTTTACGGAAATTTATTGTTTAATCATATGCATTACGTCCATATGTCAAGAAAAAAAATGGTGTTATCACATAGTAGGATGGAAGTGTATTTAAATATGATTGGAAAATGTAGTATTGTATTCTACTGCATTGACTGTAGCGATTTTGGCATACCTTGCACTGAAACTTCTCTCTAATTTGGCATTAAGCAGCTGTTTCATTCCCCCTTTTACCTCCCAATCCTCATCTGCATTATATGTTAAACCAGAACTAGTTTCATATAACTAAGGGACTTGTGTTTCAGATTCTATATTTCATTAAAAAAAAAAAAATTATTGTCACCCAAAATAATAGGCAAAGAAGAAAGTGTGTTACTTTAGTCAGATGTAATGTTTGGAGTCTGGACCATCTTTATCAAACTTAATCTGCTGAATTTTGTGATCATATATGCTTCTAAATTTGGTGACAATGTTAGCATTAGAACATTGAATTAATCTTGAAGTCACGCAGTGATCTCTCTCAGTAACTTTATGATTTTGCGGCACATAAGTTACTTGAGTAGTGCATTCTCTTACAATGGTTTTAGTACATTTGGCGTGCCTTTGTTGTCCTTTTATCTTAGCATCATATTTTGACAGGTTGTAAAGTAGTAGGTTGTGAAATACCGGTTGTTTACTGTTTATATTATTGCTGAAAATTTTAGGAACAATGAAAGAGACCATGATATATAATATGTAAAAGTTGATTAGAGGTTGATAGTCTTAAGGGAAAACTGCTGCACGATAGTCTGGAAACGAGGTGTTAGGGATATAGAGTGCTGGTTCTGTTATAGTAAAGTGTTTTGGGGAATCAAAATAGAGTATTGTTGTGGTGATATGAAGGAATAAGGGCTGGTTATGTACACATGATCATAGCAGTGCCTGAATATCTATGGAAGAGACTAGATTTTAGGCACCAAAGTGAGATCTCCATATTTATCAGAAATATGGTCAGAAGAAAAATTTGTTATTCTCTAAGGATGCATCTCAACAAGTGCCATTAATCTTTACAGTGTGTTCTCTATTGGAATGAAAAGTGTACACCCTATAGAATTTGGAGATGCATTCATTGTTTGATGTTTTACTTTTTGTTTCCAGGGAATGTAAACGAGGTTTGCTGTTTTTGTAAGTTGAATTTAGAGTTTGGATACAGTTTAGATTCTGGGGTTTAGGCCTTGGGGGAAAAGAACGGCCTTCTGCATGGCAAGAATGACTGATTGAACAGTAAATGATCTTGCTTTTCAATGTAACGGGGATCTAATTTAGAACGAACTCTATATAAATATACAATATAGAGATTGATAAAAATAGAGAGAAAGCGTTAAAACAAATTTTTAGCATTCAACCCCCTTCCGCATTAGACATCCAACTAGAATGGCTGGTTGTTGGCTTGTGTGTCATACTCTTACATTTTAAACTTTCTTCTCAAAAAAATATGTTCATCAAATTTGAAATCTGTGGCTTTAGTCTAGTCGTCTTCAAAAATATTGACCATTAACACAATTTTATCGTTATCATATTTTGACCATTATGATTTGATTGAGTCATAATAATCAGTTGATGGTAGTATGAAATTGTTTTGAAAGGATACAACACTAGCATGACATTCTTGATCTCTGTAAAAAATGGAGACTTCTGAATGTTGTTACTTATTATTTTTATTTTGTTCAGGTGGATGGAAACTTCCTAGACAGAGCTTTGGCATCACAACAGAGGACTGATTATACTGCAGTGCTCTTTTATGCTTCCTGGTGCCCATTTTCACGCACAATGTATCCTACATTTGAAAGGCTCAGCTTCATGTTCCCTGAAGTAGAACATTTGGCCATTGAGCAATCTTCAGCCCTGCCGAGGTAAGCTTAACTGGGTGTACTTTTGTCCTCTATCTAATTTTCGTGTAAGATTCCTTCGTTTACTTTTGTATCTGTGGTAAGCTAAAATATTGATGTTGTAGGCCAAACATTGATTTCAGGAAAAGAAAATATAAGTGTAACTATGTAAATTTACTGAGTATATTGTTGGTTTCTTATAAAAAAATATATCTGTGCATTCATAATGTTTTCCATAACGTAATCTAATTGTCAAAGAAGATTCTACAGATTTGTTGTTGGTGTGTTGTTCTAGTTAAAACTGCATAATATCCATGGCCTTGGAAGGCAATTTGTTCATTTTCTTATAATTATTACTATACTGCTTCCAACAATGGGAGAGATATTTACTGTGAGATATTTATGGGATGCAAGAAAGTTGTATTATTATCTGTTCTTTGAAAACATTAGCTACGTTTTCATGCCGACTTACCTGCCTTGATGTGTTGTATTGCAGTGTGTTCTCAAGATATGGAATACATAGCTTCCCTTCGATTTTAATAGTCAATCAGACGTCAAGGGTGCGTTATCATGGTCCAAAAAGTCTCTCCTCGCTTGCACAGTTTTGCCAGAAAACTACAGGTAAAATTCTCCTAAATTGAAGAATATTTATGCATGTGGGGCAGGTTGCCTACCTATTGCATACTTTTAACTTTTCATCCATTTTTTGCACTATTTCTCACCAGATGTGTCCTTGATGTCTCGTGTCTTTCAGGACTTGAACCAGTTCAATATTTTGATGGCAATCAAACTGTCAGCTTAAATATTCATGAAAAATCTATAATCCAGTCAATGAGTAACATGTCACTAAGGGAGATATCAAGGAGGGAGCCCTTTTTAGCTTTTGCTATGTTGTTTCTCTGCTTGAGGGTGCTGCTGTATATATTCCCGAAGGTATTGACTCGCCTCCAAGCTTTCTGGGTCCTATACGTTCCTCATTTTAACTTGGGAATATTTGGGGAGACGAGTCAAATTATGGGGCGTATCCTCCACATGGTTGATGTTAGGAGGATTTGGACCAAGCTGAGATTATGTAAGACGAGGAACTTCCACAAGGGAGCAAAGAACGCCAGGGTTTGGGCATCATCCCTAACTTCTGTCTCCTTGGGCGAATCGTCATCTGCTCGATCGTCGTCGTTGTCATCTTGAATGCGGTACTTAAAATCTTGTACAAGACAAACTGAGTGTAGAAATCTCCAACGAATGTGTATCATCCATCATAAGCTGCTGTGATGCTCTTGGGGCAGGTAGTTATCTCCTCTCTCTCTCTTTCATATTTTTACTGGCAGTGATGATAGCTGAGGCTGTCCTCCTTTGAGTTGAGTTTTTCGGTGAAAGCAAACAAGGGCAATGTAAATTTGAGAATAGCTTTCTTTTTGTAAATAACTCGTCATACAAGTGGAATGTAAGTATATTAATCTCTCGCTCGATTCATCGTTCGTGACCACAATCATCGAAATCTTACAAGTACGTATGAAATATCATGTTCGAGATGATAGCTGGGCATGTTGAGTGCTCTGCAGCTGTTTGGGCGTTCTTAATTTGCCTAATGGAATCCACTACTTGTTTCCATATCGAACGACTTTGCTAACACAAGGAACTCTGCTCCATCGTCGACCATCTCCACCCCGACATTAAGTTTGCAACTGTTTACAGCTCGAGAATTCCCGACATTGGCTACCATCAGGAGGAACGGGAGGAGAAACAACACGACGTCTTATTTTATTGTCACGTTATTTGGTTTGAAAAATTTGGTCTCTCTCTAGCATTATCTTGTAATATAAATAATCCAACCGATGGACAGTTGTAGGGCCCTTTTTCAACCTTGGCCTTTTGCGTCATTGTCATCCAAATTCCGAAGCAAAGTCGAACAAGCAAACGACACCCTCGACTAACAAAAGAATCTCCTCCCTTCCAGTTGAAAACTTCACTTTCTTCAATCTCTCTATCCATCTATCTAATGTCTAATCCCTATACAAGTGTTTCAAAAGAAAGAAGCTTTAGTTAGCCTCTAACCAAAGTTACGTTATAGTAATCAAACTTTACATTTAAATAAAGCCATTAACAAATGAAAAGAAGTATAAACCAAACCCGTCTGGCAAGGCAAAGCAATTCTCTCTTCGGTGGGTCCCCTTTTTGGACCACCATGCATGATGCAGCCTCTCCTTTGTCACTATTAGAACGGATAAGCACTCATTCACTCAAACCGTCTTAAATATCTTCCTTGCTTTATGGATCGATCTCTCGCTCCAAGAGCAACAAGACACACCCCATCCCCATTTCTAGTGAGAACTTCCCCCACAAAACTCCATGAAAGCCACCTTCGTTGATTCAATTATTATTCAACATCACTAGCTGGGTAGTACCCAACTTTGAAAAATATTTCCCAATTTTATTATATATACATAAAATACCCTTCTCCTTTTTTGATCGTCTCCCAAACGATGGATCTTGATGAGTGGGAATACCTCCCTGACGACGCGTTTCTTGATTTCCATGAAGAGAGTGCAGACAAGAGGATTTTCTCAAGCAAGCGCTACTCCTCTTCTGATTCAAAGAGTGTTTTCAACATGAACTACTTCATTATCCCATCACCCAATCCTAGGTCAAAAGTCATTCACGAGACACCACCGCCGGCAACACCGCCTCCGCAGCCATCGCCGATTAATTCAAGGCTTGTTCCTGTTCCAATTCAACTGGAACTACCTCCAAGCTTTGGCAAGGCCTCATCACTCTCACAAGAAGAAGATGAAGTGGAAAAACAGGTCGTCTCCCAAGTGGATCAAGACACACAACTATCCCAAGTTTACTTCAAGAAAACTTGGGAAAATGAATTTGCCGACATGAAAATATTGGACCTCCCAAAGTCTCCAACCTGCAGGTCACCCAAGTTTATGCATCAACAAACTGATAAGTTTCAGTTTGATGACAATTTAGGTCAAGAAATCACTTCTCCAAGGATGAAAGTTGTGGACAAAAACAGTTTGTTGGAGTCATCAGAAGATACCAAAGAGATCAATAGCAACAACAACAACAACAACATCTGGAAGCTGAGTTTTACAGGAATCGGAGCGATTTGCTCTTTTGGTTTTGCTGCTGCTACCATTTGTATTATCTTTTTCGGTGCCCATCAGAGGAACAAACAATATCAGCACAATCAGAATCGCTTACAGATCTACACTGATGACAACAAGGTAAGCAAATTTAATTAATCTTCTAGCTCCTAGCCATTTAATTAGTCCAAATAATTACATATACGTGCTATTTTAATTTCTTAATTTCTTCATTAAAAAATTGTTATTTTTCCCCATTCTCTTAAAATTAATTTTAAAAATTGATACTCATCCAAAACATTTACTTATTACAAATTGTTTGATTAACATGTCCATCAGCCATTAAACATGAGTTATATAATATAAACAAGACAGCGACTGGTTACAAATTACAGAACTAGCTTCTGGCCGTGATGAGTATTATTAGTGACCATTTAACAATGGCCACGTGTACCATTTCGTTTCCATGCATGCATGCCACATGATGTTACAGTTTATCTGCCCCATTTTTAGGATTGTCAATTGTACTAGAGCTGAACCAATATTCTAATCCCACCTTTGGTTTTGGATCGATGCAGAGGATTAAGCAGGCTGTGCAACATGCAACCAAATTGAATGAAGCATTTTCAGCGGTTAGAGGAGTACCCCTCCCTAGAGCTCATGTCACATATGGTGGTTACTATAATGGTCTATGAACAGCCGGCGCCCACTCGATGAAATGGAAATTAATTTACAGTACTGCATGGGTTTGCTTTTGCAATGTACTTGAGAACATATATTTTTTTTTCTTCTAAGCGTATAAGGTCAATAATTGTGCATTGCATAGGATGCTTGTATGGATTCTGAATCCTTTGTTTGTATAGTAGTTCCCTACTTTGTATTAGTTTGGCCACATCTTTTTTGTATTTGTAGAAGATCTATAAAAATTCACATTTCTCACATTTCTTCTGCTACCTTGAACCTTCTTGCACTACAAGAAAAGTGAGCAACAACTACCAAGATTAGTAGTTATTTGATTATTGTTTCTGGGTAACAATGATGTTACCAATGAGTAAAAAATGACAAAAAGTCTATATATATTTATTGTATTACTCACCATTGTGGTGTGTACTATTACATATATACTTTCTGGATTTTTGCCATTCTTTTTTATTAGTAACTTCATTGTTATGCTAACAACGGCAATCAAATAGCTACTAATTTTTGTAGTTGTTCACTTTTCTTGTAGTATTGAGGTTAAAAGGATATTTTTATTAAAAAGTAACACTCCCAATTTCTTTTTCATTATCTTCATGCAAAGGCCAATGGTGGATCCCATGCATCACATGGATGCCTAATGAACTTAGTCTAAGGAGTTTAATCTTCAAATATGATTACGTAAAAAAACAATATAATATGATTCTAGATTCAGCAATATTATCATTATAATTCATAATAAAATAATTTGTGTGGGTAGTGTAGGGTAGGATACATCCAAACTCCAAAATTTCATTTTCTCGAGATATATGGGCTATAATAAATATTTTATATTTACACGAATTTAATCGTTAATCATTAAAAAAATTTAACTATTAATATTTAAATTTGTATAAGCATAAAATATTTGTAAGTATTCTAACCGAATCCCATTTTCTCTTGAGTAAAGTCTAATATAAGGTTTCTGACAACCCAAAATAGTTGAATCTATTAGCTGCTACCTAACGTTACATATATGCAATTGTTAACTATTACCATTGTTTTCCATGTTTTTTTTTTACACTATGAGTTTCTAAATTATTCAAAATTACAGGAAAAAGAATTCAAATTCGGATAAGACGGATACACATCACTAGCCAACCACCCTATAATATTGATGATATTGTTAATTTAATCCTTTGTTGTTATCTATTAATTTTTGCTTTTGACAAACTAATATTTCTTTCTCTATGCTCTGAAGTTTGACAAACTCTAGCTGGAAAAAAGTTAGAAGCAGCTAATTGCTTGCCCCAATCAGATTCCTCATCTGCAACAACTTAATTGGTAGATATTTTAATAGGCCATGAGGGAGACTGATGGAACACCAGAGACACATTCCAACAAATGAGATTACTGAGTCATGACCCACTTCAGAATTTGTGAGTCCCCCCAGTTTGGTCGATTAATTTGTCAAATGTGATGACCTGTGCTTCATTACAAAATTCATGACGTGATGTTTATAGGCTACCTTCAATTATTCGAGAAATAATTCACAAATGCAAATTGGTTTTGCTTGGAGTGACCCTCAAGGCCTTTCCACCAGAGTGGACTTTTATATCATATTAAATAATAGCTAAGATTTCATCTTTGGTTCATTTTCCTTGATTGAATACGGCCCCCATCAAAGACTCTTCCTCGAGACTTCAGCAAACCTAATGCTCGGAGTTCAACCACGTGTACAGAAAAAGGAAATATACGCTTGATATATTTGTATTAAAGACGTTACTGTTTTAAATGCCATGCAACATAATAATTTAATTGACTAGCTTTTGGAGCTTCTTCAGTAAGGTTAAAACTTGGATCAGTTACAAGGAGAAAAATGGAACCCATGACCTCACTTTGAGGTACAAGGCGAGGTAATAATCTCAATTACCTGCTGTGAATAATCCCAGATAGATTTATTGTTCATAAAATTTTAGTAGTTTTTGTATTGATGCAAAATTTAAGAGAACCAGCTGGTGAACTATAAGGGAGATTATATTTAACAAAAAAAAAAAAAAAATTGTTATTTAGGAAGTCGTGAAGTGTTTATTAATTTGGGTGGTGAATGCTCTATGAACTTCACTATGGTTCATTGGTTTTCTCGTTTTTGTACATGCATTTTGAGTGGTAAAAAGTTTTGCGTGAGTGATAAGATTGAATTGAGAAGGTAAGTGAGAAGATCATTCTCTTATAAAGTAAATTGTCTGGTTGATTCCTTGTAAATTTAAATATTGATATTTGCCATGAAATTGGATTTAGATGTGACAAGTTTTTAATCGATTGTTATTGTATTATGAAGACATTGGATGTTACACCCCGTACCGGGAAATAATATTATTTTATTCCCGGAGGTGCAAAATGACGATTTTGCCCTTGGTTGATCTTTCGGTTGACTTTCGCGTCGTAACTCGTACGACGCATTCACTTGTATTTTCTTAACGTGCTCGTCGCTACGAATTCGTAGACGCGAGTCGGACGTCGTTCGGACTCCGAATGAATATTTTACGAGCGTTAGTTTCGACGTTTTTCGTATTTTAATTTTTGGGCTGTTTTGGGTTAATGGGCTGGAGTCCATTTGTCTGATGGCCATGTGGGCAATCCCTAAATTCCAGGAATCATGTCTGGGCCTTGTCCCATCCTTTGAACCAAGCCTTGACTTTGTAAGTCTTCTTCTTCCTCCTTATTTTCTTCTCGGCTGCACCAAAACAGAATACCTTCAAACCTCACCAAGCCATATCCATGGCTGGCCATTTTGAGTTTCTCCCCGTGGCTCCTCTTACCTTCTTGGCTGATTAAGCAGCCATCCCTATTTCTCTTTGGTGCCCTACTAAATGACCAAAAAAAAAAAAAAAAACAAAACAAAACCCAAAAATTTCCAGAAAATTTCCCGACGAACCTTCTCGTCGATTTCGACCATTTCAGTCCTCAATTTGACCACCATTCGACTCACCGAGGTCCCTACAACCTCGATCGAGCCCTGCATGGCCGAGTTTGGCCGAGATTTGGAGTTCTGGAATTTACTCAAGGCACCCAAGCCTCCTCCTACTTCTTCCCCGAGCCATTTTTCGTGGCCAAACTATCAGACTTTGCTGTGTGTCTCGTGTGTTCAATTTGGGACCAACTGAGACGTTGTGGAGGCAACACAATTCAAATTCAGTCCAATCCAACCAACGACACTGTCCGAGGAACCTTGAGAAACCCAGATGAACCAGGAGTGCCCAGTTATGAGGGCTTGTTGGAGCTGCCGAGAGACTGATTTGTGCAGGCCTTTGTGCATGTTAGGGACGTCACACTTGCCCACATTCTGGCCTATAAAAATCCCTCTGCCTTTGGCAGATGCCTTATGGTCAAACGAATGAAAGTTTGCAGACAAAGTTTAAGGTGAAGTTCTAGGAGACCAATCTTTCTTTTCAGTTTGAACCTTGGGTTGAATATTAATTTGTGGTATTTCAATCTGCATGTGAGGTTCTTGGGCTGTGGAATTCGACTGCTGGCCAACCTTTGCAGCAGCTGTTGAGATTCAGGTCCAATTGCCAGTTTGGAAGCTGCTGGGGTGAGATACGAAACCCTAACTCTCAATTGCCACTCTTTCGGTTTCACTTGATGCACAATTTGGAATTTAGGACCAATTGGTGGTGTTTCAGAATTTGTTGGGCCAGATTGCAATTTCTGAAAATTTAGGACCAAATTGTGAATCTGTGATGATTGTGGCAAATTTGTAATTAAGTTAAAGTTCAGGGGCAAATCTGTAATTTCATACTTTTGAAGGACATTTCTGCCCGTAGAGTCTTAGTACCAAATTTCGGACTCTTCTAAGTTTACTATGATTCAGTTTAGGTACCAACTCCTTCAGATTGACAAAGACGAGGCTCTTCGGGAGCGAGCTAACTGGAAGTAATTGTGAGTGGGCCCCTTCCTCACTTAAATTAAATGTTTTATATGTTTTAATTATATAAATGGTTTTGCCTATACTTTAAATTGACTATTAACTTACTTATTGGCAAACTTAATTTATATCTACACTTTTAATGACTGTAGTTTAGTATTTGTTCCGTATTTTGGTAGACCTTGTATTTCGTAGTATTTACTTGGTTTATCGGATAGACTTGATGTTTGTTAGACCGACTCGGTAATGTATTAGGCCATGGAAAATTAGTGGGCCTCGACCCATATTTCCATTTGGATTTATGCCATTAAATTGGTGATTTCTGTATTACCTTGTATGCGTATTACAATTATCGTACCAACCCTATTTTCGAGGGTTTAGGGAATTAATTATTTTAATTCCCTATTTATGCATTTGGATCTTATATTCGTTTGACGGGCCATGGGCCGTATTTGGGTGAACTTTGGAAACGATAATTTCCTATCATATTTTGGGTTGACCTAATCTACCATTAAGTTGGTATTTCTATACCTTGGTACCCGTATGGTGTATTCTTGGTATTTTACGTATTGTGGTTAATTACTTGGTATTTCGGGTACAGTACCCGAGAATACTTTATTTAGTGGTGGTTTTAAAGGTTATCCCAAAAAGGGAAATTACCTCATACTGTTTAATTTAAAAATACTCCGTGGCATGTTTTTATACGCTCAACTTGGGAGGCTTACACGGTGTTTATTGTACTGTCCGGGCCAGGACCAGCCTTCACGTGATTGTTCACACGCACCGATACGCTCACTATGGATCCATAGTAAGGTGCCAGCCTGTTCGAGGTCGCATGGGCGCCCGAACTCGTTGTGATGCGATTAGCGCCAGCTTCACGTGATCGTAGTACATGAGCGTAACTTTATTTATACACCCAGCCTGTTCATGACAGAATTTATCTGTATGAACTCGTGTCTGCCTTGCCTAACCGAGCATTTATCTTGTAGTTGGATTGTGATATTATCACGGATTTTCACTGATGCCACGGATACTACTATTGGATTTACAGCTTTCCCGTATAACTTTATCTTACGAACTTTTTGACAAACTGTTTTTATGCCGAACGGTGGCTTTCTGCCCGTTTCGGACGGTAAGTATATTTCCGTACTTACCTTGTTTTTCTATCTACTATATTAGTACGTTTTCTATAAACGGTTTTTCAACCAAGTACCTGTTTTACGGCGAGGGGTTAGTATTTTCTAAAAGGAAAGGTTTTCACAAAATAACTAGCTATGGCCCACTCACCCTTTTGTTTTGAGCCCCTCCAGGTTCAGCGGCTTGAAGTTGTCGACATCGAGACCGGTGGTATGAAGATCGTTAGAATCTCCTCGTAAATTGTAAATTTCCAGTATTCTGTACCTAGTACGACTGTTATTGTATTCAATTGTTCAATTTATTCCTTATTTTATTCAATTTGGCTTTCGTCACCCTACGTGGTGTCGGCCAGCACATCCGACTTTTGGGTGTCCACGTGTACATCCGGGTCGGGATGTGTCATTGGAGTAATTTCAGAAAATATGAAAATAATAATAGAGAAGAAATTCAACAATAATTATTATAAAAAATCACAACACCAATTGTGTACAAGATTAGGCTTGCATAAATGCAATGTCTTAAAGACAGAATTTTGCCCCTGTTCTTGTGCTTACAGTTTGGTAGGCGTTCATCTCCCAAGATTCAACAATCTATAATTTAAAGTCGAAGCACCATAATCTTCGAACTCTAGTGAACCTTATATATTCCGTACTCTAAAGACACGACTCAAAATTTGACAAACAAATAATGAGAGAAGGGGAAACTCTATTTCTCGGGAGTAAGAATTGTCTCACTATTCTCTATATTATGTGGACGTCATAATTGGCTTGTATTTATATAAAACCCAATACACCTTTTTATGAAAGGATGTAAACTTTCATCTAGGTAATTAACACCAACAGACACTATAACGAGATGGCACCCCTTGATAAATTTGAATCCTCTAAATAACCTCTTTTTTTTTTAAACATTTTTTAAAAATTATTATTATTAAGGGGAGGGGGAGAGTTCGAAACTATTACAATAATTTAGAAGATAGAGGAATTTCAAACCGGCACGCATTGGTGAATCCTCTAAATAACCAATGGCAACTGTGGTCTAAACAATTCAACCATTAACAAACTTAACCGACAACACTTTTCATTCAAACATAGAAATTAATTATTATAATATTATAACTAATATTATAACATATAATTTCCAATAAAAGAGACTCGTTTGGTACACTTGATTAGATTAGAAGAATAACGTACAAAATTAAAGGTATGTTGAAGGGAGATGTTGCGAGTATTAATCCTACATCGGGAAAAAAAGTGACCTTACATGTGCATAAATAAATAGGCTACTCCCCATATTGCCAATGGGTTTTATGGTGAAACCTCAACTTTCTTTATGGTATCAGAGCAGATTGTCCCACTTGTGAAGCCCAACGGTCACACGTACGTACTCCGCGTCATCCTGTTTTTGTTGTCCATGTGTTTGGCTTGAAAATTCATCACATGTGAGGGAGCTTGTTGAGAGTATTAATCTCACATCGGGGAAAGAAGAGACCTTACATGTGCTTATAAATAATTATGCTACTCCCCATATTGTCAATCGGTTTTATGGTGGAACCTCAACTGTCTTCATAAGACTTTACAGAATTACGGCCACCTAGAGGATACAAGATGAATTACTCACGAGGAAAACTTATTCGTTCCAATCCTCTTCTAATACCCTCCAAATGAAAAAACATTCACTTCCACTTTTAATATACCTTGAAATTTGAGAGTTCTCTATTCCAATCCAATTATGTGGTGTAAGAGAATAAAGATTAGTGATGAAAATGGATCGGGCTAGACTCTAAGCTAATTTTTGTTTTCTTCCCTCAATGAAAAGTCTTGCTAAAATTTTGTCCAAATGAATTCTAACACCATGTAAATTTGAGTTTGTAAAAGCATCTCGAAAGAAGATGTTAAAAATGCATGTTTGTTAACTATATTTTCGAATTTAGTTTTTTTTTTTGCTTTGGATATTAAGACAATGAGGGAAAGGTGAGATGAAAATGGAAAACAACTTAAAATAGTTTTTGGTGAATAGAGGGTCAAAAGACCCGGGAAAACAGAAAAAAGACTAGCAAATCCAACAAACCAAATCCTGACCAAAGAGGTCAAAGTGTAACAGCTGCACAACCTTCGGAGGAGGATGATTAAAGGCCTGCAACTCCAGGCCAGTACCACTCCCTAAATTCACAAGCTAGTCAGCCACTCCATTACATTCACGATAAACATGACGAAAGGAGTACCGCCAATCACTGTACAACAAACGACGACGTTCACCAATCAATGTAGCTAAAGGGTGGTTAAGAGCCACCGGCCTTTACACCAGCAGAACAGCCACCCCTGAATCCATATCTCCCACTATCCATACTCCACTCTTATATACCCCACATTACTCTGATGTATTTCCTTCTCAAACACAAAAGTAAAAACTAAAAATGGTAAACAAAGTGGTTATCAAACGAGCCCAAAATAGTAATATTAGGGAGAACACAATTTTGTACCACATTTGAATGCTACATCTTCGAAAAAACTTGTATCAAAAACACAAATTGTTTAAGGGAGGACTCCAGTGTTCATAACTTTTCGACTTTATAGTTTAGAAACGAAGGTAGGGAAGTGAAGTATCAAATTAATTTCAATATCTAGCTGACTATATAGAGGAAGAAATTAAATAGAAAACTAGATTTTAATTCTTAGATAAGATGAAGTTTAAATTAATGTCTGGGTGCGTATATATGACAATCAAGTCTTTGTTTTATTACGTTTTGTTTCTTGCTCACAAGGATAAACACAATTTTAAATTACAAAGTACAATGGACAAATGCACCTCATACGTAAACCTGCTTGTGTAGTGTTTTTCAATGATTAGAAGCTTTAGAAAAATATTTTTAAAATTAATACTTAATAAAAATATAGTTGGATTCTGAAAAATCACTTAAACTATTTTTGGTATCCAAAACATTTCCAAAACGAACTCAAGTACTACTAATATAAAAATTCTAACGAATATAAAAACGACATGTTGCTTTCTTTTTGTCCCGAAGCCGGTGAGGGCGTTTGTGACGGCGAAAGAGAGAGGGACTGGATTTTGCCAATAGTAGGCAAACCTTACAACGTCGACGTATTACACATCAACTTCTCTCTTCTTCTTCTTCCTGGGTCGCCACCGGACGTAAACTCGTTTGTCACGGCGAAAGAAAATCTCTCCCCTCGCCGCCGTGAGCTCTGCCGGGTAAGTGATTTCTTGCCTCTTCCATTTTTGATTCCGCTGCTTTCTCTAATTTAGGGTTTGAGCAGATTGAGAGATTTAGGGATGTTGCCATTACAAACAGAAGAATTTGAAAATTTCCAACTTGTTCAGCGAGTGATTTGGAGCGATTTTTCAGCTACTTGTTAATTGCCAATTGTAATAAATTGTAATAGCTTCCGAAAATTGAAAACTATATGAGACTAGTATTCGTTGAAGATTCAAAGGGACAACGAAACTATGGAGTTCTGTCTATGAATAACTTTTCTTCTCAATGTAAAGTCCGTTGATTCATTGATGCTTTTGTTCTAACGAAAAGTGGGTGGCCGGAAAAATCAAATAAGGTTCCACAAAATTGGGGAAATGCCATAAAACAAAGGGGACGGTATAAATTTTGACCGAAGAAAATTGGCTTAAAATTTCATCCCGGCCGCATTTTTCATTCCTGGGTCTGTGCCTGTTTTACATTCTAACATGCAGTTCCGTATGTCACTGCTGGTTTTAATTTTTTTAGAGGATGCCTTTTCATTTTTCTGTTGCAGGAAGTTTCCCCAAATCATTTTAATTGACCTTGGGGAAGGCTTTGTTTGACAGAGTTGAAAGCGGACTGCTTCTGTCGCTGGCTTCAGTGTTAGCAGTCTGGTTGAAGACTTTAACTTGGTTAGCCTTATTTTCATCACAGATAATTGTGATTGTTATTTGTCTTCTCTGTCAAGTATGGTTAAATTTTCTTTCTGTTTTTATCCTCGGGAAGTGTTCAGGACGGCCATATTGCAAACTGCCCACCTGAAATTTTTGCCCTTCAGACAGTTCAACAAGTTATAACCTCAGGTAACAACTATACATCCTTCATGTTCAGGGTTCATCTATGTATTTTTATTTTTCGTTTCCCCAAAGATTAAGTCTTTGTGTAAATGCATGTATAGTGATTTATGGATTTGCTTCTCAAGACTGAAATACAGTTATGACTTCATTCTCTTCTGTCTGCTACATTTGGATACACTTTTTTTCACTACCCTTGGTTCCAATTTCTAATTTACCGATTAGTCCCTTTATTTGGTGTTCAGGGAGCATTACTTTCTTTCACACATATATCCTGATTGTACATTAGTCACATTTAATCTTTATTTTTTTTTTTGGGATGTTGTTTGGTCAATAACAATGTGGCCAATTGATTTCTTCATGACCGAACAAACAAAGTTAGTCCAAGATGAGAATCAGTTGTTAGAAAATATCCTTCGGACATTGCTTCAGGAACTGGTGGTATGTTTCTCTTCTGGTACTTGTGAACAGAATATTTACTGCATTTCTAGTTTTTTTTCTGCATATGTTAGGATGGTGGCCGTCCACAAGAAATTAACTGTTTGTGACACGCTCAACAAACAAGACCTTATGCTTATTTGGACGTCACAGCTCAAGTGTATTCTGTCTAAGTCTGGAAGTGCATGAAGACCTTGTATCCTTCTTTGCATATGTTTTTACTAAACCTCACCATCCAAGCTCATTAGAACCGATCCTGTTGGTCACTCGACTTTTAAATGATTTTAATTAGGTTTTGGTTAGAGTTATAATATACGAGCAAGCAAAAACATACATGACAAAATCTAAAGGTGGACTTCTGATAACTCATGAGCTGGCCATCCAGCAGGATCCATAAGCATTTTGGGCAAAAGCTTTCTTAGACAATCTCCCCCGCATCACAGTCATATGATTCAAATTTGAAAATTGAAGTTGAATTGACAATAATGGATATTTCACCCTCGACATTGTGAAGTGGAATTCTGCAGCTTTTAGACGGGCAAATTTTGTTACATTTGTTCTGAAGATTATAAATACTTGATACCCATCAACCCAAACCCTCTTTTTTTACATATTTGACATCAACACTGAATTTTTTTTCTCTTATGCTTTGGTTCCTATTTGTAATTTCATGCCGCGTAACTTGAGATTCTCTGGGGCCCTGCAGTGCCAGTCTGGGGAGCAGTGATACGCAGTATGGTCAATCAATCAGATGCTTCAGGTGAGAACGCCTTCCAAGCAGATGATGATTTTCGCTGCTCCTTCTTACCCAAATACAGCAAAGAAACTTCGTTGTGGCAAATTTTGAAAAAACCAATGGAAGTTCTTGGAATTCTGTTTTTCAAAAGAGTTGAATTCCTTTCTAATACAAAAACTCCATGTGCTGTAAAGGGTGTTTTTAATAAGGTTTCCTTAAAAATCTTCACAAAACTCTTGTAAATCCCCTGGATAATAATTTATATATTGCTGTTTTTCATAAGAATTCCTCGTATTGTTATTAATTTTGGTGGTTTATCTTTGACAATTAAATTGCACCTAACTACTTTTTTGACAAAATTCAGAATTAACTCTTGCATTGTAGACCTGTATATCCTCTAATGTAAACAATAAGCTTTTAGATCGGTTCCTGGATTATAAGAGCTATTCTATGGAAAAAGGATTGTAATATTTCCGGTTTTAGTAAGAAGAAAATTGATGAGTCTTATAGAGTACATCTCTCGCTCTCTCTCCACATATATACTTCTCTCTCCCTCTCTGCCTTATACAGTTCCTTTTATCTTCTGATGCACCAGACATTGTGTTGTACTTGTGAGAAAGAGCATGTTTAAGGCGGCATGATCTTTCAGCTGTTGGAGGACTTAAACAGAAATGTCAACTATGAAAAACTGCAAAGACGTTTTTGGTTATATCGAGAGTAAACAAGATATATTAGGAAAGGTTAGCTTGTGTTTTTGTAAAAATGTCAATAGATTATTTTTCCTTGTTTTGTTTGTTTGCTTTTTTTTTTTTTTTTGGAAGTTTCCCATTTTCTTCCCTTTGCATCCTGCTTTACTTTCTATGGTTCTTCTCATGCAGCCTGAGCTTTTTTGCTCGAGAAAACTGGTGATGTTGGAGAACATGCAAATCAACTTCTTCGTCGTCTGTCAAAGGTGGTGTTACTAATCATAGTAGTCATCATTGCTTTTACAGCCAACTTTCAGTTTTAAGAACTTTCCCCTATATTGTGATTTTTGTTTGTTTTTCAAACAACACAAAAACTGTATATGTATGCCATTCAGAAGTCACATCTAAAGTTGGTTTTATAATGTTTATAAAAATTAACGTAAAGTTGAGGATAATATGTGTTGTACTCGTAACTATATAATGGTGGTCACATATTTGACATTATAGACTTGAGGATGGTGCATTGCATATTTGTGCTAGGGAGGTTCTTATTGTAAGTTTCGTTTACTGCTCCACATTTGTGATGTTGGGGTTGTCTTAGCATTCAAACCTTCTAAACTTAGAAGTTGTGTTCATTTTTCTTGATGCTCTGCTCTATTTCAGATTTCAGATTACAGTTTTCGCTCACAAATCATATTGATTTTGTTTCTTTGGATTTACAAACTAATTTTTTGTTTTTTTGGAATTAAGTGTTTTAGCTATTGTTGTACCACTTCAAGAAGTCCTTATCTGATGAAACTACATCCACTTTCATGATGAAATTTTACTTGCAAAACTTATTATTGTAGTCTTGTTTCGTACTAGTTTCCTTGAACCTGACCCATAGGCAAAATGACGTGGGTATTTGTGGACGAATTCTAAAATGTTTTTGGCACACTTTTTCCCATTATCTGAACGTTCAGGTACCTGTTTTTCTTCGACCCTTGTCTTCACTTGTAATTTAATTGCTCTCAACCCTGGTGTTCACTAGGACTTTATATTCATGTTACTCTTATGGTTACTGTGTGCAGCTGTTAATATAAAAGGAGTTTTTAACATCGCCAAACGACAAAATATGAGAAAGATCCCCCTGATGGTACATCCTTGCTAATGACCGTTGCTTAATTTCTTACCTTGATGTTAATATATATGTGTTTGTGTGTATATATATATATATATATATATAAATTTGTATAACTTTTCTGTGAGTATAGGCCCTTAAGCATCTATGTTCTGTTTTATAATTTTATGGTGTACTTACATAAAATCTTTAAACTCTGAAAATAATTTATATATTGCTGTTTTTCTCATGAGAATTCGTATTGAAGTTATTAATTTTTGTGGTTTATCTTTTGACATTTAAATCGCACCTAACTACTTTTTGACAAAAATTCAGAATTGACTTTGGATTGTGGACCTGTATATCCTCCTCTAATGTAAAACAACAATAAGTTTTTAGACGCCTCTTTGGATTATAAGAGCTATTCTATGGAAAAGGGCTTGTATTGGTTTTAGTGAAGAAGAAAATTGATGAGTCTTATAGAATACATCTCTCTCGTTCTCTCTCTCCACATATTAAGGCTTCTCTCTCTCCCTCTGCCTTATACAGTTCCTTTTATCTTCTGTTGCACCAGACGTTGTGTTGTATCTTTGTGAGAAAGAGCATGTTGAAGGCGGCATGATCTTCAGCTGTTGGAAGATCTCTAACAGAAATGTCAACTATGAGAAACTGCAAAGACGTTTAAAGGTTTGTGTTTTTTGTAAAATGTCAATAGACTATTTTTCCTTGTTTTGTTTGTGTGTTTTTTTTTTTTTTTTTGAAGTTTCCCATTTTCTTTCCCTTTTTTGCCTCCTGCTTTACTTTTAATGGTTCTTCTCATGCAGCCTGAGCTTTTTGCTCGAGGAAAACTGGTGATGTTGAGAACATCTAATCAACTTCTTCGCCGTCTGTCAAAGGTGGTGTTACTAATCATAGTAGTCATCATTGCTCTTACAGCCAACTTTCATTTTTAAGAACTTTCCCCTATATTGTGATTTTTGTTTGTTTTTCAAACACTAAAATTGTATATGTATGCCATTCAGAAGTCACATCTAAAGCTGGTTTTATAATGTTTATAAAAATTAACGGTTCTCAGGATAATGTGTGTTGTACTCATAACTATATAATGTTTATAAAAAATTAACTGCTCCCTGCTGTGCATAAATGATATGCAGTAGTTGTGCAAGTCAGAATATTTTTATGAAATACGGTGCAAATATGGCTCTGGTATTGAAATATTGGTTCTGTAAATGATAAAGAGTGTAAATTGAAAAAATGTGGTATACGATCATATACGATCACACTTTTTTTCCCATTATCTGAGTGTTCAGGTACTTTTTCTTCAACCCTTGTCTTCACTTGTAATTTAATTGTTCTCGACCTTCCGGTGTTCTTATGGTTACTGTGTGTAGCTGTTAATATAAAAGGGAGTTTTTAACACGTCAAACGAGACAAAATATGAGAAAGATCCCCCTGATGGTACATCCTTGCTAATGACAGTTGCTTAATTTCTCAATGTTGTTTAATTTCCATATATAATGCTGAAAGGTTGTATAGTTTATAATGTCGTTAATTTTTCTCGTACTTTGTTTCTGTAATTTGCTTGTAAACTGATATCATTC
Organism: Gillenia trifoliata; assembly: GCA_018257905.1. Classification (NCBI taxonomy): domain Eukaryota; kingdom Viridiplantae; phylum Streptophyta; class Magnoliopsida; order Rosales; family Rosaceae; genus Gillenia; species Gillenia trifoliata. Next base: position 29,044,401 of record CM031084.1, on the reverse strand, counting down.
ATTATGCTAAAAACTTGACTGGTTGGATTTTCAGGAAAGCTTCTGTAACCCTCCTTCCTTAACTCTTGGTCCTACCAAGTACAAGAATTTACATCCGGTTTAATGGTATAATAACTATCTTCTGACGTCTTCGTTTTATTATTATTCACTCAAATATTCTTTCTTTGAATTCTCTTGTTAGGTTGTCATTTGGATGTTTCGTATTTTTGTGTTTCTGAACATCTCTGAAATATTAAAAGACATTCCTACCTCGGTTCACAATGATAAACACAATTTTCAATAACAAAGTACAATGGACAAATGCATGAAAGTACATAAGACATAGCAAACAGCTGCATGAAACAAATTACAGTAAGGGGAGAAGATCAGGAAGTCAAAGCATCCGAGCAAGCAATTCACCGCAGGTCATCATACGTAATGGCTTCTGACAAATGCAGCTTCTGAGTTGAGAGAGGAGTTGAGACACTTGTTTCATTGTTGGACGAGACTGCGGACTGGGATTCAAGCATGAAAACGCAATCATCACAAGAGAGACAACTTCCCCTGCTTCTTGATGCGTTGGTGGCGAAATGCGCGGGTCCAGAACATCCACGATCGGCATTTGATGGGCTGGTAATGCAGAGGATGATGACGAGGAGGACGAAGAAGGCACTGACGAGAATGATGAGAAAAAAAAAATCTCCGGGATGCCTCCCCATAACTATTTCCAATGCGACCACTCCAAAGCTATAAAACATCGTATTTCTCGTTCACTTCCATTGTATATGCAAGCTCTGCTCAGAATAAGCTCATTGCAGTGGGCATATTAGTATGTGGATTTAACAACAATCCAATTACTCAAGCTGCAACATATCTAACAACTGCCTACGACGAAAAGGAATTAATGGTATAAAACAGAGCAAAACATATTACCTGGTGCAACATATCCATATGTGCCTGGCAACGGCGGTCCAGTTTGTGGAGTCTGGATTCAAGAAATACTTAGCAATGCCAAAGTCTGAAACGGAGGCGTCGTATTCCAGAATCCAGCAAAATGTTCTACTTGAGATGTCTCGATGTACAATCGGTGGGATGCAATCGTAGTGCATGTAAGCCAAGGCATGAGCTACACCGTTAACAATATTCACCCTTTTGCTCCACCCAACTTGTTTAGCTTCGTCATCTCTGCCTGCCAAAATTGCAGCCAAACTACTCCTTTTCGAGAAACTCGTACACCAAGAACGAGTGTCGGCGGTGCGAACAGAAACCATAAAGCTTCACAATGTTTCGGTGTCTTATCTCAGTTAGTGCCCTTATTTCATTCCAGAATCCCTTCTCCAAATTGTCGTCATCCCACAACTGATGGAGTTTCACGGCCACTACGTTGGTAGATGACAAATTGGCTCTGTAGACGCTTCCTTGTCCTCCGCTCCCGATGCAATACTTGGAATCAAAATCTTCTGTCGCCCTTATGATTCCCTCGTACATTGACTTTCCACCAAAAATTTGAAATGGAAAACGCTGCTTCTGTCATGCATGTTTTTCCCTGCTTTATCCTGATTCTTCTTCTTCACGAAGATAATTGTAAAGAAAGCAGAAAGAAGAAAAACTGCTGCTACAAGGGAGAATGTGATTCTAAATACCCGCTTGCGTCCTTTTTTTCGAGCCATGCGTGCAGGGTTGCAAACCTTTTACGTTGCCGCACAATCCTTTGTTCCCTTGTAGAGCTTCTGGCGAAGCTTCTCGAAATGCTCTGCTGTTGGGGAATGGGATCCTCTCCAATTCGTTGTAAGATATGTCAACATACGACAAGCTGTTCATGCCTTCAAAAGTTCTGTGCTGGTACGAAACCGAAAGATTGTTGTGGGAAAGATTGAGGGTCTCCAAACTCTCCATCTTGCTGATCCCTGGTGGTATGCTACCTTCGAGTGAATTGTAACTTAAATCAACTCCGACAGATGAACTAAATTTTCCAACTCAACTGGAATTCCTTGAGCAAAATTGTTGTTGCTCAAATTCAGATGGAACAGTTTGACAAAGTCACCCAGAATGCTCAATTGGCCCATTAAACTTGTTCGATGACAAGTCTAGATATTCAAGCAAGATCAATCATGATCCAAATTTGAGAGTATACGGCCCGAAAGTTGATTTCCATTCAACTTCAACTTCTGCAAAGAATTCTATTCTCCCGAATCCCTTTGGAATCCTCCCAACTAAGCGATTCGAAGAAAGATCCAGTTCACCAATTTTGTTTGCATTGACAATCTCAGGAGGTATGCTACCAGTAACGTTGTTTCCCGCAATTCGTAGGGTTTCTAATTGTGGGCATTGTCCCCAGTTTTGTGAGATTTCCCCATACAAGTTATTGTTGCTCAGATCAATAAAATCAAGATTTGGATAGACACCAAAGTCTTCAGATATATTTCCCGTCAATTTGTTACCATTAAGACGGACTCTAAATAAGCTCATGCATGTTTTCAAGGTTTTGGGGATTGGACCAGTCAAATGGTTGTTGTCTGCAAATATTTTGGGGCAACCAGCCAGAAAACTCGTTATTATACAATTGCAGGTTAGTCAACTTTTTGAAGTTCCCTATACCTTGAGGAATGGACCCGGAAAGATTATTCATGCCAAGAGAGAGAATGGTAAGGTTTGTGAGATTGCTTAGGGATGTTGGAATTGAACCAGTGAACTTATTGTCAGACAGATCTAGGTTCACAAGAGATTTCAATTTCCCTATCTCTTTAAGAATTGAACCAGAAAGATTATTAGTGAAGAGATAGAGAAGGGTAAGGTTTGTGAGATCGCCTAGGGATGTTGGGATTGAACCACTGAGCTGATTCTCAGACAAAGTTAGGTTCACAAGAGATTTCAATTTCCCTATCTCTTTAGGAATTGAACCAGAAAGATTATTATTGTAGAGATAGAGAATGGTAAGGTTTGTGAGATCGCCTAGGGATGTTGGGATTGAACCACTGAGCTGATTCCCGGACAATTCTAGGTCCACAAGAGATTTCAATTTCCCTATCTCTTTAGGAATTGAACCAGAAAGATTATTATTGTAGAGATAGAGAATAGTAAGGTTTGTGAGATCACCAATTTCTGGCGGAATGCTGTCAGACAACTGATTTTCAGACAGATCAAGAGAGATGAGTTTGGAAAGGGAATTGATCTGGTGTGGAATGACATCAAAGAGACTATTGGCGCTTAGGTTAAGGTACTCAAGATTAGGGAAGGACATGAATGAAAATTCATGTAACGTACCTTGTATTCCTGAACTGGTAAGGTTTATCGCACTAACACTTCCAGCTGCGTTGCATGAAATACCCGTCCAGAAGCATGGGATTGCTTTTGTTTTAGGACTGCTGGAAGAATTGGTGGCACTATGATTAGCGGGCAGGTAAGTCCATGAAGTGAGATTCAGCAGATGGGTTTGGTTTTGAAAACTGGCTTTCCATTTGAGAAGTGCTTCTGCTTCAGTAGTAGAACTAGCAGAAGCAAAAGTAATGTGACGTGGCGATGAAAGAAGCTGTACGTACAAGACAAGGCAATAAGCCAGAGGGCATACCTTATGAAAAGCTAAGGATCCCATGGCCTCTGTTTAATTTCATGTACATATTATAATCTACTTGTAGGGCTTATTTATAATGCCATTCATGAGCTATTGCAATTAATTCGAATACAAGTGACTATGACAAACGATTTTCTTTAAATCTCGACATAGACATATATTGGCATTGTTTTGCCAATTGCTTTGAATAAATAAACTTACTCCAAGTCAAAGTCTTTGTCTCTTATTTAATAAGTTAAATGAAATTTGGCAGTTTGTCTTCAGAGACTAAGAGCTTAACGATCTGCTACCAAAATGATGCTTAATTGACACTTCCTTTTTTAATTTTAGCGTTCTCCTTTATTTCATATGCTATGACAAAAGAGTTTCTCTGAATCTCGACACAGACAATGTATTGGCATTGTTTTGCCAATTGCCTTGAATGAAAGGGAAGGAACTTTTTGCAAAGGTTTGCAGTTATTTATTCATTTATACAAGTCTAAGTCTTTGTTTCTTATCTTTGAAGACGAAATTTGATCTTTTGTTTTTTTCCGTTGTATTTATTTGGACAAGTCCAAATCTTTGTTTCTAAGTCTTTGTGGCAATGATTAAAGGCAAAAAAAAAGACAACGGATACACTCAAGGTCCATGCCACTGAATTAAGTCTCATTCTTTCGTACATTAGAAAATTGCAAAAGTTGTTACTAATCATAATTGATGTTAATTATTTCTATATAATCCAATTCATAAACTGCATTTAAACTCTTTACAAACTTCAAATTCCATCTCCTGCATACAATCACATCCTGAATAATTTAGAGAGAGAAAGAGAGGGGAGAGAGAGACTGCCGGCTTTCTCGTGAGGGCTTGGCTCGACGTGGAACTGGCGGCGCGATTGGACGTGGAACTGATTATAACGAAATCAGAACATCGTCATTTCAGATCGAACATTCGAGGGAGATGGAGAGAGAGAGACTCAGTGAGATTGGAAGAGGAATGTCATAGCTTGAGGCAGTAGCTATCGAAACTGAGGTTAAAAACAATCTTAAATATCATAGAAAATAACAACTTACAGAGATTATCAAGCATCCAAACTTAGGTTTTTGAATTACCCAAATTTGGCAAAATTCAAGCTAATCAGGGGCAAAATTGTCACTACATGACAAACCGCCATATATTATCATTTAAAAATTGCAATTTCGCGAATTATGTCCCAAAAGACCTAGTGCGCAATACCTCTAAAATCCGAAATTATCTTCTTTCTTTTTTTTTTTTCGTTAATTTTCCATATCTTCTTCTGTATCTTTTTTTTTTCTCTCTTTCTCTTCACACTGTTTGTTCACGTCGACGAAAATTGTTGAACCAAGGCGAACTAAAATCACCACAATCTTGTCTCGATGCTCTGAACTCAACAGTGCAAACCGTTCATCCAAACTCCGGACCGTTTGACGGAAAAAGCACTCAGAAGAACCAGACCTTCCTGGCGATTTTCTTGTTGTTTCTAGACCTAAGTGAGGTTTCTAACTACTACAAATGGATTCCTCTTGTTGAGTAGATGAATTTTCATATGCCGTTTGCTTGATTTGGTTGAGTTTTGGCATAGACCGACAAAGCTACAGTAGCCGTGACCTTTTGAGGCAATTACAGGTCATTTCTCGAGCTTCTACGATCAAACCAAAAGTACACTGTCATTTTACTCCTCTATAACTTCATTTTAATATAAAAAACATGAAATTTGGCAAAGAAATAAAGCCACTTGTTAATCCCAAGTTTACTTAGTTCGTGATGAAACCGCTTGTCAACATATATATATATTCATCAATAGTAAAAGCAAGACAACTCATGCTCCAACAATAAAAATATATATATATATATATATAGGTGGAACAAACTCAACCATAAAGAATACGAAGTGGGCGATGACTGAATGAATATGAAGCAAAGAACCCGCTTCTAACCTCGTTTAACACCCTCTGAAGCTTTCATCTGAGTAGTCACTACGCCCTTGCCTTATCGCTGAGTCCTTGGAAGCGGTTTTTCAGTATCATTTCCATCCGAACCACTGACTTATTAAGACAAGTATGCCAAGATTCCATCTGGAGCCGAATCATTGAACAAGTGTTTCGGAGATCTTTTACTTCGTAACCTTTCCTCTTAAATTAGGCTTGTCTTTTCTATAGCTATAGGTCTAGTGGGAAGTTATATGCATGCAATAAGATGACTAAATTTAGTCCTACTCTACTAACTATGCCTAATTTTTCCGGCTACGTCGAACTTAAGAGAGCTACTAAGAACTTAACAGATCTTTCTCGTTTATTCAGTATCGGGCCATCCCCGGTATGCTCAAGGTTCACTGTGTTTACACTGAAAATACCCACTGGGCTAAAATGGAATTATAGGCAGATGGGCTGAGCCTAAAGCCAAAGGCCCAGCCCAGTCCAGTGGAGTGATGAAAGAGAAAATGTTGCGTCTACTCCCACTAGAGCATTTAATGCAAAGATTTTATTGATACGGGGGAAAACCAAAACTTTAAGGAACAGCTAAAAGTCTCCAAACAACGGTTTGTGAGTGAAGTGACAACGACCACGTGAAGCACCCAGTGATCTATATAAACTGAATGAGGACTCATGAACAAGGACACTCACCAAATCAAAAACCGAACTCACATGTTCAGAAAGAAACCTCTGAGGAAATCCCTCAAGCCCCTTTCACAGATAAGAGATTTCCATCTCCATCTGTTGCTCTCATTCGCACTATTTGTGTAGCCAGCGACTTCGAGAAGCTCAAAGACCAGCAACCTAGGATCATACATCCTAACTACCCTGATGAGTAGTGAATTTAGCTCTGCTATCCAACCAAACCGGTTTAGAATCTTAGGCCAGAGGGTCTTTGATTGTTTCCTTAAGGAACCAGCTTTTAAGCCATCTCAACGACTTTTAAAACATCCCGATGGAACAATACCCAACCCGATGGACTCTTGTTCAGTCTCTGACGAACTTGAAATGTAATAATATTGATCTTTTTACTTAAAAGTCTTTTCGTTATCAGTTCTTAATGACTGCTTTTACTTACAAGTCTTTACTTTAATTACCAGTCTTTACATTCCGCTTTTAATTATCGTCTTTACTTTGTGTACGCTCGAGTGTGGGACGTTTTGGCTATAACCAGTTTATAACAAAATCCCATCTCGAACCATCTCTGGTATAAACATTGAGAGAGATTAAAGTCGTTAACAAGTAAGGCAATAAAACGAACCTAACTGTACTTATATAAATAAGACGCCAATCCGATGAACGGAGGTTATATTACTTGTGGCGCAAGTACCTAATACATATTACATCTTTCTATTGACAGAAGCCAATAATGGCACGCCTGACAACAACAATACAACAGAAGGCCTTGCGAACATCCTTATGAAGGGATAGGAGTGAAGCCTGTTGGAGCAATCGCCAATAGAAAGGCTTGAGACCAACGGTCGGGCCGACTCGTATTTTCCAGGCCTGCACTCTGCAAAAGGCCCGCGAACACACTGGTCACTTATTAAGAACATCCCCATTCCAATCTTGGGGCGTACTACCATGATTCAAGGGGCTTCTTCCTCTCATTATTCCAATTCTCCTCCAGGGCCCTCTCACGGAAGGCTCCCTTCATTCGTGCGGACTCCCATGATTCCTTTCCCAGTGTCTATATTCCCCCCGTCATCGGAGGCTCAGACTTCACCCTATCCTTTTTTATATCAATAAGGAGCTCATCCATCCTGCCATAAGCCGGTGATCTCCTAGCGCGAAAGCCATTGATCAATAGTTATTGTTAGTGTCATATTGGCAATTCCTAGCAAAACGCCTAAGTCTGTGCTTAAACTCAATTTGCGCGATGAACTCATCGTATGAACTACATGATAGAAGACAAATTGATCAAGATCCTAAAGACCGTTACAAGACAACACTCTGAAGTAATATATCTTATAAGAAAAATTAGGTTACAAGATATTACCCTAATTGAATAAAAGTTTGTATTCATCAATGGTAAAACAAGACAAGTCATGATCCAAAGAAGAAAAGTAACAATCATCATCAACAAAGCAAGCAAGAAATTATTGTGCCCACGTGCTTCCACAATCACTCCATCTCGCCCATTCTCCAAGTCTATAAAAGACCTGCTCCAAGAAAGAGCAAACCAAACAAAAATTGAGAGAACAATTCCACAAATTAGCTTCACCAATTCACCAACCAAATTGTAAACACTATTAGTTATCTCGCGTGTTTAGGATTCCTTATATTCATTCACAAAGAATTTGTTGAAAGTGTTACTTGGAGAATGCAAGGAAGTTAGTTCACATAGGAAATATATATAGGAAAAGATAGAAAGTGAGGGAGGGGGAGAGAGAGAGAGATGAGAGTTTGATATATGTGGGAGAAAATATTAATTCTTCTCTCCTTTTCTTTCTCGTTAAAGGAAGGAAATTGTCAATGAGTGATTATAGGAATCGAGAGATAGTCAACGATTTGGTTGCGTAGATTTTATTGTAAATGTACTCAGATCAATTAGGATTCTCTTACCTAGAATAGCACTCAACCGCTTGTATAAATTCTTATGTTCATTGTACAATCACATATACATAATATTATCAAATCTACAATTTAACATGGCATCAGCACCGATCCTCGGTGACTCTAAACGCTCATTCACCTTCCGCTACAAACACAAAGCCAACCATACCTGGCAAATGGGGCTACGGGCGACGAGAAACCAACAGAACCGATGTAAAATGCATCCGATCCTCTCACCCTTCACCACTCTGGAGCCACCAAGTCTTGTCTTGGTCTCGAAACTTCTTGACGACACAACTATGTGGACAATGGAATTGTTCTATACGCATTGCTCCCAGCCGCAAGAACAAACTTGGATTCATTTATGGATCCATTAAAGCTCATGCAACCACCGATGCAAAGTTCCTCATTTGGTAGAGATTCAATGACATAGTGCTATCAAGGATATGGCACCTGTGAATGCCGATATTTCGAGTAGCATACTTAATCGTAAAACCGCATCTACGTTTGGAAGCGACTTCCAGGATCGCTTTCTCTCAAGTGGAATGATTCAAGAATTTACTTCACCACAGAAATTGCCGAATACCGACAAGGGCAAGCTTGTCTCGTATCCAACTACTACACCGTACTCAAGGCCTTGTGGGATGAATTGGGTTCATATCATGAGCCTATTGCATGTAATTGCGAGGCATCTAAGGCACTTGCCAAAAGAGAGCGAAAGAGTCATGCAAATTCTTGATGGGATTGAATGACTATATTCACCATACGAGGATCGATCTTGATGATGAGTCCTCTCCCGTACACACGGCGGCAGTCCATGGCTTAATTCTTTCAACATGAAAGACAGCTTGGATGTGGAAATGCCGCGAACCACAATTTGTCAGTCCACGCCATGCGTACTAATCGCTCCACAATGGCAAAAGGCGCTCAAAGATGTGCGACTCAATTCACGCAAATCAAGCCAAATGCAACTATTGCGATGGTGACGTACATCTGGGTGGACCGTTGCTTCTACCTATTGGTTTCCCATTAGTCATAAATGGCATGGAAAGAACGTTAAACTCGTGAATAAACGCACATCCCATGTTTCTCACAATGTTAAAGCACCCCAACCAATCAATACCATGGGTGACATGATAAGAACAAACACCACCAACTTTTGCTCCAATGTTCACAACTAAGGAGTAATAACCAAATTATTGCCATGCTTCGTAATGGGAATAAGAATGGTCACCATTTGCAAATGCCATGTGTATTTATACATCCACATGTAATCTTGCACATCATGATAAACATGCTACACTTTAATCGGGATTGTGGACAAGGGAGCGACCGATCACATCTCTCGCTCACCACCGACGCACCATAAACCGATGCTTGCAACGATTTTGTGGGTTACCTAAAGTGGACATGCCAAAATTGGAAGGCACCGGCTCCGTCAAGTTGTCTCATAATTCGACACTTGATGGCGTTCTTCTGTTCCAAAATTTCGAAATAACTTATTGTCCAAAGCAAATAACAAGGGGCTTTAATACGATGCATCGTAATTCTCTTTCCGCATTTTTGTGTTGTGCGACGGACACGAAGCAGGGATGATTGGCCTCGCATGCATTTTGACGGGCTCTATTATCTCAAACCAAGCCAAAACCCTAGTCTCACACCCCGTTCATCACACCGCAAACCTATGGCACCAACGTTTAGGACACCCGTCTACACTCTTACATTTTTTGTCAACAAGTGTTCCAAATAATGTTTTGAAAGCCAAATCACATATGTGAAATTTGTCCTTTGGCAAAACAAACTAGATTGTCTTTTCCTTCAAGTTCAATTAACTTCTCTTGCACCTTTCAACTTAATATATTGTGATATTTTGGGGCCTCATAAAAATTCATACACATTCCTCAGGGGCACGTTATTTTTTAATCATTGTCGATGATTTTACTTTGCCATATGGTGCACCTTACGCTTCAAGTCCGATACACAATCCTGATAAAATCATTCTTTTCTTGGGTCAAAAACTCAATTTCATCGCCCCATTAAAATCTTACGCGCCGGGAGCAATGGTGGTGAGTTCTCATCCATGCATAGTTTTTTAAAAGAAAATGGAAACCATTTTTCATCATTCTTGTTCACATACTCCCCCAACAAAATGGAGTTGTTGAACGTAAACATCGGCATCTTTTAAATGTGTTGGTTGTGCCTCAATTTTCAAGCCAATTTGCCATCACAACTTCTAGGGGAAGTGTCCAAACCGCTTGTTACTCATTAATCGACTTCCCACAATTCATTATTATCCCACACATCTCCTACGAACGTTTACATGGTCAGCCACCCACCTATTCTCATCTAAGAGTTTTTGGCCGCCTTTATGTCGCAAATCTTCTTCCCACACAAGTTTGATGCACGTGCCCACCGATGTATTTTCTTGGTTATCCCTCGGACAAAAAGGTTATCATGTTCATGACTTTGCCACCAAGCGCCTTTTGTCTCTCGTGATGTTCATTTTCATTTAGCATGTTTTTCCTTTTGCCAACTCACCACCGTAACCTCAAAATGACCTCCCTCGTGCCCCTATCCTACCCGACGATCACCTCACGGCCCAACCTACAAATCCACCTACGGAACCAGCTCCGGACCAACCTACACCTCCACCCACGGATCACCTACGAAGCCACCCGCTCCTCATCACTCCCGCGTATCCTCCCCATCACCACCTACACCATCACCCTCCACCCCCTCCACTTCGCTAGTCCACTAGAACCACACGCCTCCTACTCATTTTTTAAAGATTATACGGCTAATCATGCAAACTTACTCACGCCTACATCGCTACCTCTTTTCCTCCACGTTCTCGCACTGTTATCCTCTTTACCGATATGTTTCCTATGCTCATTTGTCACCTGCCACGTACTCTTGTCGCTAATGTTGCTCAACTTGTGGAACCACTACCTATGACAAAGCTTGTCATAATCCTCTTTAGGTTGCCGATATGGACACCGAACTCGTGCTCTTCGAGGCCACTCAGACTCGAGCATGGTTCCTCGCTCTCGACGCATCCGATCGGTTGTACGTGGGTCTTCAAGATCAAACGCGTCACTCGCATGGGCACCAGATAGACCACTACAAAGCCCATCTTCATAAAGCAAGGGTTTTACTCAACGTGAAGGTATTGACTACAAAGAGATCTTCGCTCCCGTCGCAAAGCTCACTACCGTGCGCTGTTTATCGACCATTAAGGCCGTTCATCATTGGCTCTTACATTATATGGATGTGCAAAATGTGCGCTTCATGGTGATCTTCATGAAGAAGTGTACATGCAACCCCGCCCCTCGGTTCTCGGCCGAAAAGGGGATCGTCTCGTATGTCGACTCCATAAATCTTGTACCTGACTCAAGCGTGCCTCAAGCTGGTTTCAAAAAATTTCACTCCGCCATTCGTAATATTGGTTTCACGCAATCGCGGGCTGATTACTCTTTATTCACTCAAGTCAATGGTAGTTCTTCACCATTCTATTACTATATGTTGATGACTTGGTGATTACAGAAATGATGATGCTGCAATTAACAACCTTAAACAGTCAATGGCCTGCCGAATTAAAGATCTGACTTTTAAATACTTCCTCGGTGGAAGTGGCACGGCTCAAAGACTCGGCATTGCACAATGTCGCCGCAAATACACGCAGGACATACCGAGCAGGGCCGGTTGCATTTGGTGTTAAGCCGACAAAGGTCCCAATAGAGCATGACTTGACGTTTTTACCTACTAAGAGGATCTTCAAAGACCCAACAAGATTTTTGACGATTAATCGGGAAGTTGATTTACTTGACGACATAAGGCCAGAAATCACTTATGCCGTGAATACCTTAAGCCGCTTTATGCAAGGAACTAAAGTGACACCACTTGATGCAAGACACGACTCCTCCGATATCTTAAAGAAAGACTGTGTCGGGTGGTTATCAGTTTCCACCCAAAGTATAAGATATTCACGAATAATAAGAAAAAACTAAGGAGCCTTTCTCAATAATAATTTTTTGAGAATTACCGAGAATTAAGTCTAGATGACCGAGTGGTATCGTCTATATTCTAACATGAAAGAAAAACTGTGTCTATTCCAGTTACTCGAAGAAACAAAATGTGTTTTGTCGTGCTAGACTTAACACTCTAACGTGCTTGGTCATCCACTCTTCGAATTTTTCAACCATTAATGTTAATTTTAAGTTTGATATCTGCAAATAGCATAAATTAAATCAAGAGAGCAAACACATGAAAGTTTGATAAATTGGAAGCAGCATGTGCAACCAAGAGAGCAAACACAATGCAGAGATTTATATAGTTGGAGCAAAGATGGAGGAAAGGAATGGAGTTCTAGGTCTTGTTTGCTTCCACTCTCCCCCCGCTCTACATAGGTAGCTAGCCCAACTATGGAGCTTTCTCATGTGATTGATCTACAGTTTACTTTATGCTACTTCGAATTTATAAAAACTTAGTAAAGATGACCAAAACTTGGAAGAGTGGGATGACCGAGCACGATTGTGACTACTTTTAACATGATAAAAGAGAGATATGTTTGTCCAAATTCAAAAAGCAACTTAAGAGTTTGTTAGAGAATTTAACAAGTAAGAAGGCTCAGCTTTGTCATATACCACGCCTCTTTCTTTTTCTCCCCACATGATCACCGAGGAGATCATGTTGAATCTTGCCTAATTACAGATGTTCCTGCGAGATCTCTCCTAATAGAGCCTTGTCCTACGAAGAGACGTTGCTGACGCCACATGTGACAAGATTTGCAAGCAACATAGACTGGGTGAAGGCTCGCAGTTGTCACCCTAGTGCTGGCGAACAAGTTGCGCACATAAGAGAAGCAATATCCATGTCCAATCACATTGCACATCTCATGATAACTACCTTGACATTGCCTTTGCAAGCCAATCACATTGCTCGCGCGCTCATGTCCAAGCGTGTACTACTCATCTTACCTGCACCAATGCATCTTCTTTTCAATATGTGAAATGAACCTTTGGAACTTCGTGACCGGTTTCGTCCTTCATCCGGTCTTCTTGTATTAAGTGGGGTTTCTTCGATGTTGGGACTAGGCACCAAACAACCTACTATTTCTCGATCTAGTGCCGAAATCAATATCGTGCTCTTGCTCAAGCATGTGTTAAGTCCATTTGGTTGTCTGCATGCTTCCGAGAGATTTGCTATTCAAATTTTCCACTCCACACTTCTATTTTATGACAACTCGAGCACTTCTTATATGGCGGCCAATCCTATTTTCCATGCACTCACAAAAGTATATTGAATTGGACTATCATTTGTTCAACGGCTGGAATTGAGTACTCACCGAGTGCAGCTTTGTTCCCTCAATTGATCAACACCACATTTTAACTATGGCCTTCTCAACGCCTCGTCTTTGCTTCATTCTAAATTTGTCTTTCCAAGGCTGCCAAGTTTAAGTGGAGGACGTTAAAGGAAGAGAATCCCATTAAGATTATCTTTCCTCTAGAGTTTAGATTTCCTACTTATTATACATTAGTATTTCTTGTACGATAAGTTAGGTTGCTTGAAAGCCACGATATATAAATATGTATATTTGATTATCAATACTATCATCAAATTCTTAAATTCTACACTTTCTCATAAGTTTTAGAGTATAAGAATCAACTAATAATATACAAGCTACTTTTTACTACAATATTTGAAATGTTGGTATCGCAACAACTCAATCTTCTTTAATCACTCTTGTTTGTTCGATATACAATATTCTCTTTTTGTTTGATAACAAACAAAATCATATAGGAAGAGAAAAAAAATTAAATCAAACTTCATATGTAAAAGTAAATGTTTTTAATTATTAGAACTCGTTTATATAGTGTTTTTCAATAACTAAAAGCTTCAGAGAAAATATTTAAAATTAATACTTAACAAAATCCAACTTAAAACTATTCTGTATCTAACAAAATCTCATGCAAATTCTAACGAATATAAAAAACGACATGTTGCTTTCTTTTTGTTCAGGGTGTTTTTGTCCTCGAAGCCGCAGGAGGGAGTTTGTGACGGCGAAAGAGAGAGGGACTGGATTTTACATCTTCCCGGGTCGCCACCGGACGTAAAGTACAACTCTCTCCTCACAACTCCCCCGCCGCCTTGAGTTCTGCCGGGTAAGAGATTTCTGCCTCTTCCTTTTTTGATTCCGCTGCTTTCTAATTTAGGTTTTACGAAACTATGGAGTTCTGTCTATGAATAACTTTCTTCTCAATGTAAAGTCCGTTGATTCATTGATGCTTTTGTTCTAACGAAAGCGGGTGGCCGGAAATCAAATAAGGTTCCATAAAATTGGGGAAATGCCGCAAAACAAAGGGGACGGTATAAATTCTTTGACCGAAGAAAATTGGCTTAAAAATTTCATCCCGCCGCATTTTTCATTCCTGGGTCTGTGCCTGTTTTATATTTAACGTGCAGTTCCGTATGTCACTGCTGGTTTAATTTTTCAGAGGATGCCTTTATTTTTTCTGTTGCAGGAAGTTTCCCAAATCATTTAATTGAGCTTTGGAGAAGGCTTTGTTTGACAGAATGGAAGGCGCACTGTTTGTCTCTGGCTGAAGACTTTATTTTGTTTCCAAAGATTAAGTCTTTGTGTAAATGCATGTATAGTTATTTATGAATTTGCTTTTCAAGACTGAAATACAGTTACGACTTCATTCTCTTCTGTCTGCTGCATTTGATACACTTTTTTTTTGGCTACCTTGGCTCCAATTTCTAATTTACCGATTAGTCCTTTATTTGGTGTTCTGGGAGCATTACTTTCTTCACATATATCCTGATTGGGTAACATTAGGCACATTTAAATATATATATATATATATATATATATATATATATATATATTTGGGGATGTTGTTTGGTCAATAACAATAATAATTGATTTCTTCATGACAGAAACAAACAAAGTTAGTCCAATTTCGAGAATCAGTTGTTAGAAAATATCCTTCTGACATTGCTTCAGGAACTGGTGGTATGTTTCTTGTACTTGCATCAGAATATTTATTGCATTTCTAGTTTTTTCTGCATATGTTAGATGGTCGTCCACAAGAAATTAATGTTAGACACGCTCAACAAGCAAGTCCTTATGCTTATTTGACGTCACAGTCATGTATTCTGTCTAAATCTGGAAATAAAGAAGACCCTGTATCCTTTCTTTGCATATGTTTTTACTAAACCTTACCATCCAAGCTCATTAGAACTGGATCCTGTTGGTCACTCGAATTTTTAAATGATTTTTAATTAGCTTTTTGGTTAGAGTTATAATATACACGAGCAAGCAAAACATACATGACAAAATCTAAAAGGTGGACTTCTCGATAACTCATGTGTTCGCAAGCAGCCTTTTGCGGAGGTGCATGCTCGGAATATATCGAGTCGGTCTTGCCGCCGGTCCCGAACCTTTCCTACTTGGCACTGGTCCAACAAAGCCACCCTATCCCTTCTGAGGATACTGCGAGGCCTTGTGTTGTCTTTGGTGTTTGTCAGCGTGCTACTATTTGCCTCGCCAATAGAAAGATGTGTAGTTTATTAGATACTTGCGCTACAAGTAATATGACCTCCGTTCGTCGGATTGCGCCTTATATATATATATATAGATATATATATATATATGAACCGTTAGGGTTCGTTATTTGCCTTGCTTATTAAGGACTTTTATTCTCTTGATGTTATACCGTGAAAGATAGTTTGAGATGGGACTTATAAGATAACTCGTTATAGCCAAGAACCTCCCACGCCAAACGTACATAAAAATAAAGACAGAGCAAGTAAATACTGTAAGTAAATACTTAAAGTAAGAGCCGAATATAAAGACTTAAAGTAAATGTCAATATAAAGACTTGTAATTAAAGGACTCTAATGTAAAGACATTAATAATTGAAAGTAATATCCATTTTATTACATTTCATGTTCACAAAGCTCGAATAATAAAATGTCTGATGGTTTTAGTTCCATCGATGGTCTATTAAGTTTATCGATGTTTAGGAAATTGGTTCCTAAGGAAACAAATCAAAGACCCTCCGGTCCAAGATTTAAATCAATACTATCACCAAATAGGTTGATAGCAGAGCAAAACACTACTCCGTGGGGAGTTGATATATTATCCCGGTGACTCGGCCTTTGAAAATCATTTCATTTCATACATTCTGCATGATCGCGTTAGTATCTTGCAAAGTTCGAGGTGAAGGTGATTGACGTCCGCGTTAGTGTCGTGCCACTTCCACTCGAAGACTGAAGAGAGATCGAGTAGCAAAGCGCGGAGACAAAACTGCCTACTAGTATGCGTGTCTAGTTGATGAGTTTTGTAAGTCTTTCTGTACTCATTTCTCTTAGCGATTGTCCTGGCTTGGGAGCCCGAGGATTTTCCCAGTGGTGGGTTTTGCCTCGTTAAATCCTACATCCTGTGTGCACATTTTATTTATCGTTTTAATTGCATATGTGTAGGATAGTTTGGATGTAATGTGGATGTGGAATTTAAATTGAAAATCGAAATTAACAATTCAATTAAGTTGGAACCTATTCACCCCTCCCTCTAGGTTAGATTATTACCATCCTAGACTTTTCAGTTATACAAGGCGATCGGGGATCCCTACAGAAGATAGCTTTCAGAAGCCCAATGCTTAAACTCAATTTGCGCGATGAACTCATCAGATGAACTACTACAAGATAGAAGACAAATTCGACTGAAGACCCTAAAGACCGTTACAAGACAGCTCGACCGGGAAGTAGTATATCTTATAAGAAAAAAATTAGGTTACAAGATATTCGCCCTAATTGAATAAAAGTTTGTATTCATCAATGGTAAAAACAAGACAAGTCATGCTCCAACAGTAAAAGTAACAATCATCATCCACCGAAAGCAAAAGTAAAGAAAATTATTGTGCTCCACGTGCTTCCACAATCACTCCATCTCAGTCATTCTCCAAGTCTATAAAAGACCAGTTCCAGCAAAGAGCAAACCAAACAAAATTTGGAGAGAACAATTCCACAAATTAGCTTCACCAATTCACCAGTTCAAATTGTAAACACTTTTAGTTATCTGCATGTTTAGGATTCCTTATATATTCATTCACAAAGAATTTGTTGAGTGTTACTTGGAGAATGCAAGGAAGTTAGTTCACATAGGAAATATATATAGGAAAAGATAGAAAGTGAGGGAGGGGGAGAGAGAGAGAGATGAGAGTTTGATATATGTAGGAGAAAATATTAATTCTTCTTCCTTTTCTTTCTGTTAAAGGAAGGAAATTGTCAATGAGTGATTATAGGAATCAGAGAGATAGTCAACAATTTGGTTGCAGAGATTTTATTGTAAATGTAATTAGTATCAATTAGGATTCTCTTACCTAGAATAGCACTCAACTGCTTGTATAAATTCTTATGTTCATTGTACAATCACATATACATAATATTATCAATTCTACAATTTAACATGGCATCAGAGCACCGATCCTGGTGACTCTAAACGCTCATTCACCTTCCACTACAAACACAATCAACCATACCTGCAAACAGTTTACATGGGTGACGAGAAACCAACAGAACTGATGTAAAATGCATCTGATCCTCTCACCCTTCACCACTCGGATTCACCAAGTCTTGTCTTGGTCTCAAAACTTCTTGACAGACACAACTATGGACAATGGAATTGTTCTATACGCATTACTCTCAGCGTGGAGAACAAACTTGGATTCATTGATGGATCCATTAAAGCTCCTGCAACCACCGATGCAAAGTTCCTCATTTGGTAGAGATTCAATGACATAGTGCTATCATGGATATGGCAATCGGTGAATGCTGATATTTCGAGTAGCATACTCTACTGTAAAACTGCATCTGCTGGTTGGAAGGACCTAGAGGATCATTTCTCTCAAGGGAATGATTCAAGAATTTATCAAATTCGACAAGAAATTGATGAATACCGACAAGGGCAGTTGTCTGTATCCAACTACTACACCAGACTCAAGACCTTGTGGGATGAATTGGGTTCATATCATGAGCTTATTGCATGTAATTGTGAGGCATCTAAGGCACTTGCCAAAAGAGAGGAGAAGGAAAGAGTCATGCAATTCTTGATGGGATTGAATGACTCATATTCGACCATACGAGGATCGATCTTGATGATGAGTCCTCTCCCAGACACACGGCGAGTCCATGGCTTAATTCTTCAACATGAAAGACAGTTGGATGTGGCAAATAGTCGTGAACCACAATTTCTTGTCCACGCGATGCAGGCTAATCGCTCCACAATGGCAAAAGGCAGTTCCAGTACAGGCGACCCCAATTCACATAAACTGCTCAAATGCAGCTATTGCGATGGTGACAGACATCTAGTGAACCGTTGCTTCTACCTCATTGGTTTCCCAGTAGGTCATAAATGGCATGGAAAGAACGTTAAACTCAGGAATAAACGCACATCCCATGTTGCTCACAATGTTGAAGCACCCCAGCCAATCAATACCATGGGTGACATGACAAGAGCAAACACCACCAACGGCCCAATGTTCACAACTAAGGAGTACAACCAAATTATTGCCATGCTTCGTAATGGGAACGGTAATGGTCAGCCATTTGCAAATGCCACAGGTATTTATACATCCACATGTAATCTTGCACATCATGATAAACATGCTACACTTTACTGGATTGTGGGTAGTGGAGCGATTGATCACATCTCTCGCTCACCACCGACGCACCATAAAACTGATGCTTGCAACAATTTTGTGGGGTTACCTAACGGGGGACATGCGAAAATTTAAGGCACTGGCTCCGTCAAGTGGTCTCATAATCTGACACTTGATGGCGTTCTTCATGCTCCAAAATTTCGAGTCAACTTATTGTCTGTAAGCAAAATAACAAGGGCTTTACGATGTATCGTAATTTTCTTTCCGGATTTTTGTGTTGTGCAGGACGTGGACACGAAGAGGACGATTGGCCTGGGCATGCATTTTGATGGGCTCTATTATCTCAAACCAAGCCAAAACTCTAGTCTCGCTCACCCTGTCCATCACACTACAAACCTATGGCACCAACGCCTAGGACACCCTTCGTCTACACCTTTACATTTCTTGTCAACAAGTGTTCCAGAAATAATGTTTGAGTCAAATCACATATGTGAAATTTGTCATTTGGAAAAACAAACTAGATTGTCTTTTCCTTCAAGTTCAATTAAATCTCTTGCACCTTTCAACTTAATACATTGTGATATTTGGGGGCCTCATAAAATTCATACACATTCAGGGGCACGTTATTTTTTAACCATTGTCGATGATTTTACTCGGTTTACATGGGTGCACCTTATGCGCTCCAAGTCTGATACACAATCCTTGATAAAATCATTCTTTTCTTGGGTCAAAACTCAATTTCATCGTCCCATTAAAATCTTACGCGCTGATAATGGTGGTGAGTTCCTATCCATGCATAGTTTTTTAAAAGAAAATGGAACCATTTTTCATCATTCTTGTTCACATACTCCCTAACAAAACGGAGTTGTTGAATGTAAACATCGGCATCTTTTTAATGTTGGTTGTGCCCTCCATTTTCAAGCCAATTTGCCACTCAACTTCTAGGGGGAAGTATCCAAACTGCTTGTTACCTCATTAATCGACTTCCCACACCATTATTATCCCACACATCTCCCTACGAACGTGTACATGGTCAGCCACCCACCTATTCTCATCTAAGAGTTTTTGGCTGCCTTTGTTATGTCGCAAATCTTCTTCCCACACACAAGTTTGATGCACGTGCCCGCCGATGTAATTTTCTTGGTTATCCCCTCGGACAAAAAGGTTATCGTGTTTATGACTTTGCCACCAAGCAGTTTCTTGTCTCTCAGGATGTTCATTTTCATGAGCATGTTTTTCCTTTTGCTAACTCACCACCAGAACCTCAAAATGACCTCCCTGTGCTCCCTATCCTACCCGACGATCACCTCACGGCCCAACCTACAAATCCACCTACGGAACCACCTCCGGACCAACCTACAGCTCCACCTACGGGATCACCTACGAAGCCACCTGCTCTCATCACTCCCGTATCCTCCCCATCACCACCTACACCATCACCTCCACCCCCTCCACTTCGCCAGTCCACTAGAACCACACGCCCCCTGCTCATTTTAAAGATTATACGGCTCATCATGCAACTTTGCTCACGCCTAGTGCTGCCTCTTCCTCCACGTTCGGTACTCGTTATCCTCTTTACCGACATGTTTCCTATGCTCATTTGTCACCTGCTTACCAGACTTTTGTCGCTAATGTTGCTCAACTTGTGGAACCATCTACCTATGACAAAGCTTGTCATAATCCTCTTTAGGTTGCCGCTATGGACACCGAACTTCAGGCTCTTGAGGCTAATCAGACTTGGAGCATGGTTCCCTTGCCTTCTGATCAGCGTCCGATCGGTTGTATGTGGGTCTTCAAGATCAAACGTCACT
Source organism: Gillenia trifoliata (assembly GCA_018257905.1). Lineage (NCBI taxonomy): Eukaryota > Viridiplantae > Streptophyta > Magnoliopsida > Rosales > Rosaceae > Gillenia > Gillenia trifoliata. The sequence continues at coordinate 29,023,847 of CM031084.1, read as the reverse complement.
CAAATTTGGACGTAGCATAAAGTAAACCAGTAGAGCAAACACACGAGAGATTTACATAGTTGGAGCAGCTATGGGGAGGGAAAGGGAATGAGAGTTCTAGGTCTTGTTTGCTTCCACTCCTCCCTGTCTACATATATAGCTACTCCAACTATGGAGCTTTCTCATGTGATTGATCTACTAGTTTACTTTATGCTACTTCTGAATTTATAAAACTTAGTAAAGATGACCAAAAACTTGAAGAGTGGATGACCGAGCACGATCGTGACTACTTTAACATGATAGAAAGAGAGATATGTTTTTCCATATTCAAAAGCAACTTAAGAGTTTGTTAGAGAATTTTAACAAGTAAGAAGGTCAGTTTCGTCATTTACCACGGGCCTCTTCTTTTTTCCCACATGATCAATGAGGAGATCATGTTGAATCTTGCCTAATTCTATAGGATGTTCCTCATGAGATTCCTCCTAATAGAGCCTTGTCCTCCGAAGAGATCAGTGTTGACGTCACATGTGACAAGATTTGCAGCAACATAGACTGGGTGAAGGCCGGAGTTGTCACCCTAGTGCGGAAGCAAACAAGTTGCAGTACATAAGAGAAGCAATATCCATGTCCAATCACATTGCAAACAAGTTGCAGTACATAAGAGAAAATTGGCTTAAAATTTCATCCCGCCGCATTTTTCATTCCTGGGTCTGTGGCTGTTTTACATTTTAACGTGCAGTTCAGTTCCGTATGTCACTGCTGGTTTAATTTTTTCAGAGGATGCCTTTTATTTTTTCTGTTGCAGGAAGTTTCCCAAATCATTTTAATTGAGCTTTTGAGAAGGCTTTGTTTGACAGAGTGGAAAGCGCACTGTTTGTCGCTGGCTTCAGTGTTAGCTGTCTTATTTTCATCACAGATAATTGTGATTGTTATTTGTCTTCTCTGTCAAGTGTGGTTAAATTTCTTTCTGTTTTTATTCTCAGGAAGTGTTCAGGAAGGCCATATTGCAACCCGGCCCACCTGAAATTTTTGCCCTTCGGACAGTTCAACAAGTTATACAACCTCAGGTGACAACTATACATCCTTCATGTTCGAGGTTCATCTTATTTTTATTCTTGTTTCCCAAAGATTAAGTCTTTGTGTAAATGCATGTATAGTTATTTATGAATTTGCTTCTCAAGACTGAAATACAGTTCCGACTTCATTCTCTTTCTGTCTGCTGCATTTGGATACACTTTTTTTTTTGGCTACCTTTGGCTCCAATTTCTAATTTACCGATTAGTCCTTTATTTGGTGTTCTGGGGAGCACTACTTTCTTCACATATATCCTGATTGTACATTAGGCACATTTAAATATATATATATATATATATATATATATTTTTGGGGATGTTGTTAACAATGGGGCCAATTGATTTCTTCATGACAGAAACAAACAAAGTTAGTCCAATATGAGAATCAGTTGTTAGAAAATATCCTTCGGACATTGCTTCAGGAACTGGTGGTATGTTTCTCTTTCTGGTACTTGTGAACAGAATGTTTACTGCATTTCTAGTTTTTTCTGCATATGTTAGGATGGTGGTCGTCCACAAGAAATTAATGTTTGTGACACGCTCAACAAACAAGACCTTATGCTTATTTGACGTCACAGTCATGTATTCTGTCGAAGTCTGAAGTAAAGAAGACCCTGTATCCTTCTTTGCATATGTTTTTACTAAACCTTACCATCCAAGCTCATTAGAACTGATCCTGTTGGTCGGTCGAATTTTTAAATGATTTTTAATTAGCTTTTGGTTAGAGTAATAATATACACATGAGGAAGCAGAACACACAAGACAAAAATCTAAAGGTGGACTTCTGATAACTCATGAGCTGCTCCAACAGGATCCATAAGCATTTGGGCAAAAGCCAGAGTCATATGATTCAAATTTGAAAATTGAAGTCGAATTGACAATAATGGATATTTCACCTCGACTTTGTGAAGTGGAGCATTCTGTAGTTGAGGTGGCAAATTTTGTTACATTTGTTCTGAAGATTATAAATACTTGATACCCCATCAACCTGAACCATCTTTACATATTTGACATCAACACAGAATTTTTTTCTCTTATGCGTTTGGTTTTATTTGTATTTTATGTTGTGTAACTTGAGATTCTCAGTCTTCTGCAGTACAGTCTGGGGAGCAGATAATGCAGTATGGTCAATCAATTGATGCTGGAGAGACTGCCCAAGGACATATTCCACGTCTTCTTGGTCTGTACATGTTTTTGTTAAACTATTGCAAGCACTTAGTTGTATGTATCTAATGTTGTTGACTTGTTTTTCAAAAGAAGCTCATACCCTTTCTAATATAAAACTTCCTATGTGTTGTGTTGGTATTTTGACATGTTTCTTGTGGTGTACTCGCATAAAATCTTTAAACTCTCTGAAAATAATGTATATATTGCTGTTTTTCTCATGAGAATTTGTATTGTTATTAATTTTTGTGGTTTATCTTTTGACATTTAAATTGCACCTAACTACTTTTTGACAAAATTCAGAATTGACATTGGATTGTGGACCTGTATATCCTCTAATGTAAACAATAAGCTTTTAGATCGGTTCTTTAGATTAGAAGAGCTATTCTATGGAAAAGGGCTTGTAATATTGGTTTTTGTGAAGAAGAAAATTGATGAGTCTTATAGAATACATCTCTCTCTCTCGTTCTCTCTCCACATATATACTTCTCTCTCCCTCTGCCTTATACAGTTCCTTTTATCTTCTGATGCTCCAGACGTTGTGTTGTATCTTTGTGAGAAAGAGCATGTTGACTACACCACTTGGAAGCAATACGGAGGTAGGCTTTTTAGTTATGGTTTCTCTTCATTTTGATTTGAGTTTTGAGCTTAGTGAGTGTTCAATGTCCATATATAATGCTGAAAGGTTGTATAGTTTATAATGTCGTTAATTTTTCGTACTTTGTTTCTGTAATTCTTCTTGTAAACTGATATCATTCATTCGGCTAAAAACTTGACTGGTTGGATTTTCAGGAAAGCTACTGACACAGAGTGTATATTGTTTCAACCTTTGATGTATAGTATTAAAGACATTCCCATCATATCTCAACTTTATCTCTTGAAATACCATAGACATTGCTGTAGAATACTTCCATGGGAATATTAACAACTTCAGAGATTCCAGTGATACTACCATTTTACATAACAGAGCAAGAACTTGGTAATTGACTTCAAATTAACTTCAATATCTAGCTGACTATAGAGAGGAAGAAATTAAATAGAAAATTAGATTTTAATTCTTAAATAAGATGAAGTTTAAATTAATGTCTGGTACAAGGATAAATATATGACAATTGAGTCTTTGTTTTATTATTTTTTGTTTCTTGCTCACAAGAATAAACACAATTTAAATTACAAAATACAATGGACAAATGCATGAAAGTACATAGAGGCATAGCAAACAGCTGCATGAAACAAATTACAGTAAGGGAGATGATCAGGAAGTCAAAGCATCGGGAGCAAATTATTTCCAATGCGACCACTCCAAAGCTATAAACATCGCATTGCTCGTTCACTTCCATTGTATATGCAAGCTCTGCTCAGAATAAGCTCATTGCAGTGGGCGTATTAGTATGAAGCATTTTCAGCAGTTAGAGGAGTAGCCCTCCCTAGAGCTCATGTCACATATGGTGGTTACTATAATGGTCTATGAGCAACCGGCGCCCACTCGATGAAATGGAAGTTAATTTACAGTACTGCAGGGGTTTGCTTTTGCAATGTACTTGTAGAAGATATATATTTTTTTCTTCTAAACGTATAAGCTTTGTGCATTGCATAGGATGCTTGTATGGATTATGAATCCTTTGTTTGTATAGTAGTTCCCTACTTTGTATTAGTTTGGCCACATATTTTTTGCATTTGTAGAAGACCTATAAAAATTCACATTTCTCACTTTTCTTCTGCTAAATTCAACAGGAGGCCGAGATGGAGAATGGGAAATAAAGAACTCTCTCAGTTGTGAAAGTAGGCAGATCAGAATCCGGTATGCTAGATTGCTTTTTATGACATAATTGTTGAAATAAATCTGGCTTCAACATGATATACATTCACAGGGTTTTGAATACACAATTATTTTTTGCAACCTCCAATGTTTCACAAGCTTTGCTGATTCTATATTTAAATATTAGAAAATTTTTGATTTATTTTCAAGAGTGGGGGTGTTCATCACGAGGAAATGTACAATCCCACTCGCACACATGGTAATATATAAATGATTATATTATCAGCTGGTAACTGAAAAAAGTTATTAGCACCTTGCTGATTCTTCATAGTTCATATCTACGGTCCTGTCCGAATTACTACTTTTAGGCCTCGTTTGGTACGCCGTATAGCGCACTGGATAGTACTAATAATCCGGTCTCGGGTGTTTGGTGCGCTTCTTACTAAAATAGTCGCCCGACTATTTAAAACGGGCCCACCATTTAGTACCTCTCACACCCAACTAATAATACGCCCAAAACCCTCCGTATAATTAGTCGGGTCCATCCGTCTCACTCTCTTGGTCTAGTTTGAAGGAAAATATTTGAATTACAAGTTTATTTGAGCAACACTTAAGCATGCTATTAACAAATTAAAGGCTCTTAGCTAGCATATTAGTTTTAAAAAAATAAAACTTTGCTAATGACTTTTGAAGCCTAAATGTTGTGAACTAAGACACAACTCAAAATCACATTAATAAGTTGTAGCATTCTATACCTTTGTAGAATTTTTTTTGTATGAGTAAAGGCTAAATACCCAAGAGGGTCTTCAATCTCATTTTAGATGAATACCTTTGTTTGGAGGAGTTATGATTGCACCTTGAATCAAATTGAAGGTTATCTACGTACTTCGTCTCTTACGAAGAGCAAACTTTTCGTAATTCTTGCATTTGATGAGGATTTGAGTGAGTTTGTATAAAGAACAAATTGTGTTCTTCACACACACGTAGGCCCGGCCGACACAGTGTAAATAGTCGATATTAGTTCAATACTACACCAAACACCCGACTAATTTAGTCAGTACTGTCCGATGACAGATTATCTTATCCGACTGAAATAGTCAGTCCAGTCCGAGCTGCCAAACGAGGCCTTACACTCAATAGAATAGAAGAATGAAGAGTTGATGGGTAAAATATGGCATTATACACTATTATTAGGGCACTCTGCACAATTGGAGATATGAAACTCCACACTATTATTAGGGAACTCTGCAGGATTGGAGATACGAAACTTCATAAATTCAGCAAGTTAGTGATACAGTGTTTTTTAGATTGCAACCAAAGCAAATGAAGTTCATATTTTTCATTCTGGAAATGAAATTGGAAAAAACTCAACTAGGGAAGACCAAATGTGTGGTTTTAAAGATACTTTTTCCCCCTATACTTCATCTCTTATTTTCTTGGCTACAGTTTTAACAGAAATGAATAACTTATAGATGAAAAACAAAATCATAAATTGAATTTGGAAAACAATATTGGAGAATGCATTTTCACATTTATCAGTTCAATTCTTACTATAAAGAAGACAAAGATTACAGATCAAGTCGTTGAGGAAGAAACATGTAAATATGTAGCAGTATCTTCCTTTCAGTATTGTTGACCACAAAATTAGTTTGAAAATTATGGAGTTATTATTGCTTAATAGTTCTTTTTACGTGTCTAGAATGCTTTAACTGATCCTCAACGTGTTCGAACACCATCCATCACTGAGTACTGGAAGCCCTTGGTTGAAGATGTAAGTACTATTTACTTCTCAATGCCCAAACCAGCATGTTGTGTGTGTGTGTACTCGCGCTCACTCTTGTCCCTTCTGATGCTATGGATTTTTATTTGGGTTCTCTGTAACTGTTTAGTAAGATGAATTTCTTTGAGTTCCAGATGGATCCAGCAGCTGGAATAGAACCTGAGTATCACCACAAAAATAACTGAGTGAGTTTCAGACTATTCTTATTCTTAGTATTATAAATGTTTTCCCAAGATGATAATCGCATCTTGGAATAATCCAAGCGCTTGCTTCATACTAACTGGTTTTTTTTTTCCAATTGATTCTATTTGATAGAATTCCAATTGTTTTTACTTGGCAGGTTGTTGCACTAGTTGTGCTGTACGTGTAAAATCCGGAGAACTTAGACAGCCTGAAGCACTAGGGATTTCTGCTGAATTGAAATCAAAGGCATGTAGTTTTAATGCCTTTTATGGATTTAATCATTGCGCACAATGTCCTGGATTTGCATCAAAGATTTGTTAATTGATTGTCAACTTATGTTAGAAGAATCAAAAGGTGCTGCACATCAGTTAGAAGAATTTCTTGTGTTGAATTTCTTGTATTTTATTCTTGACATCTTTGATTCCTGTAGAAAGTTGATTTACACATTTTTTTTTTTTGGCAGAAACCCAGCTACCAGTTTATTCCTGTACAGACCAACTGCATGTGTTGTGATGGAGATTGTTTCCTCTTACTTGAATGTACGAAATGAGATTTTAACTCATAAATAAGATGAAGTTTAAATTAATGTCTGGTACATAGAGGCATTCAAGTCTTTGTCTTATTACTTTTTGTTTTTTTGCTCACAAGGATAAACACAATTTTAAATTACAAAAGACAATGGACAAACAACTGCATGAAACAAATTACAGTAAGGGAGATGATCAGGAACTCAAAGCATCCGGAGCAAGCAATTCACCGCAAGTTATCATACGTAATGGCTTCGACAAATGCAGCTTCTGAGTTGAGAGGAGTTGAGAAACTTGTTTCATTGTTGGACGAGATTGCGGACTGGGATTCAAGCATGAAAACGCAATCTTCACAAGAGAGAAAACTTCCCCTGCTTCTCGATGCGTCGGTGGCGAAATGCGTTGGTCCAGAACATCCACGATCGGCATTTGATGGGCTGGTAATGCAGAGGATAATGATGACGAGGACGAAGAAGGCACCGATGAGAATGATGAGAAAAAATCTCCGGGATGCCTCCCCTTAATTATTTCCAATGCCACCACTCCAAAGCTATAAACATCGCATTTCTCGTTCACTTCCATTGTATATGCAAGCTCTGCTCAGAACAACAATCCAATTACCTGCTGCAACATATCAAACAACTGCCTACGACGAAAATTAATAGTATAAAACATATTACCTGGTGCAACGTATCCATATGTCCCTGCAACGGCGGTCCAGTTTGTTGAATCTGGATTCAAGAACTTAGCAACGCCAAAGTCTGAAACCGAGGCCTCGTATTCAGAATCCAGCAAAATGTTCTTACTTGATATGTCTCGATGTACAATCGGTGGTATGCAATCGTAGTGCATGTAAGCCAAGGCATGAGCTACACCGTTAACAATATTCACCCTTTTGCTCCACCCAACTTGTTTAGCTTCGTCATCTCTGCTCAAAATTGCAGCCAAACTACCTCTTTCGAGAAACTCGTACACCAAGAATGAGTGTCGGCGGTGCGAACAGAAGCCATAAAGCTTCACAATGTTTCGGTGTCTTATCTCAGTTAGTGCCCTTATTTCATTCCAGAATCCCTTCTCCAAATTGTCGTCATCCCACAACTGATGGAGTTTCTTCACGGCCACTATGTTCGTAGATGACAAATTGGCTCTGTAGACGCTTCCTTGTCCTCCGCTCCCGATGCAATACTTGGAATCAAAATCTTCTGTCGCCCTTATGATTTCCTCGTACATTGACGTTCCATCAAAATTTAAAATGGAAAACGATACTTCTTCATGCATGTTTTTTTCTGCTTTACCCCGATTCTTCTTCTTTCTTTCCATTACGAAGATAATTGTAAAAAAAGCAGAAAGAAGAAAAACTGCTGCTACAAGGGAGAATGTGATTCTAAATACCTTTTTGGTGTCCTCTTTCGAGCCATGCGTGCAGGGTTGCAAACCTTTTACGTTGCCGCACAATCCATTGTTCCCCTGTAAAGCTTCTGGCAAAGCTTCTCGAAATGCTCTGCTGTTGGGAATGGGACCTTCCAATTCGTTGTAAGATATGTCAACATACGACAGGCTGTTCATGCCTCCAAAACTTGCTGGTACGAAACCGGAAAGATTGTTGTGGGAAAGATTGAGGGTCTCCAAACTCTCCATCTTGCTGATCCGTGGTGGTATGCTACCTTCGAGTGAATTGTGACTTAAATCAAGTTCCGACAGATGAACTAATTTTTCCAACTCAACTGGAATTCCTTGAGCAAAATTGTTGTTGCTCAAATTCAGATGGAACAGTTTGACAAAGTCACCCAGAATGCTCTCAATTGACCCATTAAACTTGTTCGATGACAAGTCTAGATATTCAAGATCAATCAGTGATCCAAATTCTGAGAGTATACGGCCCGAAAGTTGATTTCCATTCAACTTCAACTTCTGCAAAGAAGTCATTCTCCCGAAACCCTTTGGAATCCCCCCAACTAAGCGATTCGAAGAAAGATCGAGTTCACGAATTTTGTTTGCATTCACAATCTCAGGAGGTATGCTACCAGTAACGTTGTTTCCCGCAATTAGTAGGGTTTGTAATTGTGGGCATTGTCCCCAGTTTTGTGAGATTTCCCCATACAAGTTATTGTGGCTCAGATCAATAAAATCAAGATTTGGATAGACACCAAAGTCTTCATATATATTTCCCGTCAATTTGTTACCTTGAAGACGGACTCTAAATAAGCTCATGCATGTTTTCAAGCTTTTGGGGATTGGACCAGTCAAATGGTTGTTGCCTGCTGAAAAGTATGTGAATTTTCCAGCGACGCAAATATTTTGGGGCAACCAACCAGAAAACTGGTTTTTAGACAATTGCAGATCAGTCAACTTCTTTAAGTTCCCTATCCATTTGGGAATGGGGCCAGAGAGATTATTACTCTGGAGAGAGAAACTGGTAAGGTTTGTGAGATTCTCTAGGGATGTTGGGATTGAACCATTGAGCTGATTCTCATACAAATCTAGCTCCATAAGAGATTTCAATTTCCGTATCTCTTTAGGAATTGAACCAGAAAGATTATTACTGGAGAGATAGAGAAAGGTAAGGTTTGTGAGATCGCCTAGGGATGTTGGGATTGAACCACTGAGCTGATTCCCAAACAAACCTAGATCCACAAGAGATTTCAATTTCCCTATCTCTTTAGGAATTGAGCCAGAAAGATTATTAGTAAAGAGATAGAGAAGGGTAAGGTTTGTGAGATCGCCTAGGGATGCTGGGATTGAACCACTGAGCTGATTCGTAGACAAACTTAGCCTCACAAGAGATTTCAATTTCCCTATCTCTTTAGGAATTGAACCAGAAAGATTATTAGTGAAGAGACCGAGAGTAGTAAGGTTTGTGAGATCGCCTAGGGATGTTGGGATTGAACCACTGAGCTGATTCTCAGACAAAGCTAGCTCCACAAGAGATTGCAATTTCCCTATCTCTTTAGGAATTGAACCAGAAAGATTATTAGTGTTGAAATAGAGAATGGTAAGGTTTGTTAGGTGACCAATTTCTGTCGGAATGCTCCCAGACAACTGATTTTCAGACAGATCAAGAGAGATGAGTTTGGAAAGGGAATTGATTTGATGTGGAATGACATCAAAGAGATTATTGACGCTTAGGTTAAGGTACTCAAGATTGGGGAAGGACATGAATGAAAATTCATGTAACGTACCTTGCATTCCTAAACTGGTAAGGTTTATTGCACTAACACTTCCAGCTGCGTTGCATGAAATACCCGTCCAGAAGCATGGGGTTGCTTTTATTCTAGGACTGCTGGAAGAATTGGTGGCACTGTGATTAGCGGGTAGGTAAGTCCATGAGGTGAGATTCAGCAGATGGGTTTGGTTTTGAAAACTGGCTTTCCATTTGAGAAGTGCTTCTGCTTCAGTAGTAGAACTAGCAGAAGCAAAAGTAACGTGACGTGGCGATGAAACAAGTTGTACGTACAAGACAAGGCAATATGCCAGAGGGCATACTTTATGAAAAGCTAAAGATCCCATGGGCACTGTTTAATTTCGTGTACATATTATAATCTACTTCTAGGGCTTATTTATAATGTCATTCATGAGCTATTGTAATTAATTCCAATACAGGTGACTATGACAAAAGATTTTCTTTAAATCTCGACATAGACATATATTGGCATTGTTTTGCCAATTGCTTTGAATAAATTAACTTACTCCAAGTCAAAGTCTTTGTCTCTTATTTAATAAGTTAAATGCAATTTGGCAATTTGTCTTCAAAGACTAAGAGCTTAACGATCTGCTACCTAAATGATGCTTAATTGACACTTCCTTTTTTAATTCTAGTGTTCTCCTTTATTTCATATGACTATGACAAAAGATTTTCTCTGAATCTCGATAGAGACAATGTATTGGCATTGTTTTGCCAATTGCCTTGAATGAAAGGGAAGGAACTTTTTGCAAAGGTTTGAAGTTATTTATTTATTTATACAAGTCTAAGTCTTTGTTTCTTATCTTTCACCAAGAACGAGTGTCGGCGTGCGAACAGAAACCATGCTTCACAACGTTTCGGTGTCTGTATCTCAGTTAGTGCCCTTATTTCCCCATTCCAGAATCCCTTCTCTCCAAATTGTCGTCATCCCACAACTGATGGAGTTTCTTCACGGCCACTACGTTGGTAGATGACAAATTGGCTCTGTATCGCTTCCTTGTCCTCCGCTCCCGATGCAATACTTGAATCAAAATCTTCTGTCGCCCTTATGATTTCCGTACATTGACTTTCCACCAAAATTTGAAATGGAAAACGCCGCTTCGTCATGCATGTTTTTCCTGCTTTATCCTTGATTCTTCTTTCTTTCCACTACGAAGATAATTGTAAAGAAAGCAGAAAGAAGAAAACTGCTGCTACAAGGAGAATGTACCTAAATAACCCGTTTGGTGTCCTTTTCGAGCCAGCGTGCAGAGGGTTGCAAAACCTTACGTTGCCGCACAATCCTTGTTCCTTTGTAGAGCTTCTGGCGAAGCTTCTCGAAATGCTCTGCTGTTGGGAATGGGACTTCCAATTCGTTGTAAGATATGTCAACATACGACAAGCCTTGCATGTCTTCAAACTTGCTGGTAACAAACCGAAAGATTGTTGTGGGAAAGATTGAGGGTTCCAAACTCTCCATCTTGCTGATCCCTGGTGGTATGCTACCTTCGAGTGAATTGTAACTTAAATCAAGTTCCGACAGATGAACTAAATTTTCCAACTCAACTGGAATTCCTTGAGCAAAATTGTTGTTGCTCAAATTCAGATGGGAATAGAGCTTGACAAAGTCACCCAGAATGCTCTCAATTGGCCCATTAAACTTGTTCATGACAAGTCTAGATATTCAAGATCAATCAGTATCCAAATTTGAGAGTATATGATATCTTGAAAGTTGATTTCCATTCAACTCTTCAACGTCTGCAAAGCAAAGCGCTCATCCTCCCGAATCCCTTTGGAATTTCAACTAAGCGATTCGAAGAAAGATCGAGTTTACATAAATTTTGTTTGCATTGACAATCTCAGGAGGCATGCTACCAGTAACGTTGTTTCCCGCAATTAGTGTGGTTTCTAATTGTGGCATTGTCCCCATTTTTGTGAGATTTCCCATACAAGTTGTTATTGTGGCTCAGATTAATAAAATAAAGATTTGCATAGACACCAAAGTCTTCAGATATATTTCCTGTCAATTTGTTATCATTAAGACGGACTCTAGTTAAGCTCATGCATGTTTTCAAGCTTTTGGGGATTGACCAGTCAAATGGCTGTTGTTGCTGTAAAGCTTTTGAGTTGTCTAGTGAGGCAAATATTTTCAGCGTTTCAACCAGAACTGGTTATCAGACAATTGCAGAATCTTCAATTTGAAGTTCCCTATCCTCGGGGAATGGAGCCAGAGAGATTATTATTCGAGAGATAGAGAATGGTAAGGTTTGTGAGATCGCCTAGGGATTTTGGGATTGAACCACTGAACTTATTCCTAGACAATATATTTTCACAAGAGATTTCACTCCCCTATCTCTTTATAATCGAACCGTGAAAGACTATTATTGGAAGAGAAACAAATGTAAGGTTTGTGAGATCGCCAAGGATGTCGGGATTGAACCACCGAGCTGATTCTCGCATAAATTAGTCTAATAAGAGATTTTAATTTCCCTATCTCTTAATTGAACCAGAAAGATTGGCATCGCGAGATGGTGAAAGGCAAGTGCTCAGAGACTCACCACTCCGGTGGAATGTCGCCGACAATTGATTTTTAGACTGTATCGAGAGAGACGAGTTTGGAAAAGAGAAATTGATCTCGTGTGGAATGACATCAAAGAGATTATTGACGCTTAGGTTAAGGTACTAAGATTGGGGAAGACATGAATGAAAATTCATGTAACGTACCTTGTATTCCCGAATCCGGTAAGGTTTATCGGACTAACACTTCCAGCCTGCGTTGCATGAAATACCCGTCCGTAAGCACTGTATTGCTTATTCTGTGTGACCGCCGGAAGAATTGGTGGCACCGTGGATTAGCCTCCAGAGGGTAAGTCCATGAGGTGAGATTCACAGATGGGTTTGGTTTTTGAAAACTGGCTTTCCATTTGAGAAGTGCTTCGCCCAGTTATAACTAGCAGAAGCAAAGCAATGCGACGTGGCGATGAAAGAAGCTGTATGTACAAGACAAGGCAATATGCCGTAGGGCATACTTTATGAAAGCTAAAGATCCCATGGGCACTGTTTAATTTCGTGTACATATTATAATCTACTTCTAGGGCTTATTTATAATGCCATTCATGAGCTATTGTAATTAATCTTGAATACAAAGTGACTATGACAAAAGATTTTCTTTAAATCTCGACATAGACATATATTGGCATTGTTTTACACTGTTTGAATAAATTAACTTACTCCAAGTCAAAGTCTTTGTCTCTTATTTAATAGAGTTAAATGCAATTGCCCAAGACGAATTGGCAATTTGACTTTTACTCCAAGTCAAGTCAAAGTCTTGATGACAAAAGATTTTCTGAATCTTGACAGAGACAACGTATTGGCATTGTTTTGCCAATTGCCTCAATGAAGTGGGAAGGAACTTTTGCAAACTCCAATGTATTGGCATTGTTTTGCCAATTGCCTTTGAAAATGAAGGGGAAGGAACTTTGCAAACCTAGAAGGTATTGGCATTGTTTTGCCAATTGCCTTGAATTTAAGGGGAAGGAACTTTTGCAAACTCCAGTGTATTGGCATTGTTTTGCCAACTGCCTTGAATGAAGGGGAAGGAACTTTTGCAACTCCAATGTATTGGCATTGTTTTGCCAATTGCCTGAACGGTAAGGAACTTTTGCAAAGGTTTGCAAATATTATTTATTTATTTATACAAAGTTTCAAGTCTTTGCTTCTTATATTTGAAGACTCCAAATTAACTGCTTTTTTCCGTTGTATTTATTCAATGTGCTCTAAGTTTGTTTCTAAGTTCGAGGCAACGATTAAAGACGAAAAAAGACAACTGATACACTCAAGGTCCACGCTTAATCAACAAGTTTCATTCTTTTCGTACATTAGAAATTGCAAAAGTTGTTACTAATCATAGTCGATGTTAATTATTTCATATATATAATCCAATTCATAAACCGCATTTAAACTCTACAAATTTCTTATTCCCAATCATGTCAAGTAAACAACATCGCACGATTAAATCGAAACCGTAATCGCATTTAACACAAGACAAACCACTTCAAATTCCATCTCCCGCATACAATCAAAGCCCAAAACCTAAAATGTCGGGCCAAGGTAAAAAAAATCAGCACCAATCAAACGTAACCACAACCCAACATCCAAAAAAATCAAAACCTACTTCAAATTCTAACTCCTACATTCATTCCCAACAAAGAAGAACAAAAACACAATTGAACCACTTCCAAATTTGCAAAATTTGTACCTCCGCAGAGGCTCGAATGTGGGACGGTAGTAAACATCTGGTTCTGCAGAGAGAGGCCTGAGGGTCGTGCAAGGTCATGCAAGCTATACTGCTAGAATTGGATCGTGAAAACCGCCGTCTACTTCCGTCCTAGTCCTCGGAGTCCAAATAGTTCAATGCATTTCCGACATCCGAAGCTCCTCCCCTTCTCCTCGTCATGTTTTTTGTATTTTACTATGTTCACGCTTACCAATTAATGTTTAAGAATGAAACACATAAATGTTCTAAAACTTAAGAAATAAAACACCAACGATATCCTACAGATTATGAAACCTATATCTAAGATTTTCGTATTTAGGTGGTCTAGCATGAATGATCTCCCTTAATTAGCTATGTTCTTTCAATGGATGTATACCCTAAAGTTAAGCACTTCCTAAAAACCAAGGTTATACCCTCTAAACATGACGGATTGTGCTTCATATTAAATGCGGTGTTCTCAAATTCATACACCATCTTAATAAATCTCAAGTAAAAAACCGCATACCAAAGAATGACAACGATAGTAAGAACATGGCCAAATCTTTTAACATGCGCCACGCCCTTCTTATGTAATATAAACCGCTAAAGATTCGGACTCTGAGCTACCAACAGAAAAGTTCAAAATTCACCCAAAGACAAATGCACTACTCAACCAAGAAATCGACTCACACATTTACCCCCGGGTCAGAATAAACATTCAAAATCTATATAAACAACAAAAATTTGCACAAATAAATCCAAAGCTTAAATCTTTAACCTATTTGTCAAATGGGTTTCCTATCAATCTATCCAAAATCTTAAAAATGACAAATTTTGCCATGACAAATTTCAAATAAAAGCCGCCCACATATAAATGAAATTATGAACAATCCCCGTGAAAGTTCAATAATTTCTTAGAGAGAAAGCAGAGGAGAGAACGTGCTTTCTCGCGAGGCCTAGCTCGACGTCAACCGTAGTAGCGACCGTTCGCGCTCCTCGTGATTACAAGGCTAAACAAAGATGAGAGAAAATACATACCCAAATCGTAATATCGGCGTTTCGCATCGAACATTCGAGGGAGACGAGAGAGCAGAAAATCTCCAGAGCGAGATTGTGCTGAAGGGACGGACCCCCTGGAGAGGAATGTCATAGCTCGAGGCGCAGCTACCTAAACTGAGGTTAAAAATCAAGGTACAATCTTTAAAGATCATAGAAAATAAGAACTAGGTTTTTAATTACCCAAATTTGGCCAAATTCAAGCCTACCCACAACAATTCCAATTGCATACTGGGAATCGCCTCAAATCACCATCACCAAGACGAATCTTAAACATGCAACACATAAATTCAAGCTACCTTCTGTATACCGGTCATCTAGACTCCCTACCGAAAAACTAATCAAGTTTAGAAAGGTATCGAGAGATTCGGTGAATAAAAGCTCTCTCGGCAGCAACATACGAAGAGGGAAGTTTCTCGTTCACTCACCTCAGATGACAAGTGTCGCAATGAAGAAAGAATTTGGCATAGATCAAGGAAGTTACCCAAGAACGAAAACGGATCCACTCAAATAATCCCTAACCTCCACGCTTAATGTGAAGTTGATCCACTACCGGATGATCTGTAGTCGAACTTCCACGCAAAGACAGATTCTTTCTGGAGATCAAAGAATGACCGCCCCATACCCAACTAATGTATAAAAGAGGCCGATTCCGCACGTAAAGGATCCTAGGCCATTTGCCATGCCGGAGCTTGATTCCATACTCCGGGGGAACCCAGAGCCGACTACCGAGGTCGATTTCACTAAGAATTCAAGCCTAGGCTAATATCGAAGCCTTCCTGGGTTCCTGTCGGGTGGTTTGTTTCGTTTCCGCGTTCGAATACAAAGATTCGATAAGAAATCAAACCGTACTCGCATAAAGGATACGCTGCAACAGCAGTCAAAACCAAAGTTATTTTCAATCACCGCGTCACTGCGGATAAGCAATTCATACCGTCGCCGGGCGAGTGGAAGTTAAGATAGCCGCACGTGTGCTGCCAAGCGGGAAGATGATCGATTTGAATGACAAAAGTCACAGTGAGCAAGGTGTCGACTTCATCAAGAACGAAAAGTTCTTCAACGTTCAAGAGAGAATCGAGTCACACAAAACAAAACAAATGCAGAGACTCCACACACAATTGATCAACATCACGAAGATGGAAGTTGTCCCAACCACCAAAAGTAAAGGTCACTAATATTCGAGAAAAGTCTAATCGGCTGTGTTCTACACGATCATCGAAGAAAAGTCTTTGGCAATGTCAATGCGCGGGCAATCCATACAAGGAATTACTTGCGGATAATTTTCCATTTTCTGATGAAAATGGAAATTGATTGGAATACCTGGGAGGAGCCTGGGCCTCCAAGTCTTCGCCGATTGCCGCCTACCCACAAGAAATGGAAAGGCACGTCCAAATAAACAACGCAAGTCAGTCTAAACTCGTCACCCGTAGGTTAAAGTCGTCAAGAAGGTGTAAGACACCGGCTGCTGCAAAGAATTTGTGAAACTAAGTCTCATTTTTTAATTAAGTCCACCAGATTAGCCCGACACCTAAAACAAGTTCCGCCAACAACTACGCCTTTCAGCGTCGTCCCTATGAAAGTACTCGATGACAAAATCATCCGTCGTGTCGAAATGACACCACACCGAAAATATGTAATACGACAACCGAATTAGTTTCCCAATTCGCGATTTCCAACGCAAGTCGCAAAGAAAACGCCCAAAGTTAAGCACTAAAACTACGCGTACCGAAAACGCGACAAAACCGGCCGAAGTCGAGAAAACTACCAAAACCGTGCATTAGTGACGCTGGTGTGGTATGACACAAAGAGGGACACAAAGTTCGAAAGAAAAACTCGCAGTAGTGTAATACCGAAAGATAGCCAAGATTCAAGAATTCAAGTCCTGTACCAAAACCGACGTGGCCGTAGTACTTAAGGAAAGAGCATAGCAAGTAGTAACCTCGCCCCGATACTCACCCGACACATCCCGACCCGATGTACACGTGACACCCAAAAGTCTGATGTGCCGCCGACACCACGCAGGACGAAAGCCAATTTGAAGAAATAAAGGAATATTTGAATAAATTAAGAATCAAGTGTACACAAATGTACGCAAGAATTTATATACGCCTATCGTACAAAGTACTCTTAGATACAGCATATACAATACCAAGAAATTTAAACTCTCGGGTCATAGTCACCTCCTCGAACGTAGATGTACCCAAACACTAAACCTCGGGAGGGGCGCAAACAAAAGGTGATGGGCCAATACAAGAGTCATTTTTGAAAAACCTTTGTTTTCAAAATAGTAAACCCCGCCGTCAAAATCAAGTAGTTGGTTGGAAAACCGTTTAAAAACGTACTCATAATGCAGGCAGAAAACGGGTAAGTACCTGAACATACTCTACCGTCCGAAACGGGCGTAAAGCCACCGTTCTGCCAGTGTAGTGTCACTTTACCCGAAGGTTCATAAAATAAAGTGGATCTACTGAAAACCCGTAAATCAAATAAATGCCTCCGTGCATTAGTGAAATTCCGTGATAACATCACAATATAAAACTATAAGATAAACGCTCGTGTACACAATCACGTGAAGCCGGCGTGAGCATGATCACAACGAGTTCGAGTCGCCCATACTTAATTTAACAAAATGGGCACCTACTATGGATTCATAAATGAGCCGTGCTCGCGTGTGAACAATCACGTGAAAGGTCCGCCCCACAATCCAAGACTACAAGATGTATCGCCGTTTAGGTATATAGCAAATACAAAGTTCATACGTATATATTCGGGTCATGAATGTGCGCGTATGCAAGCACAAAGACGCCGTGTACACAATCACGTGAAGCCGCATATGCGCATCAAACGGAAGTTCGAGTCGCTCCTGTGCGACCTGTAATGGGCCGGCACCTCGCATGGTCCATGCGAGCGATGTGCAGCGTGTGAACAATCACGTGAAGCCGGTCCCGGCCCCTGACTCCGCACACTCAAACACCGTGTAAGCAACCTAGTCGAGCATAAGAAAACATACAACTAATACTCTATTTAAAACAAGGGGTAATTTCCTATAAGTGGATAACCTCGAAATAAACAATATATAAGGCATTCTCAGCGCCGTACCCCGAAATACCAAGCGTATAACTAAAATACGTGAAATACCAAGAATACGCCACATGGGTACCAAGGCATGGAAATACCAACTACGTATAAACTAGGTGAACCCAAAATACGATAGAAAATTACCATATCCAAGGTTCACCCAACACGGCCATGTCACGATAGGTATAAAACCCATAATCGCAAATAGTTAGCCAAGTAGGAATTAAAATACTTAATTCCCCTAAATTCCTAAAAATAGTGGCTTGCTCGATACTAGTAATACGCGTAAAATAATACTTTAATTTCACCAAAATACTGGGTGTGGAAATTCCCAAATGGGAATTATAGTGCCCAAAGCCCACTAATTTCCAAAGCCCATCAGATAATGAGCCAATTTAGTAAACCAAGTAAATACCACAATAATACGAGGTCTACTAAAATACGAGTCAAATGCCAATTCAAAACCACAATATAATGTAGGCATAGTCAAATATAATTTCCCAAACATGAAATACATTTAAATAATATAAATGGAAAGGGCCTCCACCTACGATACGGGCTTCTGGAAGTCCAAACGCACGTCCTCCGAGCGCCGTGGTCGCCAAACCTATTTTGGAACACCCAAGAGCCACAAAGTAATTCAGGAATATTTAAGAAAACTGTCGGGAATTAAAACGGAGTTTTGCCTGAAACCCCAAAACCGTATTGCGGCCGCCAGGCGCCGCTCCACGCGTCTGGCCGCCATTTGGCCTCACCTATACGGTAGATATCACCGTACAATGATTAAACTCATAAGGGTAACGACTAACGAATTAATTAAAACTTATCCCTTGCTTTTCTCAATTGAGGTCCAAAACACTCCTCGCAAAATTACTCACGAGTACTACCCCGAGGTAGTACACGTCGTCACGAGTCGCCCCGTGAAAAATGTAATCACCCCTGGGACCTCCCACGCGCCTCACGCGCAGCCAACGCGCTGGGCCGCGCCTCCACGCGCGCCAAACGCCAAGCCGCGCCCACGCTATGGCCACGCTACGGCCACTACGGCCACCGAGTTTGCCACTACGGCTCAACCTAAGCCACGACGTCAAAGAAGGGGCTTGCCGAGCCCGGCGTCGACGCCATTAAGCCGCACGCCACGGCCGTTCAACTCATTCTGGCCGCCGGGCTTCGCCGCCACGGCACTGCCGCCGCCGGGCCGGACCGGGTTCTTTTTGGTCCCGAACTTCAATCTCTAGCTTCCTTAGAACACTCATTTCTCAACCAAATTACATGAAATTTATGTCAAATCGGGTTTTAGGTCGCAGTGGGAATTCGAATTTACCTGAAGGGGAGGCAAAACCGGCTCCGAGATGGTTGGATTTTGAGAGACATTCTCTACTGAAAAGGCCGATCACCAAACCTTCGATCCACGCGCCATTCAAGGTCGGGAGGAATGTTCCCTGGACTTCCAAGAGTCGATCGGGTGCAAGAATCGTGGCCAACGCAGCTCGGAATCGCGAGACTCCGCCGTCTAGGAAACTTCAACTCTCACCGAGTTTTCTCCGGGTTTTGAAACCCTGAGTATCTCGTAGATTGCAGTGGGTCCAAGTCTAGGAATTGGGGGTCGATGGTATTTACTTAAGATGCTGCGTAACTCCTCAAGAATTGGCATGAAGGAAGCCGATCGAGCTCTGGGGTGTCCGCAGTAATTCCGGGGTTCCTGCTCAATTCGTGTGGTTCAGCCGCACCGACCGGCCCGAGCTCAGCCTGGGGAAGCCCGGGCGGGTGCCGTGAGGAAGGTTTGCCACAACGTAAATAAGTGGCCAATCCAAAGGAGATGGATCAAAGCGAGCTCTTCGTGGGAGCAGGGAAAGAGAGGTTTTGTGTTTTCGCGTGGTAAGCAGGCAGAAGCCGAGATGAAGTCTCGGTCAAAGCCTGCATAACATCCCAGAATCCGTGGATTGCCCACATGGCTCGTTGCATCAACGGGCCCCACCAAACAAGACGAAATTGTCCAAACCGAAATACTGAAACGTCAAAAACCAACGTCCGTAAAATATTCGTTCGAAGTCCGAACGACGTACCGCCTGCCTACCTCGCGCTGCTTCGTATCGCACGAGCACGTCAAGAAAATACAGTGAATGCGTCGTACGAGTTACGACGCAAAAGTCAACCGAAAGGTCGTCCAAGGGCAAAACGCTACTTTGCACCTCCTGAATAAAATAGTATTATTTCTAACGGGATGTAACAATTGTGATTTTTCCCCATCCTTTTTAAATTAATCTTAAAAATTGATACTCATCCAAAAACGTTTACTTATTACAAATTGTTTGATTAACATGTCCAAATACCATTAAACATGAAAGTTACATAATATAAACAAGCAAAGGACTATTGCCAGTGACCATTTAAACAATGGTCACGTGTAACATTTGGTTTTATGCATGCATGTCACATGACGTTACGCCCACACACAATTTTTTCGCTACAATAAAATGCATTGTTGTAGGTTTGTCTACCCCATTTAGGATTGTCAATTGTACTAGAGCTGAACCATGAGTTCTAATCCCACTTTTGGCTTGTATCGATGCAGAGGATTAAGCAAGCTGTTCAACATGCAACCAAAATTGAATGAAGCATTTTCAGCAGTTCGAGGGGTACCCCTCCCTAGAGCTCATGTCACATATGGTGGTTACTATAATGGTCTATGAACAGCCGGCGCCCACTGGATGAAATGGAAGTTAATTTTACAGTACGTATGGGTTTGCTATCGCGGTAATGTACTTGTAGAAGATATATTTTTTTTTTTCTTCCAAGCGTATAAGGTCAATAATTGTGCATTGCATAGATGCTTGTATGATTCTAAATCCTTTGTTTGTATAGTAGTTCCCTACTTTGTATTAGTTTGGCCACATATTTTTTGTATTTGTAGAAGATCTATAAAAATTCACATATATATATATAATACTTTATTGATTAGTGTCGTTGCTCGGGTAACAATCATGTTACCACCGAGAAAAAAAGCGAGTAAGCTACGTTGCTTCGCAAACACGAATGCTCACACCGATCTCATCATTAAAAAGAGGGAGGAGGGAGGAGAGAGGAAGGAGGGTGAGACAGCTAAGGAAGATCCAACGCCATGCGAAGACCGTAGCTTCAAGCCTCCTCTTAAGAGCAAAAATATATATATACTTTATTGTATTACTCACCATTGTGGTGTGTGTACTATTACAAATATACTTCTGGTTTTTTGCCAATCTTTTTTATTAGTAACCTCATTGTTATGCTAACAACAGCAATCAAATAGCTACTAATTTTAGTGTTATTAACTTTTCTTGTAGTATTAGGTTAAAAGGATTTTTTTTTTTAAAAGTAACACTCCCAATTTCTTTTTCATTATCTTCATGTAAAGGCCCCATCCATCACATGGATGCCTAATGGAACTTAGTCTAAGGAGTTTAATTTTCAAATATGACTACGTAAAAAAAAAAAAGGGAGTTTTAATGAAAAGGACAATTTTAAACTTTTCTTAACCAAAAATACTCCTTTTAATAACTTTCTTTAATAAAAACATAAAAATTTTAATCAAAAAGCGACAAAACTTTACCACAACATTTAATAAAACAAAAAAGCCACATTGCCAAGAAAGTTCCCCAATACGTAGTACCTATAATTTTTTTTCCCACTGGCCTTACGACAAAATCCAAATTTTAAATTTCAAATACGTCACTTTTTAATTACCAAAAATGCCATTAAATCATTAAAATCCAAACACTCACGCTTTAAAAAAAATTAAAATTAATTTTTTTTTTTATAATCAACCCAATACTCCCGATTATAACATATTTGACGCGTCTAAAAATTAAAAGGAATTCAACAAATACACATAACTATTTATATATTATGCCAACTATTCTAAAGATGTACCGATCGCTTTCTAAACCTTCATGTCCAAACTATTTCTAAAAGTACGCGACGACTGCGCTGACAAGATTTAAATAATACGAAGCATTTCTGTAAATAATGACTTCACTATTTCTAAAAAACGACACCACTATTTCTAGAACGCGTCACTATTTCTAAAAAAATGGTGTAGTTTCTGTAATGTTGCGATCAATTTTCCCTTCCAATTTTCAACAACTCTCGCAAATTCAATTCAATCTAATCATCGCGCCATGGATTGCGTGCCCTATATCACGTAGAGAGCAGTCAACCGAAAAGTCAACCCAGGGGCAAAAACGTCATTTCCCACTTCCGGGAATAAAATAAGTTAAATTTTGAACGGGCTGTGACACCATTAGTTTAATATGAACATAATTTGTCACACTTCCTAGCTCTATCATGTTACTAGATTGTACCCTTTTCCAAATGTGTGCTGAAGATGTGACATATCAGCCACTGCTAGTCCAATTGGATATCCTGTAGATCCATCATCATGCATACTTGTTGCAAAACCTTTAAAAAACATCTGATCTGCGTCGCTGAAGTACATGTCATCCGATGCATGTTCCATTGGGCGATGACAGAACCCATCCTCCCACGACAAAATCCTTCGACAACAAGAAGACCAGTATCATTCCAAAGATCATCACTAGCTTCGGTATACAAGACATACAATAAGCTCGGCGTAGAAATACCATTAGGATGTCAATCCTAAGATAAGATAAGATGCATCTAGTACACCAAGAAAACAGCAAGATCATCATAAAAAACTAAAATCGCAAAGCATTTGGATTAACTAATTAATTAAATTCCGAATGCTAACCGCGGCTAAACAGATTAAAATTTTGTACAAGAGTATAACTCATTGCGAAAACTGAAAAAAGAAAAGAAGCATACCAATCGGTCTGGTGCTTGAGCTTCCAAAACACCGAATAATTCCAAGGCGAATTGCTGCAGAGGCTCTTCAGCAACTGCCTCAGAGCAGTAGTCCCCATTATCTTCTCAACTTCCCCAAAAGTCTCTCAAATACAACAACTAGTAACAATCATAGTTTGAAATATCGCGCGACATCGCGCAATATCGCGCGTTTTGTCGCGTAACGGAACCAATTTCGCGATATCGCGTAAAATTTTCGCGGAAGTCCCAAAAAACGTACGCGATAATTACGCGATTTACGCGAAATTACGCGATGAAAACGCTATTTGTAACTAAAAAAAAAAAAAATTTTTTTTGCCCAAAAGGACAAATCCCTAGTTTTGGTAGTGAGTGACAATGATGATAGTTTGCTTGGTGATGATAATCTTGATGAGGATGATTATTTAAATGAGTAAAGTTTAGTTTTTCTCTTTGTAATGGGTTTATGAATATTTTGTAACTTTTTGAATGATCTTTAACATAAGATCTTCATTATGTTTGGCATATTTGGATTTTTATTCAAGTGTTTTGTGTTGTTGAACTTGAACAATATGTATTTTGATAGTTTATTATGCATTAATGTGAAATTATATGTGTTTTGGTGCAAGTATATATATATATATATATATATATATATATATATATATGTTTATTCAATGTTCATTACTATTTTACGCTATGCAAGTCTCAAATAGCTTACGCGAAACCGCTACATAGCGCGACATTGCATAGCGAAACTTCCCACGCGACGCCTTACGCGACGCGATTTCAAACCTTGGTAACAATCAATCAATCACTTCCAGAAAAAAAAGACACAAAATTAACAAACACCTTATCTAGCTGCCCCGATAAGAAGCCCGACCCGCCTGCTTAATCCGCAATCCTGCTCTTTGTCTTATAGGTGGACCGGTCGAAAACAATTCCATCACTAAACACTAACCCCGCACTCCCTCTCTCTCAGCTACTAACCAACGTAATCAAAAAGCTCTTAAAGAAATCGAGAATCGATAAGAAGCTCTGCCTCTACTCGTTCGACTGGTTCGAATAAGCAGTTCATGACTTTGTTTCGATTAATACGAAGCAAAAATCGCTGCCAAACAAACAAACACAAAATTATTAGGATATTTTCATGGAAATTTGATCAGCTACTGCAAGAAAGCAGAGAAAGCAGTTACCTCTAGAAACGAAGACGTTGTTCGTGTTTGTACTCTACAAACGGAGAACGACGCCATTGCAGAGAGAAGGAAATAGACCAAATAAACAGTGTCAGGGTAAAATCGGAAACTCCGTAAGCTACTTTGCTGGGCTAGCTTTATTTGGGCTGATTTAATGTTGGACTTGCCTTAATCATTAAACAAAAGTTATTAAGGTGGTTTTGGTTAAGTTTCAAAACTTTTATGTCATTTTTATTAGTTTTCCCAAAAAAGAATATAACAAGATTCTAGATTCTAGACTGAGCAATATTATCATTATAATTCATAGTAAAATAATTTGTGTGGGTAGTGTAGGGTAGGGTACATCCAAACTCAGAATTTCATTTTCTCGGAATATATAGACTACAATGCTTACACGAATCTAACCGTTAACCATTAAAGAAATTTGACTATTAAAAGTTAGATTTGTGTAAGCATAAAATGCTTACAAGCATTTTAACCGGATTCTATTTTCTCTTGAGTAAAGTCTATTATAAGGTTTCTGGCAAGCCAAAAGTAGTTGAATCTGTTAGCTGCTACCTAACGTTAATTTATATATATGCAATTGTTAACTATTACTATTGTTTTCCATGTTTTCTTTTTACACTACGAGTTTCTAAATTATTCAAAATTACAGAAAAAAAAAATTCAAATTCGGGTAAGACGGATACACATCCCTAGCCAACCAACCTATAATATTGATGATATTGTTCATTTAATCCTTTGTTGTGATCTTTTGAATTTTGGGTGGTACGTACCATTTAATGGTATGGTCATTGAATGGTTCCAAATTAATTTGAGATGGATCTCAAATAAATATTAAACTATTCAACAGACGTACCATTTAATGATGCGTACCATTGCTTGCTCCAATCAGATTCCTCATATGCAACAACTTAATTGGTAGATATTTTAATAGGGCATGAGGGAGACTGATGGAACACCAGACACATTCCAACAAATGAGATTACTGAGTCATGACCCACTGCAGAATTTGTGAGTCCCCAGTTTGGTCGATTAATCTGTCAAATGTGATGACCCGTGCTTCATTACAAAATTCATGACGTGATGTTTATAGGCTACCTTCAATTATTCGAGAAATAATTCACAAACGCAAAATGGTTTTGCTTGGAGTGACCCTCAAGGCCTTTCCACCAGAGTGAACTTTTATATTATATTAAATAATAGCTAAGATTTCATCTTTGGCTCATTTTCCTTGATTCAAAACGACCCCCATCGAAGACTCTTCCTCCAGACTTCAGCAAACCAAATGCTGGGAGTTCAACCACGTGTACAGAAAAAGGAAATATTCAACCACGTGTACAGAAAAAGGAAATATTCGCTTGATATATTTGTATCAAAATCGCATTTTAATCAAACCTCCCAAATGAAACTTAAAGACGTTACTATTTTAAATGCCATGCAACATAATAATTTAATTGACTAGCTTTTGGAGCTTCTTCAGTAAGGTTAAAACTTCGATCAGTTACAAGGACAAAAATGGAACCCATGACCTCACTTTGAGGTACAAGGCGAGGTAATATCTCATTATCAATTACCTGCTGTGAATAATCCCAGATAGATTTCTTGTTCATAAAATTTTAGTAGTTTTTGTATTGATGCAAAATTTAAGAGAATTTGGTGAACTATAAGGGAGATTATATTTAACAAAAAAAAGGTATATTGTTATTTAGGAAGTTGTGAAGCGTTTATTAATTTGGGTGGTAAATGCTCTATGAAATTCACTGGTTCATTGATTTGGAATAATTTTGAGTGGTACGTACTATTTAATGGTATGACCATTGATATTAATTTGTGGTGGGCCCTAAATGAATCTTAAATCATTCAACAATACGTGTCATTGAAGTTTGACCCTATTGGTTTCCTCGTTTTTGTACATGCATTTTGAGAGGTAAAAAGTTTAGCGTAAGTGAGAAGATTGAATTGAGAAGGTAAGTGAGAAGATCATTTTCCTATAAATTAAATTGTCTTGTTGATTCCTTGTAAATTTAAATATTAATATTTGCCACGAAATTGGATTTAGATGTGACAAGTTTTTAATCGATTGTTATTGTATTATGAATACATTGGAGTAATTTCAGAAAATATGAAAATAATAATAGAGAAGAAATTCAACAATAATTATTATAGAAAATCACAACACCAATTGTGTACAAGATTAGGCTTGCATAAATGCAATGTCCTAAAGACAGAATTTTGCCCTTGCTCTTGTGCTTACAGTTTGGTAAGCGTCCGTCTTCCATGATTCAACAATCTATAATCTAAAGTTGAAGCACCACAATTTTTAAACTCTAGCGAACCTTATATATTCTCAAAACACGACTCAAAATTTTACAAACAAAGAATGAGAGAAGGAGAAACTCTATTTCTCAGGAGTAAGAATTGTCTCACTTATTCTCTATATTACGTGGACGTCATAATTGGCTTGTATTTATATTAAACCCAATCACCTTTTTATGAAAGGATGTAAACTTTCATCTATGTAATTAACACCAACAGACACTATAACGACATGACACCCCTTGATAAATTTGAATCCTCTAAATAACCTTTTTTTTTAAATTACTATTATTAACTGGAGGGAGGAGAGTTCGAAACTATTACAATAATTTAGGAGAGGGGGGAGTTTCAAACCCGGCACGCATTGGTGAATCCTCTAAATAACCAATGGCAACTGTGGTCTAAACAATTCAACCATTAACAAACTTAACCAACAACACTTTTCATTCAAACATAGTAATTAATTATTATAATATTATAACTAATAATTTCCAACATAAGAGACTCGTTTGGTACACTTAATTAGATTAGAAGGATAACCTACAAAATTAAAGGTATGTTGAAGGGAGATGTTGCAAGTATTAATCCTACATTGGGAAAAGAAGTGACATTGCATGTGCATAAATAAATAGGCTACTCCTCATATTACCAATTGGTTTTATGATGGAGCCTCAACTTTCTTCATGGTATCAGAGCAGATTGTCCCACGTATGAAGCCTAATGGTCACACGTACGTACTCCACGTCATCCTGTTTTTGTTGTCCACGTGTTTGGTTTGAAAATTAACCACACGTGAGGGAGCTTGTTGAGAGTATTAATCCCACATCGGAGAAAAAAGAGACCTTACATGTGCTTGTAAGTAATCATGCTACTCCTCATATTGTCATTCGATTTTATGGTAAACATGACGAAAGGAGTACTACCAATCACAAGCAAATCCAACCTGACCAAAGAGGTCAAAGTGTAACAGCTGCACAACCTCTGGAGGAGGATGATCAAAGGTCTGCAACTCCAGGCCAGTACCACTCCCTGAATTCGCAAGCCAGTCAGCCACAACATTACATTCAAGATAAACATGATGAAAGGAGTACCACCAATCATTTCGAACAAACGACGACGTTCACCAATCAATGTAGCTAAAGGGTGGTTAAGCGCCACCGGCCTTTGCACCAGCATAACAGCCGTTAATAATGGCTTTGCACCAATATATGTTCACCAATCAACATATATTGGTGCAAAGCCATTATTAAATTAATGTCTGGTACAAGGATAAATGTGCGTATATATGACAATCGAGTCTTTGTTTTATTACTTTTTGTTTCTTGCTCACAAGGATAAACATTATTTTAAATTACAAAGTACAATGGACAAATGCTTGAAAGTACATAGAGGCATAGCAAACAACTGCATGAAACAAATTACAGTAAGGGAGATGATCAGGAAGTCAAAGGATCCGGAGCAAGCAATTCACCGCAAGTTATCATACGCAATGCCTTCAACAAATGCAGCTTCTGAGTTGAGAGGAGTTGAGAAACTTGTTTCATTATTGTTGGACGAGATTGCGGACTGGATTAACATGAAAACGCAATCTTCACAGAGAGAGAACTTCCCTGCTTCTTGATGGTGGTGGCGAAATACGTTGTCAAGAACATCACGATCGGCATTTGATGGGCTGGTAATGCAGAGGATGATGACGGGGAGGACGAAGAAGGCACTGACGAGAATGATGAAAGAGAAAAAAATCTCCGGATGCCTCCCATAGCAACTTCAATATTTCAATGCGACCACTCCAAAGCTATAAACATCGCATTCTCGTTCACTTCCATTGTATATGCAAGCTCTGCTCGAAATAAGCTCATTGCAGTGGGCATATTAGTATGTGGATTTAACAACAATCAATTACCTGCTGCAACATATCTAACAACTGCCTCTGACGAAAAGGAATTAATGGTATAAAACAGAGCAAAACCATATTACCTGGTGCAACATATCCATATGTGCCTGCAACAGCGGTCAGTTTGTTGAAGTACTAGTTCAAAAACTTAGCAATGCCAAAGTCTGAAACGGAGGCCTCGTATTCAGAATCAACAAAATATTCTTACTTGAGGGAATGTCTCGATGTACAATCGGTGGGATGCAATCGTAGTGCATATAAGCCAAGGCATGAAGCTACACCGTTAACAATATTCACCACCACTCCACAACTTGTTTAGCTTCGTCATCTCTGCTCAAAATTGCAGCCAAACTACCTCTTTTTGAGAAACTCATTACAAGAACAGTGTCGTGGTCACGAACAAGAAACCATAAAGCTTCACAATGTTTCGGTGTCTTATCTCAGTTAGTGCCCTTATTTCATTCCAAGAATCCTTCTCCAAATTGTCGTCATCCACAACTGATGGAGTTTCTTCACGGCCACTATATTAGGTAGATGACAAGTGGCTCTGTAGACGCTTCCTTGTCTCCGCTCCCGATGCAATACTTGGAATCAAAATACTTCTGTCGCCCTTATGATTTCCTCGTATTGACTTTCACAAAAATTTGAAATGGAAAACGCTACTTCGTCATGCATGTTTTTCACCCCGCTTTATCCCGATTCTTCTTCTTTCTTTCCTACGAAGATAATTGCAAAGGCAGAAAGAAGAAAAACTGCTGCTACAAAGGAGAATGTGATTCTGAATACCCGTTTGGCGCGTCGCTTTTTTGAGCCATGCGTGGAGTTGCAAACACACGTTGCCGCACAATCCTTTGTTCCCTTGTAAAGCTTCTGGCAGAAGCTTCTCGAAAAATGCTCTGCTGTTGGGAATAGGACCTTCCAATTCGTTTGCCCAAGATATGTCAACATACGACAAGCCTTGCATGTCTTCAAAACTTACTGGTACTAAACCGGAAAGATTATTTGTAGGAAAGATTGAGAGATGCCAAACTCTCCATCTTGCTGCAGTCCCTGGTATGCTACCTTCGAGTGAGTTGTGACTTAAATCAAGTTCCGACAGATGAACTAAATTTTCCAACTCAACTGGAATTCCTTGAGCAAAATTGTTGTTGCTCAGATTCAGATGGAACAGTTTGACAAGTCACCCAGAATACTCTCAATTGACCCACTAAACTTGTTCGATGACAAGTCTAGATATTCAAAGATCAGTCAGTGATCAAATTCTGAATATAAGGCCCGAAAGTTGATTTCAGCATTCAACTTCAACGTCTACAAAGAAGTCATTCTCCCGAATCCCTTTGGAATCCCCCAACTAAGCGATTCGAAGAAAGAGATCGAGTTCACACAATTTTTGTTTGCATTCACAATCTCAGGAGTATGCTACCAGTAACGTTGTTTCCCGCAATTAGTAGGGTTTCTGGTGTGGGCATTGTCCCATTTTTTTGTGGGAATTCCCCATACAAATTTATTGTGGCTCAGATCAATAAAATCAAGATTTGGATAGGCACCAAAGTCTTCAGATATATTTCCCGTCAATTTGTTATCCTCAAGATGGACTCTAA
Organism: Gillenia trifoliata; assembly: GCA_018257905.1. Taxonomy (NCBI): domain Eukaryota; kingdom Viridiplantae; phylum Streptophyta; class Magnoliopsida; order Rosales; family Rosaceae; genus Gillenia; species Gillenia trifoliata. The sequence goes on along the minus strand of CM031084.1, from coordinate 28,994,005 downwards.
ATAAGCTCATGCATGTTTTCAAGCTTTTGGGGATTGGACCAGTCAAATGGTTGTTGCTTGCTGTAAAGTTTGTGAGTTGTCCAATAAGGCAAATGATATTTTAGGGCAGCCAACCAGAAAACTGGTTATCATACAATTTGCAAATCAGTCCAACTTCTTGAAGATTCCCTATCCCTTGGGAATGGGCCACACCGAGAGATTATTACTGTGGAGATAAGAGAGAGGTAAGGTTTGTGTGAGATCGCCCAGGGATGTTGGGATTGAACCGAGCTTATTAGACAAATATAGCTCCACAAGAGATTTCAATTTCCCCATCTCTTTAGGAACATTGAGGCAGAGAAAGATTATTATTGTAGAGATGGAAGGGTAAGGTTTGTGAGATCGCCTAGGGATGTTGGGATTGAACAGTGGCTTATTGTGAGACAAGAATCTAGCTCCACAAGAGATTTTTTCAATCTCCCTATCTCTTTTAGGAGTGAACCAGAAGATTATTCTTGTAGGGAATAGAGAATGGTAAGGTTTACGTGAGATGCGCCTAGGGATGTTGGGATTGAACCATTGAGCTTATTCTGAGACAAATCTAGCTTCACACCAAGAGATTTCAATTTCCCTATCTCTTTAGGAATTGAACCGAGAAAGATTATTGCGTAGAGATAGAGAATGGTAAGGTTTGTGAGATCCCTAGGGGATGTGGGATTGAACCATTGGCTTGATGGAGACAAATCTGGCTTCACAAAGAGATTTCAATTTCCCTATCTCTTTAGGAATTGAACCGAGAAAGATTATTAGCATGAGATATGAGAATGGTAAGGTTTGTGAGATCGCTAAGGATGTTGGGATTGAACCAGGCTTATTCTCCGGAGACAATTTTAGCTCCACAAGTGATTTCAATTTCCCCATCTCTTTAGGAATTGAATTGAGAAGATTATACTGTAGAGATAGAGAATGGTAAGGTTTGTGAGATTGCCTAGGGATATTGGGATTGAACCACTGAGCTGATTCTCAGACAAACTTAGCTTCACAAGAGATTTCAATTTCCCTATCTCTTTAGGAATTGAACCAGAAAGATTATTACTGTAGAGATAGAGAATGGTAAGGTTTGTGAGATCGCCTAGGGATGTTGGGATTGAACCACTGAGCTGATTCTCAGACAAACTTAGCTTCACAAGAGATTTCAATTTCCCTATCTCTTTAGGAATTGAACCAGAAAGATTATTCTTGTAGAGATAGAGAATGGTAAGATTTGTTAGATGACCAATTTCTGGCGGAATGCTCCCAGACAACTGATTTTCGGACAGATCGAGAGAGATGAGTTTGGAAAGGGAATTGATTTGATGTGGAATGACATCAAAGAGATTATTGACGCTTAGGTTAAGGTACTCAAGATTTGGGAAGGATATGAATGAAAATTCATGTAACGTACCTTGTATTCCTAAACTGGTAAGGTTTATCGCACTAACACTTCCAGCTACATTGCATGAAATACCTGTCCAGAAGCATGGCCTCGCTTTTGTTTTAGGACTGCTGGAAGAATTGGTGGCACTATGATTAGCGGGCAGGTAAGTCCATGAGGTGAGATTCAGCAGATGGGTTTGGTTTTGAAAACTGGCTTTCCATTTGAGAAGTGCTTCTGCTTCAGTAGTAGAACTAGCAGAAGCAAAAGTAATGTGACGTGGTGATGAAAGAAGTTGTATGTACAAGACAAGGCAATAAGCCAGAGGGCATACCATATGAAAAGCTAAAGATCCCATGGCCTCTGTTTAATTTCATGTACATATTATAATCTACTTCTAGGGCTTATTTATAATGCCATTCATGAGCTATTGTAATTAATTCGACTACAAGTGACTATGACAAACGATTTTCTTTAAATCTCGACATAGACATATATTGGCATTGTTTTGCCAATTGCTTTGAATAAATAAACTTACTCCAAGTCAAAGTCTTTGTCTCTTATTTAATAAATAAACTTTAATTTCGTGTACATATTATAATCTACTTATTTAATAAGTTAAATGAAATTTGGCAGTTTGTCTTCACAGACTAAGAGCTTAACGATCTGCTACCAAAATGATGCTTAATTGACACTTCCTTTTTTAATTTTAGTGTTCTCCTTTATTTCATATGACTATGACAAAAGATTTTCTCTGAATCTCGACACAGACAATGTATTGGCATTGTTTTGCCAATTGCCTTGAATGAAAGGGAAGGAACTTTTTGCAAAGGTTTGCAGTTATTTATTCATTTATACAAGTCTAAGTCTTTGTTTCTTATATTTGAAGACGAAATTTGATCTTTTGTTTTTTTTCCGTTGTATTTATTTGAACAAGTCTAAGTCTTTGTTTCTAAGTCTTTGTGGCAACGATTAAAGGCGAAAAAAAAGACAACGGATACACTCAAGGTCCATGCCACTGAATTAAGTCTCATTCTTTTGTACATTGGAAAATTGCAAAAGTTGTTACTAATCATAGTTCATGTTAATTATTTCTATATAATCAAATTCATAAACTGCATTTAAACTCTTTACAAACTTCAAATTCCATCTCCTGCATACAATAACATCCCAAAACCCAAAAAATGTCAGCTTTGCAACAAAAGCCAAGGCAATAAGCCAGAGGGCATACCTTATGAAAAGCTAAAGATCCCATGGCCTCTGTTTAATTTCATGTACATATTATAATCTACTTTTAGGGCTTATTTATATTGTAATTCATTTGAGTACAGGTGACAGACAAAACATTTTCTTTAAATGTCGACATAGACATATACTGGCATTTTTTTGCCAATTGCTTTGAATAAATAAACTTACTCCAAGTCAAAGTCTTTGTCTCTTATTTAATAATTTAAATGCAATTTGGCAATTTGTCTTCAAATAAGTATTCTCCTTTATTTCATATGACTGTGACAAAAGTTTTTCTTTAAATCTCGACATAGACATATACTGGCACTTGCAGTTATTTGTTTATTTATACAAGTCTAAGTCTTTGTTTCTTATCTTCGAAGAAGAAATTCTAACTTTTGCCTTTACCCGTTGTATTGAATGAATTGGAGTCTACATAAGAGTTTAATCACCCTTTTCTTTCCTTATTAAATATAATCCTCTAAGGGAAATGATGTTATTCAACAGGTGTGGCAACGGTTAAAGACAAAAACAAAGACAACGGATACACTCAAGGTCCATGCCACTTAATTAAGTGTCATTCTTTCGTAAATTGGCAAATTGCAAAAGTTGTTACTAATCATAGTTGATGTTAATTATTTCTATATAATCAAATTCATAAACTGCATTTAAACTCTTTACAAACTTCAAATTCCATCTCCTGCATACATTTGAGGGGGCATTAAAGGAAGAGAATCCCATTAAGATTATCTTTCCTCTCTAAGGTTTAGATTTCCTACTTATTGTATATGCGATAAGTTAGGTTGCTTGAAGCCACGATATATATACTTATATAAATATGTATATTTGATTATCAATACTATCATCAAATTCTTTTAAATTCTAAGAATCAACTAATAATATATCAAGCTACTTTCTCTTACTAGAATATTTGAAAATGTTTGTATCAGCAACAACTCAATTTCTCATTACTTTCTTAGCTTCTCCTCTTAATCACCCCGTTTGTTCGATATATGACAAACAATATTCTCTTTTTGTTTGATAACAAACAAAATCATATAGGAACCGAGAAAATTAAACCGAGAACCTCATATGTGTAACCGGCTTGTGTAGTGTTTTTCAATGATTAGAAGCTTTAGAAAATATTTTTAAAATTAATACTTAATAAAATATAGTTGATTCCCAAAAATCACTTAAACTATTTTGGTATCCAAAAACATTTCCAAAACGAACTCAAGTACTACTAATATAAAAATTCTAACGAATATAAAAACGACATGTTGCTTTCTTTTTGTCCTGAAGCCGTGAGGGCGTTTGTGACGGCGAAAGAGAGGGACTGGATTTTACAATAGTAGGCAAACCTTACAACGTCGACGTATTACACATCAACTTCTTCTTCTTCTTCTTCTTCCCGGGTCGCCACCGGACGTAAACTCGTTTGTCACGGCGAAAGAAAATCTCTCCCCGCCGCCGTGGTTTCTGCCGGGTAAGAGATTTCTTGCCTCTTCCATTTTGATTCCGCTGCTTTCTCTAATTTAGGGTTTTACAGATTGAGAGATTTAGGATGTTGCCATTATAAAACAGAAGAATTTGAAAAATTTCCAACTTGTTCAGCGAGTGATTTGGAGCGATTTTCTCGCTACTTGTTAATTGCCAATTGTAATAAATTGTAATAGCTTCCGAAAATTGAAAACTATATGAGACTAGTATTCGTTGAAGATTCAAAGGACAACGAAACTATGGAGTTCTGTCTATGAATAACTTTCTTTCTCAATGTAAAGTCCGTTGATTCATTGATGCTTTTGTTCTAACGAAAAGGGTGGCTGAAAATCAAATAAAGGTTCCATAAAATTGGGGAAATGCCATAAAAACAAAGGGGACGGTATATAAATTTTGACCGAAGAAAATTGGCTTAAAATTTCATCCCGCCGCATTTTTCATTCCTAATCTGTGCTCGTTTTACATTCTAACATGCAGTTCCGTATGTCACTGCTGGTTTAATTTTTTTAGAGGATGCCTTTCATTTTTTTCTGTTGTGGAAGTTTCCCAAATCATTTTAATTGACCTTTGGGAAGGCTTTGTTTGACAGAGTTGAAAGCGGACTGTTTGTCGCTGGCTTCAGTGTTAGCAGTCTGGTTGGAAGGGACTTTAACTTGGTTAGCCTTATTTTCATCACAGATAATTGTGATTGTTATTTGTCTTCTGTCAAGTATGGTTAAATTTTTCTTTTCTGTTTTTATCTCCAGGGAAGTGTTCAGGACGGCCATATTGTGAAACCCGCCCACCTGAAATTTTTGCCCTTCAGACAGTTCAACAAGTTATACAACCTCAGGTAACAACTATACATCCTTCATGTTCAGGGTTCATCTTATTTTTATTTTCGTTTCCCCAAAGATTAAGTCTTTGTGTAAATGCATGTATAGTGATTTATGGATTTGCTTCTCAAGACTGAAATACAGTTATGACTTCATTCTCTTTCTGTCTGCTAGCATTTGATACACTTTTTTTCACTACTCCTTGGTTCCAATTTCTAATTTACCGATTAGTCCTTTATTTGGTGTTCAGGGAGCATTACTTTCTTCACATATATATCCTGATTGTACATTAGTCACATTTAATTCCTTATTTTTTTTTTTTGGGATGTTGTTTGGTCAATAACAATGTGGCCAATTGATTTCTTCATGACCGAAACAAACAAAGTTAGTCCAAGATGAGAATCAGTTGTTAGAAAATATCCTCGGACATTGCTTCAGGAACTGGTGGTATGTTTCTCTTTCTGGTACTTGTGAACAGAATATTTACTGCATTTCTAGTTTTTTCTGCATATGTTAGGATGGTGGTCGTCCACAAGAAATTAATGTTTGTGACACGCCTCAACAAACAAGACCTTATGCTTACTTGACGTCACAGTCATGTATTCTGTCTAAGTCTGAAGTAAAGAAGACCTTGTATCCTTCTTTGCATATGTTTTTACTAAACCTCACCATCCAAGCTCATTAGAACTGATCCTGTTGGTCACTCGAATTTTAAATGATTTTTAATTAGGGTTTTGGTTAGAGTTATAATATACGAGCAAGCAAAACATACATGACAAAAATCTAAAGGTGGGACTTCTGATAACTCATGAGCTGTCCAGTGAGGATCCATAAGCATTTGGGCAAAAGCTTTCTTGTGACACCCCCCCGCATCACAGTCATATGATTCAAATTTGAAAATTGAAGTTGAATTGACAATAATGGATATTTCACCTCGACATTGTGAAGTGTGGAATTCTGCAAAGGACGTGTGGCAAATTTTGTTACATTTGTTCTGGAAGATTATAAATACTTGATACTCCATCAACCAAACCCTCTTTACATATTTGACATCAACACTGAATTTTTCTCTTATGCTTTTGGTTTTATTTGTAATTTTATGCCGCGTAACTTGAGATTCTCAGTCTTCTGCAGTACAGTCTGGGGAGCAGATAATGCAGTATGGTCAATCAATTGATGCTGGAGAGACTGCCCAAGGACATATTCCACGTCTTCTTGGTCTGTACATGTTTTTTTGTTAAACTATTGCAAGCACTTAGTTGTATGTATCTAATGTTCTTGACTTGTTTTTCAAAAAGAAGCTTGTTCCCTTCTAATATAAAACTCCTATGTGTTGTGTTGGTATTTTGACATGTTTCTTGTGGTGTACTCCATAAAATCTTTAAACTCTCGGATAATAATTTATATATTGCTGTTTTTCTCATAAGAATTCGTATTGTTATTAATTTTTGTGGTTTATCTTTTGACAATTAAATTGCACCTAACTACTTTTTGACAAATTCAGAATTGACTTTTGATTGTAGACCTGTATATCCTCTAATGTAAACAATAAGCTTTTAGATCGGTTCTTTGGATTATAAGAGCTATTCTATGGAAAAAGGATTGTATTATCGGTTTTAGTGAAGAAGAAAATTGATGAGTCTTATAGAATACATCTCTCTCTCGCTCTCTCTCCACATATATACTTCTCTCTCCCTCTGCCTTATACAGTTCCTTTTATCTTCTGATGCACCAGACGTTGTGTTGTATCCTTGTGAGAAAGAGCATGTTTAAGGCGGCATGATCTTTCAGCTGTTGGAAGACTTAACAGAAATGTCAACTATGAGAAACTGCAAAGACGTTTAAAGGTTTGTGTTTTTGTAAATGTCAATAGACTATTTTTCCTTGTTTTGTTTGTGTGTTTGTTTTTTTTTTTTGAAGTTTCCCATTTTCTTTCCCTTTTGCATCCTGCTTTACTTTGTATGGTTCTTCTCATGCAGCCTGAGCTTTTTGCTCGAGGAAAACTAGTGATGTTGATAACATGCACTCAACTTCTTCGTCATCTGTCAAAGGTGGTGTTACTAATCATAGTAGTCATCATTGCTTTTACAGCCAACTTTCAGTTTTAAGAACTTTCCCCTATATTGTGATTTTGTTTGTTTTTCAAACACAAAAAATTGTATATGTATGCCATTCAGAAGTCACATCTAAAGCTGGTTTTATAATGTTTATAAAAAATTAACGGTGCTCAGGATAATATGTGTTGTACTCGTAACTATATAATGGTGGTCACATATTTGACATATAGACTTGAGGATGGTGCATTGCATATTTGTGCTAGGGAGGTTCTTATTGTGTTTCTCACATTGCTCCACATTTGTGATGTTGGCGTTGTCTTAGCATTCAAACCTTTCTAAACTTATAAGTTGTGTTCATTTTTCTTGATGCTCTGCTCTATTTCAGATTTCAGATTACAGTTTTTCGTTCACAAATCAAGATTACTGGTGTTGTGCCATACTGTTTGTGGGAAAAGTTGTCTACAGTAGGACCCAATTGAATAGATTACAGGTTGTGATAAATGTAAAAGTTTTTGTGCAAAAAAAAGGTCTAAGATTTTTTTCTATGGAGAAACTCATCTAGGAAACACCAAAAAAGACAGCATAAATGATATGCAGTAGTTGTGCAAGTCAATATTTTTATGAAATACGCTGCAAATATGGCTCTGGTATTGAAATACTGGTTCTGTAAATGGTAAGAATGTAAATTGAAAAATGTTGTATACAATCATATTGATTTTGTTTTTCTCTCTTTTGATTTACAAACTAATTTTTTATTTTTTGGAATTAAGTGTTTTAGCTATTGTTGTACCACTTCCAGAAGTCCTTATCTGATGAAACTACATCCACTTTGATGATGAAATTTTACTTGCAAAACTTATTATTGTAGTCTTGTTTCGTACTAATTTCCTTGAACCTGACCCATAGGCAAATGACTTGTTATTTTGTGGACGAATTCTAATGTTTTTGGCACACTTTTTCCCATTATCTGAACGTTCAGGTACCTGTTTTTCTTCGACTCTTGTCTTCACTTGTAATTTAATTGTTCTCAACCCTGGTGTTCACTAGGACTTTATAATCATGTTGCTCTTATGGTTACTGTGTGCAGCTGCTAATATAAAAGGAGTTTTTAACACGTCAAACGAGACAAAATATGAGAAAGATCCCCCTGATGGTACATCCTTGCTAATGACAGTTGCTTAATTTCTCAATGTTGATGTCAATTTATATATATGTAAATTTGTATAACTTTTCTGTGAGTATGGGTCTCTTAAGCATATATGTTCTGTTTTATAATTTTCAGGAATTTCCATCGATTTCAACTTTTACAAAACCTTTTGGAGTTTACAGGTAAACTACACCACTTGGAAGCAATACGGAATAGGATTTACCAAGTGCATGTATGGAGGAATAGGATTTACCAAAGACAACCCTACCCTATAAGGGTATTTAGGTTATTTTAAAATAAGCTATGATCTATGCAGAAAAATAAACAAATTCACATGCTAGAATGAACTCATTTGTAAACTGATATCATTCATTGTGCTAAAAACTTGTCTGGTTGGATTTCAGGAAAGCTTCTGTAACCCTCCTTCCTTAACTCTTGGTCCTACCAAGTGGAAGAAATTTACATCCGGTTTAATGGTATAATAACTATCTTCTGACGTCTTCGCTTTATGGTATGACTAAGTTTCTCTGTTTATTATTCCTCAAATATTCTTTTCTTGAATTTCTTGTTAGGTTGTCTTGAATACCTTTGAAGCTCAACCATTAAGTGATGAAGAGGAGATGCCAATAACTTGGAGGAGGCTTGGCAAATTTCAGCATAAAAATATCTTACAAGCAGTAAACTGATGAGTTTGGAGGTTAGTAATGCTGGAGTGTTGGCGGACTTAAAGTTTTCTTTGTAACTGACCATTATTTTGATTAGAAATCTTTGAACTTTTTTTTTTTTGTTTTCTGGTGAGCACAGTTGAAGGATCCCAGTTTTCCGACGTCACATTCTTGTGCAGTGCCTCATATTGTTCGATTATCCTGAAGGTAGCGTTGAACAGGTCTTAATATTGATTTGGGAAATATCATTATACCTTCCTAATCTTGGGCTAGTTATACTGTCCTTTTCAACTTTCTGATATGATCTAGTTTTCCCCAGAATCTTGATTATTACTCTAATGCAGTGAAACTAACTCTTATTTGCTTGTAGGCCCCGGGAAAAAATTGAGAAAAAGATTTACCTTCTGAAAGCATGGTTAGTGCTGTAATTGTCTCTTGTTGACTTTTGTAACTTTCTTCCTTTTCTTTTGCTTTCATTAGAAAGAAAAACAACTTTCTCAGGTGGTGCTATGTTTAGAAAGAGACTTTGACCACAAGCGGCTTTGGTTATAAGAAAGATGTTGACTAAAAATGGAATACATTGAGATGCCTTAGATGTGTTATGATTTTGTTAACCTTGTTTATCTCCAAATTTAGGAATTCGGAACAAGGGTGGATTAAAATACTACAAACGAATCTCGCCCCTTAACTTTATATCAATGTTCCGTGCTTGTGTTCGCTTATAGAATGCAGTATTATCCCAGGCATTTGCTTCCAGTTTTTGTATGGAGCTGATTGATTTTTGCTAATTTATATTGCAATTGTCTGAGTTCATTGTATTCAAAAGCATATGATGAATTAAGGGAGTAATAAGTTATTACTTAGGAGTATATGTATCTTCATTAAAAGACGTGAATAGACACCACTTACACATTTTCTTTAAGCATGGAGGTTAATTTCATTTGGACAAAAGGTTTGTATGATACTATAAAGTCAGCTTTAGAATATCTGTGTTATTTATGATGTCTGCTAAAGATTTCCTTGTTGATTTTAGAAAGAGGAAATAAAATCTTGTGAGGAGCGTGTCAAGCTGCTTGAGATGACTCCACCCAAAGGGGATGATTTTCTAAATAAAATTGAGCATATATTGGAACGTGAAAGGAATTGGGTGAGTGTGCTATCCGGTCTCAGCCACGCTAATTTCAGATAATGTTATCATTTTTCTTGAATATAATATGCGTTAATCTATTCTTGAGTGTAGTGGAAACGTGACGGTTGTCCACCATTTGGCTCAACTAATGGAGAAGAAAGTGATCCAAGAAGGAGCCAAAAGACGGTATGCAATTCAGTGGCCTGTTTGTCTAGGTCCTGCTATTCCTTATAATGTGTTTTTAATAAGAAAAAAAAATTGAGCGATTTCTTTGTTTCCTTTTTTATTATAAAAAGTCTTAATAAGAATAATTGAAGCAGATGAAAGCAAATTCATCCTTTGTTTTCCTGGCCTATAGACAATTCTACTTTAATTATTCATAGCATGTACGGTAATTTGTTTTGGTGTGGGTGTTTCTTGAGATGGGATTTACCTTTTATGTATGTTTGAGATCACTTTATTCTAAACAGTGATGCATATTTTGACTTGTCATTTGAATGTTTCGATATTTTTTGTTTCTGAAGTTTTGGGATACTGGTACAGACACAGGTGTATATTGTTTCAACCTTTGATGTGTTGTATTAAAGACATTCCCATCAGATATCAACTTTATCTCTGGAAATACCAAAGACATTGCCGTAGAATACTTCCATGGGAATATTAACAACTTCAGAGATTCAGTATTCTGCATTTTGCATAACAGAGCAAGAACTTGTGAGGTGGTCAAAATTGCGAGTGACATCTCTGGAAATATTAAAATTATTCCCACTGGTTCTCAATGATATTGTACGGAGGAATAGGATTTGCACTTTTTTTTGCAGAAACCCAGCTACCATATGCACGGATACCAGCTGAAACTTCTGTAATCACTCATTAAGAAAAAAAGGAAAGAAAACTAGACTGGTTGAGATAGAGTCTTCTGACCAAGTGCATATGTTTTATCTTGTGGTAGAGATTGTTTCCTCTTACTTGAATATGAAATGATTTGGTTTGAGAAAGACAACCCTACCCTATAAGGGTATTTAGGTTATTTTAAAATAAACTGATCTATGCAGAAAAAATAAACAAATTCACATGCTAGAATAAACTCATGGATTTTGCTGGCATATCTACCCATGCCTACAAATTAAAATTTTCTAATTGTTCACCCACCTTTATCAGCCTTGTGTTTGTTGTGACCTATGAAGATACTTAATAAGTTTGCAGTGCCCATTATAATTAACTTTTGGTCTCTTTTGCCCTAAATTCAACAGTAGGCGAGATGGAGAATGGGAAATAAAGAACTCTCAGTTGTGGAAGTGGGCAGATCAGAATCCGGTATGCTAGATTGCTTTTATGACAGTTGTTTAAATAAATCTGGCTTCAACATGATATACATTCACAGGGTTTTGAATACACAATTATTTTGCAACCTCAATGTTTCACAAGCTTTGCTGATTCTATATTTAAATATTGAAAAAGTTTGATTTTTTCAAGAGTGGGGGTGTTCATCACGAGGAAATGTACAATCCCACTCGCACACATGGTAATATATAAATGATTATATTATCAGCTGGTAACTGAAAAAAGTTATTAGCACCTTGCTGATTCTTCATAGTTCATACCTACGGTCCTGTCCGAATTAGTACTTTTACACTCATAGAATAGAAGAATGAAGAGTTGATGGGTAAAATATGGCATTATACACTATTATTAGGGAACTCTGCAGGATTGGAGATATGAAACTTCATAAATTCAGCAAGATAGTGATACAGTGCTTATTTTTTAGATTGCAACCAAAGCAAATGAAGTTCATATTTTTCATTCTGGAAATGAAATTGGAAAAAACTCAACTAGGGAAGACCAAATGTGTGGTTTTAAAGATACTACTTCATCTCTTTTGTTTTCTTGGCTACAGTTTTAACAGAAATGGATAACTTATAGATGAAAAAAAAAAATCATAAATTGAATTTGGAAAACAATATTGGAGAATGCATTTTCACATTTATCAGTTCAATTCTTACTATAAAGAAGACAAAGATTACAGATCAAGTCGTTGAGGAAGAAACATGTAAATATGTAGCATTATGTTCCTTTCAGTATTGTTGACCACAAAATTAGTTTGAAAATTATGGAGTTATTATTGCTTAATAGTTCTTTTTACATGTCTAGAATGCTTTAACTGATCCTCAACGTGTTCGAACACCATCCATCACTGAGTACTGGAAGCCCTTGGTTGAAGATGTAAGTACTATTTACTTCTCAATGCCCAAACTAGCATGTTGTGTGTGTGTGTGTACTCGCGCCCACTCTTGTCCCTTCTGATGCTATGGATTTTTATTTGGGTTCTCTGTAACTGTTTAGTAAGATGAATTTCTTTGAGTTACAGATGGATCCAGCAGCTGGAATAGAACCTGAGTATCACCACAAAAATAACCGAGTGAGTTTTCAGCCTTTCTGGAATTTTGGGTCAATATGAGAAGACAATCATATAGATAAAAGTTGGGTTGAGTTTTGACTAGGGTTCATTGGTAATATAGGGTACTATTTTATTTAATAGTCTGCGCTGTTCAACTGTTTCACAATGTGATTCAATGTGTGTTACCTCTTGCTTTTTAATATTATAATTGTTGAAACTAGTGTTCCACTTAAAAATTGATTTTGTTTTATCCAATTGTAAAATTTCATCTTGCAGGTTTATTGCTGGAAAGGTCTTCGATTTTCAGCTAGACAAGACTTGGAAGGATTTTCTCGAGTATGATTGTAATTATGCCAACATAGTTAATGCATAATTTCATTTTCACTGAGCTTTACACCATTTGTTTGGATGTGATTGCAGTTTACTGAACATGGTATTGAAGGAGTAGTGCCTCTGGAACTTTTGGCACCTGAGGAGCGGTCTAAATACCAAGCTAAACCAAACGACAGGTCTAAACGTGCTAAAAAGGAAGAATCAAAAGGTGCTGCACATCAGTTAGAAGAAAATCAGGTATATAATTTTCAGTGTGTTGAATTTCTAGTATTTTATTCTTGACATCTTTGATTCCTGTAGAAAGTTGAATATGCAAATGATAAAATAGTATGAATAATGTGTATATATGTGTATGTGTGCGTGTATTGCCGATGAGATTTAGAAGGAAGTATCTTTATTGTTTAGACAAAACGTTACATGGCTGCATAACACTGAATCTGTGCGATGCATTTTCAGCCTAAAGATTGAGAAAGTGAGATGAAAAATGTTTTAAACTTTTTTTCTCCGTAATTGTTGTCTATTTCGTGTTCTTTTTTGTCTTGGGGTAAGTTGTTTTCAAATTTGAGATCAAGTAAATGCATGTGTACGTGTATGGAAGTATCAGCATTACTTCTTCCCCAAGAATTTTGACAATATTTTTTTCCCTGAAGAATGCTACACCTGCAAGTGAATTAGATGGTGAAGCCTCAGGGACGCCAATGGACACTGATAGCATTGTTGCAACCAGCAACATGTCCCAAGTTGGAAGTCCAATGCCCGATGAACATCAGAAGCAAAGCTCTGATACGGATGTGGGTCAAGAGGGAGGCCAGTTGGAAGCAGATGCCGAGGTTGAGGTAGAGGTGGAGGTGGAGGTCGAGGCAGGGATGCTTGATGGTGAGGACGCGGAGGTTGATTTGGATCCAGTTGGTTGAGAGATGTGGTGGATGTATTATCGTATCATAGCCCGTCAAAAGTTTTAATTTGCATATGTAAGAGCGCATATTTGATTGAAAGTAGATGCAAAATTCGACAAATTTTTGTACTTCATGTTCTGAGTTCTGACATCAAAAGGAAGTAGATCTCTGGTACAGTAGTTCAATATATAGGGGTGAACACACGATCACCAGACAGAGGGTTACCCTAGCATGACAGGGTTGGGCGTCCCCGATGAACATAAACCTGACGACCGGCAGACCGTATGGCCAACTACCCTTTCCTTCAAGACCTGGAAGTACTAATTAGTCCATTACGACATTCGTTAGCGGTTTTGTGTTCGAATCTCGTAAACTTTCAAATTTTGTCTTAAGAAAATGGAAGTGCACCGCATAAACCACCCACTAATGTGTTTTTTTTAATTTTTTTTTATTAAGTTTTGAATATTTAGTTCAATTGTAATTTTTGGAGAAGGCAAATTTTATAAAATATTCATAATACTAAAATTGTCTCTTTTTTTTTCAATTATTTAAAAAATAATTTAAATTTTGTTTGAATTTTTTTTAAATCATAAATTGTAATATTACTGGATGATATTAGTTTGAACGTGTACTGAACACTCTAAACCTAATTTCCAACTCGCTTTATTGCCACACAGGTGTGGCAATTTGCTCTTTTTAAGTTAATTTTTTATTATTTTTTGAATATTTTAATTTTATTTAAAAAAAAAATATGTAGTTTATGATTTTAAAAAAATTCAAAAAATAATTTAAATAATTTTTTTTAAAGTAAAAAAGGGACGAGTATTCTTGGTCAAAACGTATCTTTGAATGGTACGTATCATTGAATGGTTTAAAATTCATTTAAAATCCATTGCAGCTTAATTTAAACTATTCAATAATCGTATCATTAAATGAGTATCACCTAAAATTTTGGAAAAATCTTGAGTGGTACGTACCATTCAATGGTATGACTATTGAATGGTTCAGATTAATTTGCAGTGGGCTCCAAATGAATCTTAACCATTTAACAGTACGTACCATTCAATAGTACGTACCACTGAAGTTAGACCCTAAAATTTTTGTTCTATTATAAATGTTTTACTAAGATGATAATCGCATCTTGGAATAATCCAAGCGCTTGCTTCATACTAACGGGAGCAGCGTATGCCCCAATCTTCATTATCTTCTTAAATGCGCATGGCATACCCGTCAACCAGAATACTCATGGACCATGCCATTCCCTGCAATCCCTGCATTTCCCTTTCTATCCACCGGAAACCGCCACTCAACCGCCAAATCACTTGGCCAAACACCGTCACTCACCACTCCAACATAACCAACTGGCGCCGCAACACGACTTCCGAGCTCCAAACTCCGGTGGCTGTCACCGACCGAACCGGTGACTACTCTCCCTCAGTTCCCACTCACAAAGTCACCGTTCACGACAGACAACGAGGCGTCTCCCACCAGTTCCTCGTCCCAGAGGTAAACCCTCCAAGTCTAACCTTCTTTTATTTGTTTGTTTGGTTGCTGAGAAATTCACGTAGAAAATTCTATCTATTTTTCCTAGAAAATTATGTGAATGCGCCTATTTCTATTTGTGTGTTGAAATTGGTATTGAAACTGAAATTTCAGGACCAGTACATACTGCACACTGCTGAGTCGCAGGACATCACTCTTCCATTCGCTTGCAGGCACGGTACTGTTCGTTCAATCAATGCTTAATGATAATTTTGTTGGACAGGATTAAAATTTGAGTACGGTACGTGCATTTACTTAATACATTCTCCGTCTAACGGTCAGATATAGTCATATATGAAATTCTCTCTTTCTGGTTGCAATCTGACCGTTTAGATGTTGAATGTATTAAGTAAATGCATTTACCGTAGCCAAATTCAATTCCATAGGTTATGTGATGCGGATTTTTTCCAATTCAATCTCTAAATATAATTTGATGTGGGTTTTTTTTTTTTTTCCGTTTTTTTCTTTTTTCCAATTGATTCTATTTGATAGAATTCCAATTGTTTTTACTTGGCAGGTTGTTGCACTAGTTGTGCTGTGCGCGTAAAATCCGGAGAACTTAGACAGCCTGAAGCACTAGGGATTTCTGCTGAATTGAAATCAAAGGCATGTAGCTTTAATGATTTTTATGGATTTAATCATTGTGCACAGTGTCCTGGATTTGCATCAAAGATTTGTTAATCGATTGTCAACTTATGTTTTCGAGTTTACTTGAAGGATGGGTTTGTTCGGTGAAGAAATCATATCTTTTGTATTATCGTCTTAAGTTAATGTATCAAAGTTGGAAACAAGAACCCATACAATTGGAAAGATATTGCAAGATGGCATTCCTAGTTGCTGACATAATGTGAAAAATTATGGGGTCTTGATCTGCCAAATTGTTTTGGGAACTAGTCCTTTATCTGCAGGGGTTCTTCTGTGCACCCGGCTCTCATACACAATTTCAACTCTTGGGCGTACACACAAATTTTTCCTTTTGTTCTTGGAAGGTGTCCATTCATCTTCCCCTACAATGTCATTAAAATGAGTCGTGATACCACAAACTGATTATGTTTCCCTACAATGTAGAGATCATGTGAAACTAATAATGAGAAGTTATGATTAAAGTATTCTTGAATAGTTGTAAGTTTGTCTGAAATGCAGGGGTATGCACTTCTCTGTGTGGGTTATCCATCGTCTGATCTTGAAGTAGAAACGCAAGACGAGGATGAGGTAATCTACTGAGATCTACCCTTCTCTTTCTGGAAATGTAAAGATCCTATTTGGATGTCAAAAAGTTCGAATCTATTTCATTGAGATGTAAATAGCATTTAAAGTTTACTCTGCCTCTAATGAAATTCTGTTGAGTCATTTTTCTGTCATCCGATGTGATTTAGTACTCAAACTCTTGTACCTTTATCTGTTGCAATTACTGTTCTCTTTTCTTTTTATTGAATTATTTGGTATATGATGGTGTTTTGCACCGTCCTAATACAACTGTTATGAGAGAAATTGTATTATCGTCAACCACCTGAATGGAGCATGGATTATTTATTTATTAATTCTAATTGTCTTTCCATTCATCTGGTTATAAAAATCTGAAATATTTGCACCTACAGGTATATTGGCTTCAATTTGGCAGATATTTTGCTCGGGGACCAATTGTGAGTTCCTCATTCTCTAGAATTTTTCAAATTTCTAATAAAAAGTTTAAGAATGATATCATGGGGAGACCTCGGACTGAAAACAAATATCGTGTGGGGAACAAAAGAAGAATGATTAAGCTAATGCCAATAAACTAGTTTATGGTATCTTACTTGTACAATACGTTCATGATGCAGGAAAGAGATGATTATGCATTGGAGTTAGCTATGGGGGATGAATAAGCAATGCAGAGTGTTGATTTTGGAGTCCGGATCTACTGACTAAAATATGCATATGTCGTATTTTCTTTGCCTCCCCTGACTGGTACTCGTCCATCTTTACTTCCCTCGGTTTATGTACCATCATTTTCACCGAGTGTATATCCAAATCTAAGTATGGTCGTCGCGTAGATAATGTTCTCTCATACATGCTTTGTTGTTGTCATGGTTTTTTAGCTTGGATCAAACAAGGCCCTGCGTGGCTTGAGTCAATTCTCTAGGATGACCTCTATGCAAGATGCAATGAAATGAAAGAATGACAAGAGATCACTTGTCCAATGTATCTATCAAAAATGTTAAGAGATCACTTTTACTATTTTGTAACCACGTTAGAATACGCTTGTAGTGGGCAAAATGAAGTAAAGTACACAATATTTGTTCAGATTTGGTACTTTGCGTTGGAAAGTACTTGGTTCGTTACATAAAATGAGTAATTCCTCCTTGCAAGATTTCTAGTTAAAAGTACTTGGTTTTCTTACATATAATGAGTCATGACTCCAACTTTTTCGGATGAATTGAGGAGAGATTGAGTCAAATTTATATAACGTTTTACTCGAATTTTTCTAGTGCATTAAGGCATTTATCTTGTATCGTTTGGAGTTGGGTCTCTTTTCGGCTGCCATGATAGGTATGGTAACGCAGGAAGGAGTAGATCCCTGTCATCCATTGGAGGACTGACCTCTGATCATATCCATCACTTAAAATGATACTATAACTAGTACAAGGAGGAAGACGACATCGAAGGATATAGCGTCTGGGTGAATGCTGACTATAGTTGCAGGGGTTGTGGGAATTCTCCATTCCGATGAACTCAGATCACGCAGAATATGATGGTTCTGTCAAATTATTCAATTTACACACGAACGGAGATTGGTGAACGGAGAGATTCAGTTGTACTATCGCTGCTATATTGTAATTCTATAACTCCCATACTAGCTTTGCTTACAATGGAATGTTGAATTGTGTGGGTTTCTCAGCGGAAGGACTCGTTAGGTTGGATCCGTTCGTGATCAACGACATTAACAGTACTAGTAGCGTAGCAATGGCGATGATTTAGACGACTGTTGGACGGTTGGGTAGTGCGGTGTGTCGTCGCGAGGATGTCTTCAGATGTGCAACCTCAACTCCTTAACCAATAATATATTGGTTTGAGACTTGAAGGAATAACAAGTGTATGATGGTCGATCGGACGGTCGCTGCCAAATTGTGCTTGAAACGCAATAGGGTTTATTCACTACTCACTAGACCAAAATATGTTTACGGATGATGATGATCCGAAGATGGAGATCATAGCTTTTGATCCGAAATGATGAGGATGCCTTGTATCTAAATATTGACGAAGATAGAGTCGTGTGCAACAATATTAGCACACGAAAGTGGTCAATAGACAATAGTAGCTTCATTCAAGAGTGGGATTATTAGTAATAGAGTTGTTTTGTATACACCAAGTTTTGTCTCTGGACACTTAATTTTTTAGACACTTAATTTACTCTCACACATTTTGTTGGACACCAAAATAATTTACTAAACTTCCAACAATATCTTTGTTTTATTTTTTATGGACATTCTTTTTTTTTATTTTCTTTAGACACTCATTTTTCTTGTATTAATTATGAAAGTTTTTTTTTTTTACAAAAAAAAAATAATTTATGAAGGCTTTCTTTTTAATTTTTTCAATTTCTTCAATGAGGTGAATACAGTGAAAAAAACCAATCGAAAAAGTAAACCTTTATGAACCTTATCAAACCAATCCGATAGCTAAACTAAAAAAAAATAGGATAATTTTTTATTTGAAAAAAAAATCTATGGGTATATGTAAGTGTATCAGTCATTTAGTTACCATGTTGTTTATTTCAAAACTCTAAGTGTGTCCAAAGAAAACAATTGTTTTATTTAAGAAATCAATAAGCCTCTTGTAGTAATTTTATATATAAGTATAATAGTCTTTTTATTTAAATAAAATTGATAGATGTCCAAAAACGAAACTTGAATATACAAAGAATCACTCTTAATAATATTAGTGATAACTTGTACCATTTTGTGTGGCCGTGGTGGCCGACACCAGTTCCTAGACTACCATGCTCATGATGAACCAGTGTGCTGATGGTGGATGAACTAGCAATTAGATAGTAATTATCAAGACTAATATACGGAGCACGTGCATGCTCAAAGTGATGTGTTTTCTTTTAGGTTTTAATTGTGAGAATAAATTATATTTTGCACTTTTAAATTTGGGTTCAATTGTAACTCTATGCATCATCTTTAAAATATTGCACTGTCATACACCAACTTATATTTTAGTTGTAATTTTATACATCCGTTAATCAATCTGTCAATTTGATCGTTAAATGATGATGTGACAACGGGCAAAAAGAAAATTAGAATAAAAAAGTTTTTTTTCTTAAAAACATTTGTAAAAGAATTTTTTTTATAACTATTTTCCTATGTGGTATATTGGTGACAGCTACATCATCAAAATAGTGAGATTCGCAGTTGTCACACCATCATTTAACAGTCAAATTGACAGTTTAACTAACAGATGTATGAAATTACAACTAAAATACAAATTTGTGTATGATATTGCAATGTTTTAAAGATGATGTACGAGATTACAATTATACCCAAACTTGAGAGTGCAAAATGTAATTACCCATAATTTAACCTGTAGAAGCGGATGAAAGCCATGAAGTCATAATCTTAAAAGTTGCCCTTTTGCTCTCTATTAGATTCTCAATGCTCAACTTACAATAAGTCTTACTTGTACCCTAAGCATTTAAAAAATAAGAAATGGCGCCTAGAGTCGCCTAGCTGCCAGCCTAAACCCGTTTAGGTGGACCTAGGTGAGTCTAGGTGGGCTGGGTGGTTTTGTGACTTTTTTGTCTGTTTTTTAAATTTATTTAATAAAATGGCTTAGGATTGCGATTCTCACTTAGGCAGAAAATATATAACTTCATTTTTGCATTTTATGTTTTCAGTAAATTGTAAGAGACTTATTGGATATTTGGATGAACACTCATTATATATATTGTTCCCCTGTTTTAAATATATTCTAGTACTTTATAATTTATATATCATTCTATTTTGCAATTTATGTTTTCTAATACAATTATGTATTTTTTAAAAGTATAAGTAGGCACTTACTATGTTATAAGAAATTTAATTAAAATGAAAAAAATGCCTAGGCCTCGCCTAGTCCCCTAAGTACTAGACTTCTACCGGCTGCCCAACTAACACCTAGCGCTTTTTAGAACCTTGCCAACAATAATCACCTGTTCATGTCTTTAATTTTCTGTGTTTTTAAATTAATAATGCTACTTCATTTTTTTACTTCCTTTATTGTTTTTGTTTGCTAGCCCAAATTCTTGCAAATTTTAACTGTTATTCCAGCTTTTGTTGTTTTCTTAATTTCGTATATATTATGGCATGTGTGTTTCGCCATCAGACTGTTTTGGCACAACACAAAGTATCAATTTCACTCGTGGGGGTGGGGGACTGGAAGACAAATAAATCAAGGTTAGCTTGCTAGTTGCTACATATCACTTTCATATATGTTTGTGATTTTATATTTTTTTACAGCCGTTTGTGTAATTACGTTGTGGTATACATTGTAATTGTTGCTATTCCTGGCATGAATTGCGGTACAATTTGCAATTGATTTGAAAAAGGATCAATGGTCGAGTTGTTATTTGGTTAAATTTCGCACTGAACATGAATTAGGATTCTAGACAATTGCTCGCGTGGACGACTTTCTGTAACAATTTTTGTAGATACAATGCATATGCAGGTAGTGGCAATGTGACCAATTGATTGATCTAATAATGGCACTCATAGGTGGCATGGGTAGTGATACAGATAGTGGGCAGTACATTCATGGTGAGTAGCACGAGGAAGCGGGTACACAAATTTGTGCAAAGGAGAAGAACTTATATGACACATATATACTTGTAGCATTTCGTATCAATCTAATAAAGATATATGTAAGTTTTTATTTACATAATTTTATTTTATTGGCGTTGGTACACGCTACATGGTAAGTTGTTCTCATTGCGGGAACCAAATTCAGTGTGCTAAGACCAACATATATCTTGTTGCTCGGTAATTGATATAATACATAAGGTATGGTATCAACCAACAACAATTAGCTCAGAGGTCCAGTCTCCAACTTTGATATTACCTTTTGGAATAAAAAACACTACTAAAAATGACTTGGGATAAACGCACGAAGAATCAAGTTTAATTTAGAGTTTAGGATTATAATCAATGGTTGAAATTGGGTGGAAGTTCGTGGAGGAGGATTCGAACTTCAGTTCAAATGAAGGAATGTCCTCTAACCAACTTGAGGTCATTCGTGGAGGAGAATTCGAACTTCAGGTATGCAAAAGGATATAATAGGAGAATGTACTAGACATATTCACTTTATAATTAGTTAGTCATTGTGTTATGATTAGGATTGCGAAAATGAAAATTTACTTGGCTTTCCTCAAACAAAAATGTTTACATATTTCCAATTTATAGGCTATATCAAAATCTCGAACTTGTTTTGAATAACACGACTACTTAGTTTAGCGGTGCTCAATGTTCATTTATTCAAAGGAGGTCCAGATTACAAATTTCATATACAACAATTGTTGATAAAATAGTTATTTAGAGTATCCTAATTTAAAGAGCCACACGTATATTTTTATTAATTTTGTCCAAATTGTAAGAAAAATCTTGAGTGATACATAATATTCAATGGTACGACCATTGAATAGTCCAGATTAATTTGCACTAGGCTCCAAATAAATTTTAATTATTTAACAGTACGTATCATTTAATACTAAGTAACAGTTTCCAAATTGTAAGTGCAGGATTGATAGTTACCGTATCCAATCCAAACTCACAGGCACTATTTTTGGCGTGTGCGATAATTTATGGGTTTTTTTTCTGCTGAGCTTCTCTGTCTCTCTCTCTCTCCGTCTGACTCTGAGGAGGAGTGAGGAGCAAGAGGAGCGAGAGGAGCGAGAGGAGACTGTTTGAATTTCGACGTCGTCCTCCTCCTCCTCCAATCTCCCTCCATGGCCGATTCTTCCTCAGCGATGCTGTACTATCTGTCTCAGCGGCGATCCTTCAGACATTTTTTCTTCATACCCACAACCTTGGCTCTCGCAACCTCCCTCCTCATCCTCTTCTACATTTCCTCTACCTCCAATCTCTTCGCCCACCATCACCATCCTCACACAAACCCACCACTGCTATTCAATCTTTCATCTTCCTCGACACCCTTTCGAGTCGAAGCTCATCTGAAAGCGGACGACGGTGCTCAAGTAATCGAGGGTCAACGCTCAGCAGCCCAACCTCAATTGGGCTCGAATGGTACGTCAGATTTCATTTGCTAATTGTGCTTAATTTTTTTTATATCTTTGATGGGTTTTCGTTATATTCGTGTGTACAACTTGTAATTACAACTTGTGATCTGGAAGGATGGTGAAATGGAATGAAAAAATTTGAAGGTTTTGTGGTTGTTGATGAAATGGCTTGGCAGGTGAAAATTGAAATAGGTGGTGAAAAATTGGTGAAATTTTTTATGAAATGTTGAATCTTTGAACAATTTACCGGGTTGAATGTGAATGTGTCAAGTTTTGGCATGGGTGGGTGAGTGACAGTTTACAGTGTGAGATTTCTATGTTTTTGATTTCGGTATCTGGAAACTGTTGGTTTTTATGGTTCAGGAAATTATGTCGTTAACAACGCGGTGTTCCATGATAGACATATCTTTCTTGAAGACTATAAAGAAATGAAAAGGAGCTTTAAGATATATGTTTATCCTCACAGGCAAGATGACTCCTTTGCAAATGCACTTTTGCCTGTGGATTCTGAACCCGGGGGTAATTACGCGAGTGAAAGCTACTTCAAGAAGGTCCTTATGAAAAGTCGTTTCATTACTAGTGATCCAGCCAAGGCGGATCTTTTCTTTCTGCCTTTCTCAATTGCAAGGTTGCGGCATGACCCCAGAGTTGGCGTGGAAGGTATCCAAGATTTTGTAAGAGATTACATCTTCAATGTTAGTCACAAGTACGGATATTGGAACAGGACAGGTGGAGCAGATCATTTTTACGTTGCTTGTCATTCCATTGGGCGGTCAGCCATGGAAAAGGCAAACGAAGTCAAATTTAATGCCATTCAAGTTGTTTGCTCTTCAAGCTACTTCCTACCGGGTTACATACCACACAAGGATGCATGTCTGCCACAAATTTGGCCTAGAAATGAAAAGCCCCCGGACCTTCGCTCATCAAATAGGTGAAGATACTTCAATTTCTATTTCTCTTGTTATATGAGACACACTCGTTTATTTTTCCTTCTATAGTAGAGCCTTATTATCTGTGACAGTAGATGATTTGTATTAGCATTACATTCAGAATATGTCCTATTAGATTCTGGAGAAGTAGTTATGAAAAAACGGTGCCCTCTTTTTTCGGTAGTTTGGGTGTAAAGGATAGAAGGACTTTTAACGAAGTTAGATGGGAGGAGGTGAATAGTTTGTGGGAAAGAGTGGGATTTTGGGTGCTTATGGGCTTTGGTATCTTCAGAATTTGGGGGCTATTCTTTTTGAAAAACAAGAAAAGAAAAAGAGAGTGTTTATAGAAATCTATTTATTTACTTTTTGAAAATATTCAATATTACAAATGCATTTATTGGTTGAAAATTGAATTTCTACTATAAACATGCTTTTGGAATTATTTCTGAAACTCAGTTTTCTTCCTTTGTTCATAAACCCAAAATGCAGAACGAAACTTGCGTTCTTTGCCGGAGGAATTAACTCCCCAGTAAGAGAAAAGCTTCTTCAAGTCTGGAGAAATGACTCCGAGATTTTTGCGCACTTTGGTCGGCTTACTACACCTTATGCTGATGAGCTGCTTGGTAGCAGGTTCTGCCTCCACGTCAAAGGCTTTGAAGTAAATACAGCTCGAATTGCAGATTCATTATACTACGGTTGTGTCCCGGTGATAATTGCCAACTACTATGATTTACCATTCGCAGACATAATAAACTGGAGTAGCTTCTCAGTCATTGTTGCCACTCTAGATATCCCATTGCTTAAGAAAATCCTTAAGGAGATCAGCTCCGATGAATATCTGCGGTTACAGAGAAATGTGTTGAAGGTGCGCAAACACTTCCAATGGCATCTTTCCCCTATTGATTATGATGCTTTTTACATGGTCATGTATGAGTTGTGGCTCCGACGAGGTTTTTCGACAGTCCCATTGAGTAATTTTGAAAATTCTTAGTCAACATATTGATTAACATGATTGTAACAACTGCGTTCTACGTGTATATTTTTCGTTTAGTTCAATTCTTTTTTTGCTATGATTTCTAATTTTCTAATTTTCTATAGCCGTATTTTGATGTGTAATTCACTTCCAATAAGAGAAAGTATACAAAATTTTGTTTTACATATTTATAGCTTACAATTTCTTCCTAACTCTCTTCTAAACGTACTTTGAACCGAAGTAATGAAATGACGGTCTTTTTTTAACAAGCAACACTGAGTTTGAACTTAAAACCTATTAGTTACAAATGAAGAGTGACAAAGTTTTTAACAAGTTTAAGAAGAAAGAAACAAAATCAGGGTGCCAAGGGCTCATAGCTCAGTTGATTAAGAGTATCTTTATACGGACGTCTTCAATTCGATTTCTCCACTCGTATTTATCGCTTGTATTGAAAAAGAACTTAGAATGTTATTTTATTAAAAAATTTGGCTGAAATAAGGATTTTACAAATCTTAATTGTTGAAATGCTCGGAATCAAATAACAACAATGTATAAACCATACAACAAAATTTCCAAAAAAAATCATTTTAACAATTGAAATTTGTATTTTCATCGTTTCAGCTATTCCACTATTTTTTTTTTAATTTTTTCAAAGAAAGAAACAAAAATGTAGAAAAAGAGAATCAAAATAAGTAAAGTTGGTTTGGAAAAAAATAATTAAAAAATAACTTTACCACTAACGCCCTATTTGGTATTTTTTTTTTCACAAAAATTACTTCATTTTAAATTTGAGCAAATAAAAAATATTCGATAAAAATAAAATGTACTACTTATTTTAAAAACTATAATATTTAAATAACAACTTTTAAAAATAACATATAAGTTATTTTATAAATATTTTTTTAAAAAAATACAGCAACTCTTAACTGGCATTTAAGTAAAATTAGAAGTAATGTTGGGAAAGTAAGACGCAAACAAAACAAAACAAAGCTGGAGATCTTGAAAAAAAAAAAGTACGAATCCGAGTGAGTCTGACACCCGCGACAAAACACAAAATTCCTTCCTTTCTTCCAAATTTCCAATTTACAAATTTACAGCACAAAATCTAAAACCCATTTCCCTTTCGGATTATCTTCCATCCAAAACTTCACTCCACACAACCAGATTTGTTGATACCCCTCCGTCTGCTTTCTGTTTGTTTCCCGAGAAAATATTTTCATGTCCTATTTTTTTGTTGTTCAGATTTGAATTAACTAATCGCCCCTGCTTCCGAGGTTCGTTGACTCACCTTACGATTTTCTCAATCTTTAATCTTTGATAATCTGGTGGTACACTTGTTGAGATCATTTGATTGGAAATTTGACATCTTTTTTCATTGATTCATCGGTTCAGCTCAATGGGCTGTCTTTGTTTTCTTGGTTGATTGAATTTTGACTGTTGATTTTGATTTTCGAGTAGGAAAATCATCGGGTTGAAATTGGATTTGGAATGTGATGTTTGATTGGGGAAAGTGGAGTTCTTGTTGCGTGCTTGATGAGCCAAGATGTTGTTCAAATCTAAGATAAAATGGGTTGCTCTCTTTGTCCTCGTTTTATCTTTTGCGTCATTGCTTCGGCACCTCTCTATAGCAAGATTTTCGACTGTCGATTTAGTCCAGTATAGTGCATTGACGGCGTTCCATAACGATTTCGATTCTATCTCTGGGAGGCAGGTGGGATTTTGATTCATTTCTCTGTGTATTATGCAAGTATTTGGAGTGTATGTGTTTTCGGTTGTTTTGATGGGTTTCTTTTGTTTGTTGCAATGTTGCAGAGTGTTCCTAATAAGAAGTTATGGGGGCCTGTGAAGCCCCTGCAGTCTTTGCAGCCTTATGCCAACCCCAGAAGCAACTATCCTGGTGATGATCTTGCTCTTCTTCTTGCATTTGTGTATTATCTCGGTTTGTTCGTTTCTGGTTTTATCATATTCTTGCATGGTATAGTTTAAGAATTTGACAGTTTGAACCCATTGACGAATCCTTTCCCTCGCATGCATGACCAAACACATTTTTTAGTCTTTAAGCTTCTGTTAACTGTCATCTTTGTTATACTGAATTTGAATTGAGTTCCCTCATTCTATCTTCTTTTTTGTCACTGGAGGATTTGATAACCTTGAACCATTCATATTTTAGCTGATTGAATACTTTTATTTTCTTTACAGATCCAAATGAACAGAGCAATGGCTTCATTTACGCAAAAATATTTGGTGGATTTGAAAAGATAAGATCTACGGTACGATTTGTCAAATGTGTGAAAGTGATTCCATGATAATTTGTATGTGGTGTTCATAAATCTTTGTTAATTTTCTAGATCTGTGATCTGGTCATCATATCCAGGCTTCTAAATGCTACTCTTGTCATTCCAGACATTCAAGAAAGTACTCGCTCAAAAGGCATCAGGTTCTTTTCTAGTTTGATACTTTTTTTATGCCAATTTTCTGCGGTTTGTAGATCATATGATTCATGGCTTCTTATCTCTTTTGTTTTTAATGACTTTGTCAGCTCTCGTTTCAAGAGTTTTACATATCTCTACGATGAGGTGCACTTTATAGCATCTCTGAAAAATGACATAGTCATTGTGAAGAGTCTGCCAGATAATCTGAAGGCAGCAAGGAAAAGAAATGAATTCCCTTCTTTTAGACCCAATAATTCATCTTCTCCAAATTTTTATATCAAAGAAGTCCTACCAAAGTTAAAGAAAACCAAGGTTATCGGCTTGATCATTGCTGATGGTGGATGTCTGCAGGTAGCTGATGTTCTACTATTTTAATAGTATAGCTATTGCAAAATGTCATCTGCTTGAGAAAACATGCATATTTTGTTAACATTTATAACCACATATTGTCATATTCTTTTTTGCGCTAGAGATGAACCATTGTTTATGAAAATAAATAAATGTTATCTAAGAACCACTTAAACATTCATTCTCTGCCGCTTTGCTATTGTTTCATAGGGACCATTCATTCATATATGATTTTGTGTGTCAGTAGTCAGTCTGTTTTCTTTCTTTTTGCTTTAGTGATTTCTGTGTTCCAAGCATGCATGCTTGACAATTAAGTTTAAGTGTTCTTGATGCAATATAATCCTATTTTCAGTCAATCCTTCCACCAAACATGGCCGAGTTTCAAAGACTTAGATGCAGGGTCGCCTTCCATGCACTTCAATTCAGGCCAGAAATTCAAATGCTTGGACACAAGATGGTGGAGAGGTATGAATCTAGCAACCCACCTCTTTTCCTGAAGATTTGAATCGATTGAGCGTTATTGGTGTTTAAAGAACTTGATTAGTACAGACTGCTCTTAGACCATCTGATGCAAGATGTTTTTAATTAAACAGATTTTTTATTTGAAGGTTACGGTTGAGTTGGAAAGATTAGGCAATAGATAGAGTTAACTGGAGGGATAGAGTTAACCGGAAGGATGGAGTCAACGGGAGGGATAGAGTTATGGAGTAAGGAAATTTTATCTTTGAAAGTGTTAGGGTCTGGCTTTCTAGAAATTAGATAGAAGTTTCAAGTTTGTATAAGGAAAATGGAAACTATAAGCCTAATGGATATGCCTAGGATTTCCAAGCAGTCAAAGTGAACACATCCTCTTAAAGAGCTTCAAAGGCTGCGTGAAGTTTCCTATAATATCCGCTAGTGTGGTCATATTCTTCTGGGAAAGGGTGAGGTTTTGGTTTTTGCTTTGGGATTCTATCTTATCAGAGTTTAGGGATTATTACTTTCTTATATATTGCTAGATTGGAAGGCAGTTATAGGATTATGTTAGTATCATAGCTTTTATTAATGTAGCTTCTGTAGATGATGAATCTTTATTAATTTCCTTATTGTATCCGGCTTCTGGTGGACCTTGTTAACTGCCTGTAATAATTTACTTCTAAGAACTACTTTCCTTCAGTTGATCAAAGTGGCTTTTATACTTCGATAGGTTACGTGCATGGGGTCAACCTTTCCTAGCGTATCATCCTGGTTTAGTGAGAGAAACCTTGGCATATCATGGCTGTGCTGAACTTTTTCAGGTAAGATGTTTTAGCCGGTTTTATCTTTGGTAGTTGTGAAAATATAAATTGTTGATCTACATGCTTAGACTTTATCATAGTATTAGTAATAGAACCTAAGTTTGAATAACCTGCAATTATGAAATACCAATATTAAGTTTGAGTTCCACATGTTGGCCCTTAGTGATGGAAAGAGGCGCACATGTAACAGGGGTGTTACAACTTAACATAATTCTGTCCCACACATACAAACAGCTTAAACTTTCTGGTTACAATCTTTTTTATATCTCTGCCTATGAAGTCTAAGTTAGTGGTAAAACAATCGTTCTCCTTTGTTCCTTGGTTAAATCTAAGTCCAATAAAAATTCAGTTTTGGAGCTCTCCCCCTCCTCTTGAGTGCAGGTGGTTTCTACCTTCAACAACTGCAAAATATTAACGGCGTGTTCATTCACTTTCATGGTTATCAAAGTTAATCTTGTTAACTTGCTACTTTTCTGTAGGATGTTCACACTGAACTCATACAATATCAAAGGAAACAAATGATTAAAAAGGGCATTGTTCATGAGGAACTAAGCATAGATTCACACTTGCGTAGAGAAAATGGCTCATGCCCGCTGATGCCTGAAGAGGTAAGCTCAGTACTAAATTTCAGATCCAGCTTATGTATTTGTAAGTACCGTTGTGTGGCTTCTAGTCCACTCTAACGCTTCTCTCTCGTGGTCTATTTTTGATTGTTTTGAAAATTTCACTTTTCAGTGCCATAAGAATGTTTAAAAGATTAGTAGTGAACTTCAATGCTGGTTGTGAAATTAAGTTTCCTTGGCACTTAACGCTGGAATTGATTTGAGCAGTTCAGAAAAAACAGAACCTCAAGCATCCTTTTATCAATTTCACTTATAAATATTAAATACTCGGTTTCCAAAAATTTATGCTCAAGTGATATGTTTAATAAATCGAGGATGCAGACCAAAAAAGAAAACGGTAGAGGATGGAATGACACTGAGAATTTAATTAATCCAACACTATCTAATTCATAAAAATAACTTTCGTATTTTAATTACTTGAAATTTTTTATTTCAAAGAAGTAAATGATGAATAGACAACGAATGAGAGTAAGGATTGATCCTTTCTAAAGGTATCCACTCTAAATAATGATATGTGTCACTGTGATTCCTAAATTACCTTGTTGACTTACCCTAATTGGGTCATCACCTTGACAAAAAGCATAAGAAAAATAAAAGAGAGGGGAGGGTAGTAGAAAGAAAGACCCTGGGATTGAAAACAACCTTGTATATTATCTCAAGCTCAAGTCCTTATCCCGGGGCTTGACTTAAGCATTTCAATACGTCTGTGAACAAGCTTGTGACTAAGAATCGTGGTATAAATCTGATCTTGTACTTATTGCATCATTTTACACTGTATAATTTCAGTTTTGGTGGTGCATTGATGATAATTAATAAATCAATCTATCTATATTTTTGTGGTTCATTAGCTCATTTATTCTTGTTGAGACTTTCACAGGTTGGAATTCTTCTTCGTTCAATGGGGTATCCTCCTAAAACAATTATATATCTGGCTGGTTCTGAAACATTTGGGGGTCAACGTGTTCTGGTCCCTTTGCGTGCTATGTTTCCCAACTTAGTGGATCGCACTTCTTTGTGCAGCAATAAAGAATTGTCTGATATACTTGGACCTGAAACACCTCTTCCGCAAAATCCATTTCAACCACCTCCAGCAAAAAGCAAGGAACAACTTAAAGAAGAATGGAAGAAGGCCGGTCCTAGGCCTCGGCCTCTTCCTCCACCTCCTGGTAGACCTATCTATCAACATGAAAAAGAAGGCTGGTATGGTTGGATTACTGAGACTGACACCGAACCAGACCTTTCTGCTTTGGATCTGAGGATGCAAGCACATAGACTAATTTGGGATGCTCTTGATTATATTGTCTCCGTGGAAGCAGACACATTCTTTCCTGGTTTTAACAACGATGGCAGTGGATGGCCAGATTTTTCAAGCTTGGTCATGGGACACCGTTTGTATGAGGTTGCTTCTTCTAGAACATACCGACCAGACAGGTGAGAGAAAAAAAAAGAATCTTCTTATTTGACTTTTTATGATTAATGTTCTTATTTAACTTTGCGTGTCCTCTTTTCGAACAGGAAAGTTGTAGCAACACTTTTCAACATGACCAGGGACAATGTCTACCATCCCAAGCATAATTGGACACTCTCAGTGCAGGAACATCTTAAGAAAAGCTTAAGTGAGGAAGGCCTAATAAGGCAATCCGTTGTGTCGAAGCCAGCCTTGTTCATTTCACACCCACTCCCCGAATGCTCTTGTAGAATATCTTCTGCTGATGCTCCAGTTCGTGTAAAAAGTAATGATGGCCGAACTGTATATGGAGGCGAAGAGGAGTGCCCCAAGTGGATGAAGCATGGTCAAGAAGTTCCTTTGGATTCAGCTGGGGAAGAGGATAAAGTGGAGGACAGTGAATTGTCAGAGTACGGAAGTACACTGGACGAACAACCAGAATCAAATGACATTGACAGAACTAATGCTACTCCCGTCTCTGATCAGGATGAGGAAATGGACCCGAATGACTAAAGTGGATCTACATACGATACAGTTCCTATCTTCTTACTATACTGCGGCATTCAGTTTCCATCGTTTTCTTCTGAAATGGAAAGTTTTGGAGGTAGAGATGACATTAACGGTTTGATTCTTGGTTCCAGCTTTGCTATTTTGAGAGATATAGGTATTCAAACATATTCTTTGGGTAAGATCTTGGATTTTCTATAGCAAACAGAAAAGTGTCATTTGTTTACCTTCACAAAACGAGGATCAGGAAAAGATCGATGCGCTTGGGGTAAGCCGATCAGAGTTTGTACACCGTTTTACCGATATTTTGAGGTTTTTATTCGTAGGAAAAGTATTACTTGTTAGATAAGCCACATGTGTAATTTTCTTGTAGAGAACAAATGACGAGTACAACGAAATGATTCATTGCGATCTCTTGTTAAAATTTTTGTTGAAAATTTGGTCCTTTAGTGATTACATTTCTGTATTCTACAGTAGGTTGTTCAAGTTTTGAGTTGCGATGTTACCGTACAGCCTAGGCTCCTCTCCGGTGCAGCGATATCCATTTATAACTTCACCGGAGAAATATGCAAATAATCGAGGCATATGCCGCCAGCGCTCGAGGCAATTTGTGGCTCTCTGTGTCCTCGCTTTAAAACTCAAAGGGCGAAACTAGTTA
Organism: Gillenia trifoliata; assembly: GCA_018257905.1. Lineage (NCBI taxonomy): Eukaryota > Viridiplantae > Streptophyta > Magnoliopsida > Rosales > Rosaceae > Gillenia > Gillenia trifoliata. The sequence continues at coordinate 28,962,460 of CM031084.1, read as the reverse complement.
CTCGGAAAAATAAGGTAACGAAGGATGATTTACCTAAAAGAGGAAAAAATATTGTAAAATTACTCAAGAATCTTCTTAACAGCTCCAAATCAAGGAGTAGTTAAATCTGCTAACGGAACAAAGTTTCGGCAGCAGCATGCATGATTTCTCTAATTTCATATAAAAAGTTATAGACTCTTTGTTAAACAAACCAAAATTTCAAGTAATTTACATCCTACTGAAACCACCTATCATATTCCTGTCAGTTGCTATACATACGAGCTGACTCGAGTTTACCAGGTTTCCCCCTAGCATATTCCGGCGCCCTAACACCCACACCAAAATGTGAGGTTTTTACACAAAACATCAGTTTACACATGGATGACTTCTAAATTGTAGAACACAAAAGCACTAACATATTACGTTTATTCGGTACAAAAACACTTTTATTCATGTATATAAAGCACAAAGTACGGACTTGTAGTATAGAGGGTGAAATGCACTACCACAGATTGCTATGCTGCTGCATCTGTGGGCTTCTCAGCAGCAGTGAGGCTTGCACTGTCGGCTTCTTTTATCTGCCTCATGATCTCCGACTTTGTTTCAAGTAGGCCTTCTATTTGCCATTGATCTTCTCTAGCTTCTGTTTCAGCTTTCCAACATCATACATTGTCCTTCTTATCGAGTTTCTTTTCTTCTCGCCCTTTTAAGCCTTTCTCCTTTTTCTCTTTATCTTTCTTCCCTTTACCCTCCTTTCCTTCATCTTTCTGTGTCTCCTCCTCCACTTCCCCCTCTGATTCCTTTACATTTTCTTCAATTTCAATCTCCCTGGAAGTAACACCAGCATTGACCTCCTCCTTATCCCACTACATTTTGTGTTTCTTCTTTTGTCCTTGTCTTCCTTCTTCTTCCTTCTTTTGTTGTCATCTTTTCGTCATCGCTCTTCTCTTTTCATCATCACCACCCTTGTGTTTCTTCTTTTTCTGCGTCCTTGTCTTCCTTCTTCTTCTTCTTTTTATCGTCATCACCTTTTATCATAGCTCTTTCACCTTGTCATCATCACCATCCTTGTGTTTAACCTTTTCTCGTGTCTTTATTCTTCTTCTTTTTGTTGTCATCACATTTTCCTCCTCAATCTTCTTCTCTTCTTCTTCATCATCATTCGCCCTTGTGTTTCTTCTTTTTCTCGTCCTTGTCTTTATTCTTCTTCCCTTCCTTTCTATCGTCATCATTTTCCTCGTCGCTCTTAGCCTCCCGGTTTCATCGTCTCACTTGACCTTGTGTTTCTTCTTTTTATCGTCCTTGTCTTTCTTCTTCTTCCGTCCTTTTATTGTCACCTTTTTCCTCATCGCACTTCTTCTCACTTCTTCACCATCGTCGCCCTTGGGTTTCTTGTTTCTCGTCCTTGTCTTTCTTCTTCTTCCCTTCTTTTTCATCCTCCACATTATCCCCTTCCTCACAAATCTTTACCTTTGTCCTTTTTATCCTTTATATCTTTCTTCTTTTTCTCTTTTTCTCCCCGCTACAAAGCTTACATATCATCGTCTTCATCTTCGTTCTTCTCCTTTTCTTCTTCTTCTTCTCGTCCTTTCCCTTTTTATCCTTGTTGCTCTCTCTCTTCATTGTCCTTATCTTTCTTCTTAACGTCTTTATCCTTCTTCTTGATTTCTCCTCATACGCATCGTTATGTTTCTCCTCGTCCTTTACTTTTTCCCTTGACTTGGTCTTCATCCTGCATGTCTGCATTAACTTCGCTTTTCAATTTTTTCTTCTCCTTTATATATTTAGATTTTGTCTTGATCTCAGAGGCATGAGATTCCACTAAAACAAATGTAAACGTACGTCGGTAATCTCGAAACAAACTCGGTGGTTTAAAATATGCTAATAAACAATTGGAAAATTATAGCTACTTAATTAATTTCTTAACCACACGATTTATATAACGATCCCGAGTGCAAATGTTGTCCCCAGTCGTAGCATGAACACGATTAGTTGTCGGGGAAAGCATAGCAAATCTAGACTCGAAGTATCGATTTCTATACGGTTCACAATTTGATAAATTTTCTTAATTCCCACGAAGTAAAGTGTGAGTAAATAAATTGATACAATTGAACTCAAATGGTAAATAATTTATCCACATGAAAGAAAGAATCACAATTTCATTGATTGATCACGGATACTTCAATCAAATCAAATGACATGACATGTTTACTAATTCGTAATCGGAATTGGAGGAACGAATCGTACGTACCTCAATTTACGAAGAAGCTTTGATTGCCGCCTTCTTCGTAACGTAGCGTACGTGTTTCTTGAGAGAAAGTGAGAGAGAGAAAGCTCTGGTTTCCCTTTGCAAACTGTGGTAGCTTCGATTTCAATATATATATGTAATTGGAAATTTGGAATATGAAAGCTGTCGGGCATTGGATTTGATTGTGCCACAGTCAGCCACCTGTCAGTCGGTATTTTCGTCAACACGCAAAGGACCGACACCTTCTTCTGCGTAGCGTACGTGCTCAGTACGCGGCGTTTTGTGTGTTTTACTCCAAAACTCCCACGTCTTCCTTGTTTTGGGCATGCAATTCAATTGCCTGACGTCGACGATTTGGGGGAGAAAATTTACTTAGCTCTAAGTCTTCCAAATCTTGAACCCGTCCGTACTTTTTGGTCCTTTCACATTACCCTCCCTCCTTGTTTCAAGCTTATTTTTGGGTCTATATTTAGGGTGCCAAACTTTTAATCAATTTTTTACTTTCCATTATGGCCTTGTTTAAAATGACGAAGAGAACATAATCGAATGAACTTCTTTCATCGTTCGGTGTTTATCAATTGAATAATAATAAAGAGTTTGTTTTATCACTATAAAACCATGGTACAAAAAATTAAGCCCTCTAACGCACAAGGATTAATTGCGTCACTTACTTGAACCTTGGCCCGACAATTCATGTTTTTCGGCATTTCAATTTAGTGTGGAATAAACTTATATTAAGTTATCTAAATAGATTGTTTTCATGATTTTCATACCCTATTTTCGGATTTTACCATCTATCACTTCTAGAAGTTATTCTTCCATTTGTTTTTTAAGTGTTTTTGTGTCATCTCTTGAAAAAGAAACAAAAATTTTGAAAAAAATTGTTAAATCCAAAGAGTTGTTTTTAAAATCGTTTTGGTGTGTTTGTGTCTTAGGGTGCCTTCCCGACACAATGATGAGGATTTGGTTTTTAATTGCATGTTAAAAGAAGTTACAAACATGGATGGAAGTTTGATATGCTCTTTGGTTTGTGCTTAGTTGTAGTTGGCATTTACAAATTCACATGTAATCACAAAGAAAAAAAAAATCAGTTTGAAGGAAGAAACTCAAGTAACGCTACAACCTGTGAGACTTGAGCTAAATCTTTGTTTGGAGAGTTATTAATCTTGTGATTCTTGTTTTTAAAGTCGTTGCATGATCTCATTATTCTTTGCTTGGTTGCTACTTAGAATGCTTTTTCATTATTATAGTTCCAAATGCTAGAACTCATGCCATTTTCGTTCAAAAGCGATAAAATTGGTTGCATAACAATATAACAAGATGAAGGTGTCTAGATAACCACCATAGCCAAATAGCCTTTTTCCCTTATATATATTTATTGTAGGTTTAACCCCTTTGAGCCTTATAAGCTTATTTTCTTTGTTAACCACGTATCCCTACCTAGCCTAGTATAGGAAAATCCATACCACTTTTCTTAAAGAATAGTGGAGCATAACTTATTGGGAATTCCTTTGACCTATGGTTAGTGAAGAAACAGAAGTGTGAGGAGAGGTTATTTGTTTTTGTTTTCCATGTATTTAGTTCCATTCAAAAAAAAAAAGAGAAAGAAAAGAAAGAAAAGGGTTATTGTTTGTTTCTTTTGTTTATAGTTGAGTTGTATAATTTTGAATGTTGAAGGGTCATGTGTGAAACTTGGCCTGTAATCTCTCTCACATTTAAATCGAGTTGGGTATTGGTGTAAGTTGGATTCAAGGTGCGCATCATCATATCGCTCTTGCTATCTTTTAAGAACTTTGTTTATCCTTATCATTTCTTTGTCCCCACCTTTAGCCCTTGCAATCCTTGACCTTTGTCTTGATTGTTAAGTGTTTCAATTAGTGGAGTGCGAATTTGGTATGAGCATATGGGATCCACGGTTCTCGCGTACAAAGTAGTAGCATTAGTTCATGAGATCATATACATATTTTATATTAATAATTCCAGTGCTTTCTTTGTAGTATATGTGAGTGCTAGTGCATATGTTTACATCAATCTTTCACATATGCCTAGTATAGGGGTGTAGTGGAAAATACGTGTGAAAATAGAGAGCATATCCGGTGAGGTGAGGGATTCTACTGGGCATGTTACTACATTCAAAATGAGCTAGTGAGTGGCGGCCCCATGATTAAGTATGTGCTTTCAGAGTAAGAATGGCTAAAATACGTAGTAGTGATTTTAACATGTCATGTTCATTGAAAATCCACGAGGCAAATGTTGGAAGGTTTAGGTTGTGTTTTGTTTCTTTGTTTTGCTCGAGGACTAGCAAAAACTAAGTGTGGGGGAATTTATGAGTAGTACACGACTTGGACATGAGCGAGCAATGATTAACGGCAAAGGCAATGTCAAGGTGAGTTATCATGATCATGTGATGTGATTGGACGTGGATATTGCTTACTGCCCATGTGCACACTTGTTTGCTTCCACCTTTGGGGTGACAACTTCGGCCTTCACCCAAATCTATGTTCTTGCCAAATCTTGTCACATGTGACGTCCTTTGATCTCTTCGGAGGACAAGGCCACTATCGGGAGGTATCTCGTGGGAACATCTATAGAATTAGGCAGATTCAACATGATCTCTTCATTGGTCATGTCGGAGAAAGAAGAGGCCCGTGGTATATGGCCAGGGCCGACCCCTTACTTTACTTGTTAAAATTCTCTATGGCTTCCCAAGTTGCTTTGAATATGGAAAAACGGATCTCTCTTTCTTGGTGTTAGAGTAGTCATCATCGTGCTCGGTGGAATTTCACTCTTCCAAGTTTTTGGTCATCTTGACTAAGTTTTATAAATTTAGAAGTAGCATAAAGTAAACTAGTAGAACAATCACATGAGAAAACTCCATAGTTGGAGTAGCTATATATGTAGATAGGGAGGGAGTGGAGAGCAAACAAAGACCTAGAACTCCCACTCCACTTTCCTCCCACAGTAGTTGCTCCAGTATGGAATTCTCTCGCGTGTTTGCTCTGTAGTTTACTTTTATGCTACTTTTAAATTTATCAAACTCTCATGTGTTTGCTCTGAAATATTTATCTTATTTACGAATATATCAAACTTAATTAACATTAATGGTTGAGAAATTCCAAGCAGGTGGATGATAAGCACGTTCATGTCAACTCACAGCACGATAAAATACATTTACGTTTCTTTAGTACTAGAATAGACACAACCATTTTGTTGTGCTAGAATAAGGATTACGAGTTTACGTTTAGCTTTGCGCATTTAATCGCATTTCGCTTCATCTTGACCCTTATATAGATCTAACAACTTAAAACATGACATGTCATTTAGCATAAAAATTTATTTTTGTTTTGTTTTTATTTTCTAAATTTGCCGTTATCTTTCCATCTTCTCTCAACAACTCCATCTCCTCCCTCTCTGGTTCTCGATCCGTTTCTCTTCCTTCCAAGCGAGAAGTATTTCTTGTCAATTGGGAAATTAGGTTCATTCAAAACCAAAAAGGCTAAATCCAATTCATAGGCTATTTATGCTTAAATTTGCAGTTCACTTTCTTAGTTTCCAAAGAGTACTAGTTCATCAATTTAGAAGCTTGAAGTCTTGGAATTGGATTGGCCAAACTCTTCAGTCTCTGAACTCAAATAATATCAACCCATGTACCCACGTGATCACGGACAAACAAAAAATGGAGAGAGTGGGGTCTTGCATATACAAGAAATATAAAAACATTGTTGCCCGGCCATAAATCCTAACGACTATTCTACGTTTTGGCCCATATTGGTTCTCCCCAATTTCGAATTTTTTAGAGAATTGATTCGGTTACGTGTTTGCATGTTTAAGATTCGTCTTGGTGATGGTGATTTGAGGTTGTACGGTGGAATTGATGTGGGTAGGCTTGAATTTTGCCAAATTTGGGTAAATAAAAGCACGAGTTCGAAACGCACGATAATCTCTGTAAGTTCTTATTTTCTATGATCTTTAAGATTGTACCCTCCCTTTTTAACCTCAGTTTAGAGTAGCTCACGCTTCCAAGCTATGGCGTTCCTCCCAAGAGTCGAGTCGCTGCTTCCCGGTGTCACTCTTTCCATCTCCATCGAATGTTCGATGCGAAGCTTGGGTGTTACGGTTTCGTTATGTGTACCCACGTCATCTTGTTTAGCCTGTAATCGGAGCGCGAACGATTCGCTCTCCCAATTGTGCTTGAGATCAACGTCGAGAGTGAGCCACTCCTTGAGAAGCGGTCAGTCTCTTTCTCTCCCAAGTTATTCGGCTTTACGGGGATTGTACATAATTCATTTATATGTGGGGCGGCTTTTATTTGAAATTTGTCATGAAATTTTGCATTTTATGATTTTGGATAGATCGATAGAGACATTTCATCAAATAGGTTAAAGATTTAAGCTTTGGATTTATTTGTGCAAACTTTTGTTTGTTTATATGATTACGAATATTTGTTACGAGCGGGGGTAAATTTGTGATTTGATTTCTTGGTTGAGTAGTGCATTTGTGTTGGGTTTGAATTATTTAACTTTACAGCTCTTGGCTCACAGTTCGTCTTTAAACGGTTTTATATCGTATAAGAAGGGCGTGGCGTGTTGGAGATGTTTGAGTAGTAATACCATTCCAAACTTTGTCCCTACATTAGTCCACCCAGCAAAAGTTCATATCTTTATAAGGCTTTGTACCTCTTACAAAGTGATTTGGGTAATGGAACCATGGAGATGAAAATTGGAAGGTACCGACCTTGGGTTTGGGCTTTGGGGGTATGAAAATTAATTAATAATTAATATATATATATAATTAATATTAATTCATTGTCAAAAGATGGCCCAGCAGATACAATAGTGTCAGTTAATTAATTATTATTTTTTAAATTTGGTTTAAATTTTGTTCTTCAAACATACCGTCTTTTCGGATGAGTACGGGTTGAAGAAGAAGCACCCGGAGCAAACATCATTTCAACGGATACCTCCCAGCAGTCCACGTCCATTCTCATGCACATTGCGACGGTATCCATACTCTACTCATATTCATCCATTTGCATGGCATTTGGCTTGCAATTTGCGTTCAAATCTCGCGTAAACCAAAACCATCCAAGCAGAGAACCACATTCTATATTCGCGAGAAGTCAATTTTCGGTCTTTGGAATATTGCGGCTTAGATCGTTGAATCTGGTGACGGGCGTCCCGGACGAACTACGAGCACGAGTAGGGACGAAATTACATTTCAAGGACATTGCTTGGTACGCAAGCCTCGATCTTCGTTTTTCTTAAATTTACTTCGTATTGTTTATATACGCAATTGTTCGTTGTATTTATTATTAGTAAATAAAATTATCATTTGATTGTTGTTATTTCCAACATGGCGCGAGTGAAAAGATTTGGCCATGTTCTTACTATGGTTGTCATTGCTTTGGTATGCGATTGCTTTCTTGATTTTATAAGACGGTGTATGAATTTCGAGAACACGCATTTAATTCAAGCCTGATCCATCATGCTTGAGGGTATAACCTTGATTTTAGGAAGTGTAACTTTAGGGTATACATCTATTGAAAGAACATAGCTAATTAAGGAGATCATTCATGCTAGACCACCTCATCTGAAGAAGTAGATATAGGTTCGATAATCATGTAGGATGTCGTTGGTGCTTTTATTTCTTAATTTTTAGAACATTTATCGTTTCGAGTCTCAAACATTAATTGGTAGCGTGAACATAGTAAAATGCAAAAGATGGCGAGGAGGAGGGCGAGCTTTGGATGTCGGAGATGCATTGAACTATTTGGACTTCAAGGACTTGGACGAGAGAAGTAGACGGCGGTTTCACGATCAATTCACAATAGGCTTAACCCCACCACTTGCTTCCTCGACCCTCGACCTCTCTCCAAATCATAACCGGATGTTTGCTACCCGTTGAGCTTATCCTCTTGGAGGTACAAATTTTGCAAATTTGGAGAGTGAATTTCAATTGTGTTTTTGTTGTTCTTGCTGTTGGGAATGAATTTAGGAGTTAGAATTTGAAGTAGGTTTTGATTTTCGTGTTAGGTTGTGGTTACGTTTGTTGATTGGTGCGATTTTGTTGCTAAATTTTGACATTTTTGGGTTTGGGATGTGATTGTATGCGGGAGATGGAATTTGAAGTTTGTAAAGAGTTTAAATGCGGTTTATGAATTGGATTATATTGAAATAATTAGCATCGACTATGATTAGTAACAGCTTTTGCGATTTTCCAATTGTGAGAAAGAATGAGACAATTCGATGGCATGGACCTTGAGTGTATCCGTTGTCTTTTTTCGTCTTTAATCGTTGCCACAAAGAAGACTTAGAAACAAAGACTTAGACTTGTCCCGAATAAATACAACGAAAAAAAAAACAAAAGTTCAAATTCGTCGTCAAAATAACAAAGACTTAGACTTGTATAAACAAATAAATAGCGCAAACCTTTACAAAAGTTCCTTCCCCTTTCATTCAAATGATTGGCAAAACAATGCCCAATCGTTTAATGCGTGTCGAGATTGAGATAAAATCTTTTGTCATAGTCATATGAAATAAAGGAGAATACTAAAATTAAAAAAGGAAGTGTCAATTAAGCATCATTTAGGTAGCAGACATTAAGCTCTTAGTCTTTGAAGACAAATTGCCAAATTGCATTACTTATTAAATAAAGACAAAGACTTTGACTTGGAGTAAGTTAATTTATTCAAAGCAATTGGCAAAACAATGCCAATATATGTCTATGTCGAGATTTAAAGAAAATCTTTGTCATAGTCACCTGTATTCGAATTAATTACAATAGCTCATGAATGACATTATAAATAAGCCCTAGAAGTAGATTATAATATGTACACGAAATTAAACGGTGCCCATGGGATCTTTAGCTTTTCATAAAGTATGCCCTCACGGCTTATTGCCTTGTCTTGTACATACGGCTTCTTTCATCGCCCGTCACATTACTTTTATACGCTGGTTCTACTGCGAAGCGAGGAAGCACTCTCAAATGGAAAGCCGGTTTCAAGCCAAACCCGTTTGTGAATCTCCACCTCATGGACTTACACAGCTAATCGCCGTGTATAATTCTTCAGCGAGTCTTAAAACAAAAGCAGCCCGTGCTTAGGGCGGGTATTTCATGCAACGCGGTAGGAGTGTTGGTGCGATAAACCTTACCGTTTAGGAATACAGAATGCGTTACGAGAATTTTCATTCATGTCGCTTCCCAATCTTAGTACCTTAACCTAAGCATCAATAATCTCTTTGATGTCATTCCACATCGGATAAATTCCCTTTCAAACTCATCTCTCTTGATCTTTGTCTATAAAAATCGGTTATGCAGGGCATTAGCTAGAAATTGGTCACCTAACAAACCTTACCATTCTCACATCTCTCTGTAATGGTCTTTGGTTGATTCTAAAAGAGATAGGAAATTGGAAATCTCTTGTGGACCTACGGTTGTCTTATAATATTTCGATGGTTCAGTCAATGACATCTATGCGATCTCACAAACCTTACCCTTCTACATCTCTTCATAATAATCTTTCTGGTTCAATTCCTAAAGAGATAGGAAAATTGAAATCTCTTGTGGGGCTAGCTTTGTATGAGAATCCAACTCGGTGGTTCAATCCCAACATCTGGCGATCTCACAAAGCCTTCACCAGCCTCCCATCTACACATTAATAATCTTTGGTTCAATTCCTAAAGAGATAGGGAAATTGAAATCTCTTATTGAGAAGCTAAGTTTGTACGAGAATCGGCTCGGTGGTTCAATTCCAACATCCACTGGCGATCTCACAAACCTTGCATTCTCATCTCTAAGTAATAGTCTTTAGGTTCCATTCCTAAAGAGATAGGAAATTGAAATCTCTTGAAGCTAGATTTGTCTCAGAATAAGCTCAATGGTTCAAATCCCAACATCCCTAGGCGATCTCACAAACCTTACCCATCTACATCACCCGCCGAGTAATAATCTCTGTTGGTTCAATTCCTAAAGAGATAGGGAAGTGAAATCTATGCCTTTAGATTTGTCTCGAGAATGACTCGATAGTTCAATCCCAACATTCGTAGGTGATCTCACAAACCTTACCATTCTCTTTCTCCACACTAATAATCTTTTACAGTTCAATTCCCTAAAGAGATAGGGAAGTGAAATCTGCTTGTGGACCTAGCTTTGTCGACAATCGGCTCGGTGGTTCAATCCCAACATCCCTAGGCGTCTCACAAACCTTACCCATCTCTATCTCGCCGGTAATAATCTCTCTGGTTCAATTCCCCCAAAGGGATAGGGAACTTCAAGAAGTTGACTAGACTGCAATTGTATAATAACCAGTTTTCTGGTTGGTTGCCCAAAATATTTGCCTCGCTGGACAACTCACAAACTTTTCAGCAAGCAACAACCATTTGACTGGTCCAATCCCCAAAAGCTTGAAAACATGCAGGCTTATATAGAGTCCGTCTTGAGGGTAACAAATTGACGGGAAATATCTGAAGACTTTAGTGTCTATCAAATCTTGATTTTATTGATCTGAGCCACAATAACTTGTATGGAAATCTCACAAAACTGGGAATAATGCCCACAATTAGAAACCCTACTAATTGCGGGAAACAACGTTACTGGTAGCATACCTCCTGGTGTGAATGCAAACAAAATTCGTGAACTCGATCTTTCTTCGGAATCGCTTAGTTGGAGGAATTCCAAAGGGATTCGGGAGGGATGACTTCTTTGCAGACGTTGAAGTTGAATGGAAATCAACTTTCGGGCCGTATATTCTCAGAATTTGGTTCCACTGATTGATGCGGAATATCTGGAGCTTGTCATCGAACAAGTTTAATGGGTCCAATTGAGAGCATTCTGGGTGACTTTGTCAGACTGTTCCATCTGAATTTGAGCAACAACAATTTGCTCAAGGAATTCCAGTTGAGTTGGAAAAAATTAGTTCATCTGTCGGAACTTGATTTAAGTTACAACTCACTCGAAAGGTAACATACCACAGAGAGATCAGGAAGATGGAGAGTTTGGAGACCCTCAATCTTTCCCACAACAATCTTTCGGTTTCGTACCAGCAAGTTTTGGAGACATGAACAGCTTGTCGTATGTTGACATATCTTACAACGAATTGGAAGGTCCCATTCCCAACAGCAGAGCATTTCGAGAAGCTTCGCCAGAAGCTTTACAAGGAACAAAGGATTGTGCGGCAACGTAAGGTTTGCAACCCTGCACGCATGGCTCGAAAGGACACCAAACGGGTATTTAGAATCACATTCTCCTTGCAGCAGCAGTTTTCTTCTTTCTGCTTTCTTTACAATTATCTTCGTAGTGGAAAGAAGAAGAAGGAATCAGGATAAAGCAGGAAAAAACATGCATGACGAAGCAGCGTTTTCCATTTCAAATTTTGATTGGAAAGTTAATGTACGAGGAAATCATAAGGGCGACAGAAGATTTTGATTCCAAGTGTGTGCATCGGGAGCGGAGGACAAGGAAGCGTCTACAGAGCCAATTTGTCATCTACGAACATAGTGGCCGTGAAGAAACTCCATCAGTTGTGGGATGACGACAATTTGGAGAAGGGATTCTGGAATGAAATAAGGGCACTAACTGAGATAAGACACCGAAACATTGTGAAGCTTTATGGTTTCTGTTAGCAACGCCGACACTCGTTCTTGGTGTAGAGTTTCTCGAAAGAGGTAGTTTGGCTGCAATTTTGAGCAGAGATGACGAAGCTAAACAAGTTGGGTGGAGCAAAGAAGGGTGAATATTGTTAACGGTGTAGCTCAGCCGCCTTGGCTTACATGCACTACGGTGCATCCCACCGATTGTACATCGAGACATCTCAAGTAAGAACATTTGCTGGATTCCGAATACGAGGCCTCTGTTTCAGACTTTGGCATTGCTAAGTTTTGAATCCAGATTCAACCAAAACTGGACCGCCGTTGCAGGCACATATGGATATGTTGCACCAGGTAATACGTTTTGCTCTCTTTTTATACCATTAATTTCGTCGTAGGCAGTTGTTAGATATGTTGTTAAATCCACATACTAATATGCCCACTGCAATGAGCTTATTCTGAGCAGAGCTTGCATATACAATGGAAGTGAACGAGAAATGCGATGTTTATAGCTTTAGGTGGTCGCATTGGAAATAGTTATGGGGAGGCATCCCGGAGATTTTCTCATCATTCTCGTCAATTGCCTTCTTCGTCCTCGTCGTCATCGTCCTCTGCATTACCAGCCCATCAAATGCCGATCGTGGATGTTCTGGACCAACGCATTTCGCCACTAACGCATCAAGAAGCAGGGAAGTTGCTCTCTTGTGACGGTGCGTTTTCATGCTTGAATCCCAGTCCGCAGTCTCGTCCAACAATGAAACCGTTTCTCAACTCCTCTCAACTCCAGAAGCTGCATTTGTCGAAGCCATTACGTATGATAATCTGCAGGTGAATTGCTTACTCCGGATGCTTTGACTTCCTGATCATCTCCCTTACTGTAATTTGTTTCATGCAGCTGTTTGCTATGTCTCTTATGTACTTTCATGCATTTGTCCATTGTACTTTGTAATTTAAAATTGTGTTTATCCTTGTACCAGACATTAATTTAAACTTCATCTTATTTATGAATTAAAATCTAATTTTCTATTTAATTATTTCACTCTCCATAGTCAGCTCAAAACTCAAATCAAAATGGAGGAAGGGGAAACCATAATTAAAAATCCTACCTCCGTATTGCTTCCAAGTGGTGTAGTTTACCTGTAAACTCCAAAGGTTTGTAAGTTGAAATCGATGGAAATTCCTGAAAAGGAAATTATAAAACAGAACATATATGCTTAAGAGACCTATACTCACAGAAAAGTTATACAAATTTACATATATAAATTGACATCAACATTGAGAAATTAAGCAACTGTCATTGGCAAGGATGTACCATCTGGGGGATCTTTCTCATATTTTGTCTCGTTGACGTGTTAAAAACTCCTTTTATATTAACAGCTGCACACAGTAACCATAAGAGTAACATGAATATAAAGTCCTAGTGAACACCAGGGTTGAGAACAATTAAATTACAAGTGAAGACAAGGGTCCCGAGAAAACAGGTACCTAAACGTTCAGATAATGGGAAAAAAGGTGTGATCGTGTATGATCATTATACCACATTTTCAATTTACATTCTTATCATTTACAGAACCAATATTTCAATACCGAGCCATATTTGCAGCGTATTTCATAAAAATTAAGTTTCCTTGGCACCAACACTGGAATTGATTTGAGCAGTTCAGAAAAACAGAACCTCAAGCATCCTTTTATCAATTTCACTTATAAATATTAAATACTCGGTTTCCAAAATTTATGCTCAAGTGATATGTTTAATAAATCGAGGATGCAGACCAAAAAGAAAACAGTAGAGGATGGAATGACACTGAGAATTTAATTAATCCAACACTATCTAATTCATAAAAATAACTTTCGTATTTTAATTACTTGAATTTTTTTATTTCAAAGGAGTAAATGATGAATAGACAACGAATACGAGTAAGGAATGATCCTTTCTAAAGTATCCACTCTAAATAATGATATGTGTCACTGTGATTCCTAAATTACCTTGTTGACTGACCCTAATTGAGTCATCACCTTGACAAAAAGCATAAGAAAAATAAAAGGGGAGGGTAGTAGAAAGAAAGACCCTGGTCATGGGACACCGTTTGTATGAGGTTTGCTTCTTCTAGAACATACCGACCAGACAGAGTCAGAGAAACAGAAAAAGAATCTTCTTATTCAACTTTTTATGATTAATGTTCTTATTTAACTGTGTCCGCTCTTTTCAGACAGGAAAGTTGTAGCAAGAACTTTCAACATGACCAGGGACAATGTCTACCATCCCAAGCATAATTGGACACTCAGAGTGCAGGAACATCTTAAGAAAAGCTTAAGTGAGGAAGGCCTAATAAGGCAATCCGTTGTGTCGAAGCCAGCCTTGTTCATTCACCCACTCCCAGATACTCTTGTAGAATATCTTCTGCCGTTGCTCCAGTTCGTGTAAAAGGTAATGATGGCCGAACTGTATATGGAGGCGAAGAAGAGTGCCCCAAGTGGATGAAGCATGGTCAAGAAGTTCCTTTTCAACAAAATGAACAAACTAATATAAGCGATGGAAACTGAGATGAATGGTATTACGCCCATATTCCAATATCGATCTTACAAGCTAGACTAGCTATTATATACAGCTGCAGTAGTTTCTATTCTAGGAATGAATTAATCTACGATCCTACAATTACTCTAGTTAATAGCTGATTGATTTCTTGATCCACAATATGCTCCATTACATATTGAATGATACTCACATAATGATAGAGATTTTCTTTCCTTTAACACTCCCCCTCAAGTTGGATTATGAATGTTAATGATACCCAAACTTGGCAGGAGTGCGTATGGAACGCTGGTGCTCGTAATGGCTTGGTGAACAAATGCAATTTGACTTCCGGTTTGTACATAAGCGATGCTGATTTCTCCTCTTTGAATTCTTTCCACGGGCGGCCCATGGCAGGTCTAATTCCAATATGCTTACGTCTAGTTCATGGTAATAGGATTTGCGGCAATGTGTAAGAATTTTGGTTATCCTAAAACAATCTTCTTGGTTCGGGATGAGGTACTTGTAAATCTTTCAATAGAGTATCTCAACCCAGTGAGCTAAGGCTCTTTGCTGACCATGGAGGCTGATACTACGCCTCTCTTTGATGATCTTGAAACGGTTGCACCTTGCTACACTTTCCATGACCTGATGACTTGCGAGGAAAGTACAACATCCTTGATCGTCGTGTAATTGGGCATCTTGCCCAATCAAGCATCCACGATATCGATCAAGTGAAGAGAACCATTTGAGGAAATAACAAGCCTTGCCTGGAGGATTGCCTTGAAGTATTGAAGAAGTCTAAGAAGCGATTTTGAGGTGATGCGACTTAGGTTCTTGCATGAATTGGTGAGTATTCCGCAGTATGTAATTCGGCCGACTAATGGTGAGATAGATCGGCTTTCCCGATTAGCCGTGCCCAAGTGGGATCCTTGATGGCTTCGCTTCTGTCTGTTAATTGCCAAGTCGGATTGCACTTAGGAGCAGGTAACAATTTGGCACCAAGTAATCTGCTTCTTCTAGTATGTCCAATGTATATTTTCTTTGACAAAGCGTAATTCCTGCTTTGGAACGTGCAACCTCGATTCCAAGGAAGTATTTGAGCGGTCAGGTCAGATCTTTAATCTTGAAAGCAAACTATTAAAGAATTTCTTGAGATCATCGATGGCTTTCTCATCATTTCTGTTATAACCATGTAAATCAACATAAATTAGCACAATAGTGATGGAATTCCCACGAACTGTGTGAATAAGGAGTAGTATTTGTAGGTGGTTGAAGCCAATTTCTTGAATTGCCTGAGAAAAACGTCGGGGCAAGTGCGAGACCTTTGAGGCCATAAAGGGACTTATGATCGACAAACGACATTCTCCCCATTTGTCTGACAGCAGGGAGGCGAAGCATGTACACACCTCTTACGAGCGAGATCTCTCCGTGAAGAAAGGCATTTGTACATCCATTTGATGTAATGGCCAATTAGGACTGCGGCAGCTTGCTAGTAAGCAGCGAGCAGTGAGTGGTGGCAACGAGGGGCAAATGTATCTGTGTCGATGCCTTGACGTTGGGTGAACCCTTTGGCAGCAAGTCGGGCTTTGTATCGCTCGATGGATCCCAGTCGGTATTATACTTGATCTTAAAGACCCATTTGCGACCAATGGGTCGTTGTGAGAGGAAGAGGGCCGTGGACCATGTGTGATTGTCCTCAGGCACGAATTTCGAGTTCATAGGCTATGACCGCTTGAGGATCATGACTAGCTGTTCATAAGTTGCAGAAGCTCGACCGGTCGAGATATATTATGGACAAATGAACGGTATTTATTTACCCAGAGGCGAGTAAGAGACATACGGATTGCAATGGATAGCGAGAGTCTTGGGACAAGGATGATGAGGAGACGTCGGGGCGAGGAAGCGGCGGCATGGTACGTTTTGTAGTCTCGAAGGTGGGGTGGAGGATTATGAAGTGCGAAGAGCGGAGTCAGGAGGGCGAGAGGCTATTTGGTCGGTGGTGGTGGGTCGGGGAATATCGGTGATTGGATTGGATATGTTGGTGATTGGGTTGTTGATTGGAGGAAGCCGTGAAGTGGTTGAGGTGGTGATGTCGTCATTGTAGGCGAGGTGGGGGCATCGGCGGTGTGAGCGGCAGTAGACCTTGAGGAGATTGGTTGAGGAGTGATCGGAGAGAGGAAGGCGTCTGTGTTTGTGGAAGGATTTTGCAAAGGGGAAGGGTCGGGATAGGTCGAATGTGAGGAGTTGTTGGGTTGTGCGTGAGTTGGAATGTGGAAGTGGGTAATTGGGCTGGGTAATTATGTGGGGTTGTGTATTTGTGTAATTGGGCTCGAGATGGATTGGGTCAAGTATTAGGAAGGGTGGAGTCGTCTTGATTACCTACGGTGATAACTTGAGGAGGGAAAAATATTTTCATGGAGTAACATCCGGGAAATTAGAAAATTTTGTGTGTTTTAAGATCATAAGCCGAGTAGCCTTTTTGCCAAAGAGGATATAGCAATGAAAATGCAGGTGTGAACGGATATCAAATTTGTTATCGGGAGTGAGATTAGTGGCAAAGCGCCAGCTGACCAAAGCTTCGAAGATTTGAGTAAGTAGGTGGTGTGTTGTGTAGGAGTTCATATGGAGAGCATTGTGGATCTCGGCCTAGTGACAAATCTAGTAGAAGTAGCCGAGTCCTGGTCGAACGAGGACTGCTTTAGGTGATAAGGGTTGGTGATTGGACTGACATCTTAGGAGATCGACGTAAACGGTCATGGAGGATCAGAATTGGTTTTTTAGTGAGACTTGAATTGATCACATAATTAGACTAGATTCTGAGTCATAATTCAAGTCGAAGACGAATGAGAGTAGGCAGTAATAGAGTTTTGGTGGAAGCATTATTTGTGAAAGGAGCAATATATAAGCAAGAGCATTGGCAACATGAAAATGACCTTCAACTCAACACACAAATCAATGTTCTAAGAGAAACCCTTTTTCAACACAATTTCCGACTAGATGGACGAGTTTGGATTGGCAGACGATGGACGACGACCGACTGGATAAACTGAGTTTTCTGGAAGCAACTAGTGAAGGCAGCCTACTAGATAGACGGGGTAGAGTCAGTTTTCCTTAAGAGTCTCGATCGGCTGGATAGACGGGGATTCTCTATGAGTCTGTGGTTGGCTATTTATCCTAAGTCTCAGCCAGTGAGGAGTCTTTGATTCTTTCGCAGAAAAATGTCATCTCATCAGCTTTCTTGGCGAAGTGAGGTGTTCTATGATCGGTTACTCCCAGGTTACATTCAGAGTTCGACACATAGATGCCCGAACCACATTTACAATAAAGACACTCATCTTCTTGGAGTATCTTTGCCCATTCAGTTTGATATCGATTCAGCAGATCTATATTTTCACCAATATAGTTGAGGTTGCCGAACATGGTGCACAAGACCCATTACTTCATAGTGATTTGCATAACCTTGCGTTCAGGTTAAAGAATTCAAGACCAAGAGTATTCCTTCGTTCCAAGGTTAAAGAATTTTCCCGTTTCCATGCCGTGTCGTATTTCTTTGAGTGCAGACGTGTACTGGTCCGGGAGAAGTGTTGACCGTTTGATGAATCTTAAGGTTGTTGGCTCTGTAATGATTTTATATATTTTATAACTCAACTGTTTATTATTTTCCATGCATCTTGATGACTCATTGAATTGGACTGGCCCTGGAGGAACAAGGTAATTAAAATAGTTATATTTTTCCTGAATTTTATATTAGTTGTGGATACTAATGGCTTGTTCTTCCTTCTGTGACAAAGCTCGCTTACACAATGAAGGTAAATGAGAAATGCCATGTTTATAGCTTTGGAGAGATATGCTGGACAAAACTAGAAGTGATATGCTGGACCAACGCTTGCCAGCTCCTACCCGTCAACTTCACAGCCATAGTCGAGTTGGTAAGTGAATTAGAGAATTTTCTTCGACACTGTTGTGACTAAGATTAAAGTTTTTAGGTTATGATTACAATAACGAAAATTCTTCTTTCGGGTATGAAAACAATACAAAAGAGAAGAAAGACCCCGGAACCTCAATCCAACTTTCACAAGCATGCATGCTCCCAAGTCCTAAGTCAATACGTGCATGTGCGAATTGTTCATGAGCCAGAAATTCCCTTTTGCAGTCAAATTCTTGAATTAAACCCAAATCACACGCTCATTTTTAAGGCCACTCAAACTTTTAGTAGCCCTTTGGAAATGAATCTATCTTTCCACACGCAAGTATGGCTACAATCGTGGGACAACAGCTGCAACAGCGGGTCCAACTTTGTCAAATGAACTACAGCTGAGCCTGCCGCTCACATGCCTACAGTTCCTTTTTTCTTTTTACCGTTGTGAATTCAATGGCTCTTATTGCACAAAGGTTCTTACCGGCTGAATTTTAAATAAACTCAAAGTCATTATTTTTCACATCACCAAATCAATGGCTGCTAAAGCTTTTCCACTTAATCCGACGACCACCATTCGAAGCACACTTCGCATAATGTTTTCATTCATAGCAAAATGCAAACACAATCTTCCTACCAATTTGGAAGGACGTTGCAAATTCATACATTTCTTAAAGCATAGAAGCACAACACTTAGTAACATAGGACTTTGCTAGTTACTTATTGTAGGCATGAAATCTTAAAATGCTTTGCAATGATATTGCAAATTAATTAGTTATCTCTATGTCCATTCCACAAGTGTTCAATAAGATCGTTTAGAAAAGCATGGTGGGCAATTTCATTTGTCATTTCGTTTCTACGATGTATATAATCATAAATGGTTGTATGATCTTGAAAAGTGTCGACGGGGTATTGTGCACATGATGTGTTGAAGATGTAGAAGAACTTGTACCAAACAGCACTACTCGTGATCATTAAGCTCTTAATTAGTCTTTGAAGAAAAAATTGAAGAAAAGACAAAGACTTTGACTTGAGTAAGTTTATGGAAGACTCCAAAGTAATGAAAGAAAATATTACTTGGAAAAACAATTCCATGATCTGAGCCATGAAGATGTACACACTGCAAAGTCGAATTCATTATAATAGCTCGTGAATGCCATTATAAATAAGCCCTAGAAGTAGATTAAATGTACACAAAAACAATGGCCATGAGATCTTTAGCGTTTCATAAAGTATGCCTTCTGGCTTATTGCCTTATCTTGTACGTACAACTTCTTTCGTCGCCAAGTCACGTTGCTTTTGCTTCTGCTAGTTCTACTACTGAAGCAGAAGCACTTCTCAAATGGAAATCCACCTTTCATAACCAAAGCCATCTGCAAAATCTCACCTCATGGACTTACCTACCTGCTAATAAAAGTGCAACCAATTCTTCCAGCAATCCTAAAACAAAAGTAGCCCCATGCTTCTGGACGGGTATTTCATGCAACGCTGCTGGAAGTGTCACTGCAATAAACCTTACCAATTCCGGTATACAAGGTACGCTACATGAATTTTCATTCTTGTCCTTCCCCAATCTTCAATACCTTGACCTCAGCTACAATAATTTCGTAGATGTCATTCCACCTCAGATCAGTTCCCTCTCCAAACTCATCTATCTTGATCTCTCTAACAATCAATTGTTTGGGAGCATTCCGCCAGAAATTGGTATCCTGCAAAATCTTACTGTTATCCAGCTCCATCGTAATAAATTGTCTGGCACAATTCCAGAGAAAATAGGGAACCTAAAATCTCTTGTCAACCTAGCGATTAGCTATAATCAACTCAATGGTACAGTTCCAACATCACTGTGTGATCTAACAAACCTCACCTTCCTTTATCTTTGTAATAATAATCTTTCTGGCACTATTCCAGAAGAGATAGGAAACCTGAAATCTCTTGTGAACCTACAATTGTGTGGTAACAATTTAACAGGTCGTATCCCTCCAAACATTGGACACTTAAGAAAGCTAACTGTCTTCTCCCTGTCCAACAATCACATTTCTGGTTCTATTCCCAAAGAGATAGGTAACTTGAAATCTCTTGTGAAGCTGTCTTTGTCTAACAATCATCTCAATGGTTCAGTTCCAACATTCCTAGGCGGTCTCACAAATCTCACCATTCTCTATCTCTACAGTAATACTCTTTCTGGCACGATTCCTAAAGAGATAGGGAACTTGAAATCTCTTGTGGAGCTCTGTTTGTATGAGAATCAGCTCAATGGT
Organism: Gillenia trifoliata; assembly: GCA_018257905.1. Lineage (NCBI taxonomy): Eukaryota > Viridiplantae > Streptophyta > Magnoliopsida > Rosales > Rosaceae > Gillenia > Gillenia trifoliata. The sequence goes on along the minus strand of CM031084.1, from coordinate 28,941,957 downwards.
TCAATCCCAACATCTTTAGGTGATCTCACAAATCTCACCATTCTCTATCTCTACAATAATACTCTTTCTGGTACGATTCCTAAAGAGATAGGGAACTTGAAATCTCTTGTGGAGTTGTGTTTGTATGAGAATAATCTCAATGGTTCAATCCCAAAATCCCTAGGTGATCTCACAAATCTCACCATTCTTTATCTCTACGGTAATAATCTTTCTGGCACAATTCCTAAAGAGATAGGGAACTTGAAATCTCTTGTGGAGCTGTGTTTGTATGAGAATCAACTGAACGGTTCAATCTCAACATCCCTAGGTGATCTAACCAACCTTACCGTTCTCTATCTCTACAGTAATAATCTTTATGGAACTATTCCTCAACATATATGGCACCTGAAATCACTTATTAAGCTAGGTTTAAGTGACAATAAGCTCAATGGTTCAATTCCCGCTTCAATTGGTAACTTGAGCAACTTGGAAATCGTATCCCTACGAGATAACCAACTCTCTGGCTCCATCCCCAAAGAGATAGAGAATCTAAAGAAGTTGACAAAACTGCTATTGGATTTTAACTATTTCTCTGGTTCTTTGCCCCTAAATATTTGCCACGGTGATCAACTCATAAACTTTTCTGTAAGAGACAACCATTTGACTGGTCCAATCCCCAAAAGCTTGAAAAACTGCACGAGCTTAATCAGAGTCCGTCTTAATGGGAATCAATTTACAGGAAATTTATCTCAAGACTTTGGTGTCTATCCAAATCTTGATTTTATTGATCTAAGCCACAATAACTTGTATGGAGAAATCTCACAAAACTGGGGACAATGCCCACAGTTAACAACTCTACTAATTGCGGGAAACAATCTTACTGGTAGCATACCTCCCGAGATTGTCAATGCAGACAAAATTCATGAACTCGATCTCTCTTCAAATCACTTAGTTGGGGCGATTCCGAAGAGATTTGGGAGAATGACTTCTTTGCAGAAGTTGATGTTGAATGGAAACCAACTTTCAGGCCGTATACCCTCGGAATTGGGTTCACTGATTGATCTTGAATATCTAGACTTGTCATCGAACAAGTTCAATGGGTCAATTGAGAGCATTCTGGGCGACTTTCTCAAACTGTACCATCTGAATTTGAGCAACAACAATTTTGCTCAAGGAATTCCATTTAAGTTGGAAAAGTTAATTCAACTGTCGGAACTTGATTTAAGTCACAACTCACTTGAAGGTAGCATACCACCAGAAATCAGCAATATGAAGAGTTTGGAGACGCTCAATCTTTCGCACAACAATCTTTCGGGTTTCATACCATCAAGTTTTGAAGGCATGTACGGCTTGTCATATGTTGATATATCTTACAATGAATTGGAAGGTCCCATTCCCAACAACAAAGCATTTCGAGAAGCTTTGCCAGAAGCTTTACAAGGGAACAAAGGATTGTGCGGCAACATAAAAGGTCTGCAACCCTGCACGCATGGATCGAAAAAGGACACCAAAAAGGTTTTTAGAATCACATTCTCCCTTCTAGCAGCAGTTTTTCTTCTTTCTGCTTTCTTTACAATTTTCTTCGTAGTGGAAAGAAAGAAGAAGCCTCGGGATAAAGCAGAAAAAAACATGCATGAAGAAGTATCGTTTTCCATTTTAAATTTTGATGGAAAGTCAATGTATGAGGAAATCATAAGGGCGACAGAAAATTTTGATTCCATATATTGCATCGGGAGCGGAGGACAAGGAAGCGTCTACAAAGCCAATTTGTCATCTACGAACATAGTGGCCGTGAAGAAACTCCATCAGTTGTGGGACGACGACAATTTGGAGAAGGGATTCTTGAATGAAATAAGGGCACTAACTGAGATAAGACACCGAAACATTGCGAAGCTTTATGGATTCTGTTCACACCACCGACACTCATTCTTGGTGTACGAGTTTCTTGAAAGAGGTAGTTTGGCTACAATTTTGAGCAGAGATGAAGAAGCTAAAGAAGTTGGGTGGAGCAAAAGGGTGAACATTGTTAACGGTGTTGCTCATGCCTTGGCTTACATGCACTACGATTGCATACCACCGATTGTACATCGAGACATATCAAGCAAGAACGTTTTGCTGGATTCTGAATACGAGGCCTCTGTTTCAGACTTTGGCACTGCTAAGTTTTTGAATCCAGATTCAACAAACTGGACCGCCGTTGCAGGCACATATGGATATATTGCACCAGGTAATATGTTTTGCTCTGTTTATATTATTCCTTTTCGTCGTAGGCAGTTGTTATATATAAAGAATGGTTCAGCTTCTTTTAACTTCTGTATAGTTTATTATATCCCCATACTAATATGCCCACTGCACTGAGCTTATTTTGAGCAGAGCTTGCATATACAATGGAAGTGAACGAGAAATGCGATGTTTATAGCTTTGGAGTGGTCGCATTGGAAATAATTATGGGGAGGCATCCCGGAGATTTTTTCTCATCATTCTCATCAGCGCCTTCTTCGTCCTCGTCGTCATCATCCTCTGCATTACCAGCCCATCAAATGCCGATCGTGGATGTTCTGGACCAACGCATTTCGCCACCAACGCATCAAGAAGCTGGAGAAGTTCTCTCTCTTGTGAAGATTGCGTTTTCATGCTTGAATCCCAGTCCGCAATCTCGTCCACCAATGAAACAAGTTTCTCAACTCCTCTCAGTTCAGAAGCTGCATTTGTCGAAGCCATTACGTATGATAACCTGCGGTGAATTGCTTGCTCCGGATCCTTTGACTTTCTGATCATCTCCCTTACTATAATTTGTTTTATGTAGTTGTTTGCTATGTCTCTATGTAATTTCATGCATTTGTCCATTGTACTTCGTAATTTAAAATTGTGTTTATCCTTGTGAGCAAGAAACAAAAAGTAATAAAACAAAGACTTGATTGTCATATATTTGCACAGTGACAAGCTACAAAACGACAATCCAAAAATAATTGGTAAACCATTCAAATGTAACAACTTTTTAAAAATGCCTTTGTTTCCACCACTTCTCAATTAGTTAGAAAGAAAGTGTTTACACTGAAAATTATCGTCTACATGGCTGAACCGCGCCACCATCCACCACGACCCGCATTTACCTGACGAACTTGCAACTCAACCAAAAAGCTAAGGAAAAAATAAATAAACCAAAAACCCATCTTCCCCGTCCAAACCACCATCTCTCCCCACCCTCCGTCTACCCCACCATTGTCTCCTCCTCCAACCTCTCTTCTCCGACGACCCACCCCCATTCCCTCCTCTAATATCTCTTTGTGGACCCCGTCCTTAATCCTTTCTCTTCTATTTCGAGGAAGTCATTGCAGGGTCACCGGAGTACTTCTGCAAATCGCCACCACCTTCCATCCCCTGCTTCCATGGTTGCCTCGGGAAAGAAGAACACCATAAAGAACCCTGAAAAGTTTTGTGACAATTCCGAGGGATCCAAAGGCGATGAGACATGCCCAGATGTTTCCGATTTGGGATTGGACCCCATTTTTTCATTTGGGTTCTGTTTGGAAGGGATTGTGTGGCTGCTGGAGAAGAAGGGGTGGGCCCATTTTTAAGTTATTTTCTTTAATACTAAGTTTTTTATTCGTTTTTTATCCAAGTGTTGCAAATTTTGTATCCGCATTAGTAAAAATGTCGGTTTTATATTTGTCACATCATCACTTATCGATCAATTTTTCAGATTTTTTAACGATTGTATGATATTAGTAAGAAGACGAGAGTCGGTATATAAAATTAAAAAACTTAGAAAATACTGTGTTATATTAAAAAAATAAATAAAAATTGAGAGAGCATTCTATAATTTACCCTAATTAATTTTTTTTTCCTTAGTGTGATACTTGCTGGCAGACACATCTCTTACGTAGTCTTTGCTTGCCCATGATAACATCCACTAAAGTCTAAAACATTCTGTTCCATCATTCCATTTCATCAATTTGACGAGAAATCTTGGAGGTAATGGAAGACTCCCAAAGTCATGAAAGAAAATATTGATTGGAAAGACTTTTCCATGGTGTGAACCATGGAGATGTCAATTTCTACATGTTAGTTTTCAGGTTTAATATTTTCACAACGTGAATAAACGGTGTAAAGAGTAGAGAGAGAAAATGAGAAAAAGATAAAGAAGAAGATAAGGAAAGTGACGGGAACAAGAAAAGAAAAAAAGATAATTTCGATTTTGAGGTATTGCGCACTATGTCTTTTGGAGACATACCGCGCGAAATTGTAATTTTTGAATGATAATATTCGTCGATTTATCATGTAGTGACAATTTTGCCCCTGACAGCTCTTTTTTTTATTGCATGTCTCGGCACCGTCTTCTTATAATCTTCTATACACTTCGCTTCAATCTTCCATACCTTTTCACGCTCTGCTCATCCATTCGCACAATCTCTCCCCAAGTACTTCCTCGATAGGAAATAGATCGCCATTGAAAGGCATGAAGGTCCTTAATCATCTAACGATTCGTTGAATGGACTAAAATATTTAAATATAGAATCAGCAAAGCTTGTGAAACATTGGAGGTTGCAAAAAATAATTGTGTATTCAAAACCCTGTGACTGTATATCATGTTGAAGCCAGATTTATTTCAACAATTATGTCATAAAAAGCAATCTAGCATACCGGATTCTGATCTGCCCACTTCCACAACTGAGAGAGTTCTTTATTTCCCATTCTCCATCTCGGCCTCCTGTTGAATTTAGGAAAAAAAAAAAAGACCAAAAAGTTAATTATAATGAGCACTGCAAACTTATTAAATATCTTCATAGGTCACAACAAACACAAGGCTGTAAAGTGTGGTGAACAACTAGAAAAATTTAATTTGTAGGCATGGGTATATATGCCAGCAAATATCCATGAGTTCATTCTAGCTGTGAATTTGTTTATTTTTCTGCATAGATCGTAGCTTATTTTAAAATAACCTAAATACCCTTGTAGGGTAGGGTTGTCTTTCTCAAACCAAACCATTTCATACATTCAAGTAAGAGGAAACAATCTCCACCACAAGGTAAAACATATGCACTTGGTCAGAAGACCTCATCTCAAAACCAGTCTAGTTTTCTTTCCTTTTTTCTTAGTGAAAGTGATTACAGAAGTTTCAGCTGGTATCCGAGCAGCATATGGTAGCTGGGTTTCTGCCAAAAAAAAAATGTGCAAATCACATTCCTCCGTACAATATCATTGAGAACCGGTGGGAATGTCTTTTAATATTTCCAGAGATGTCCCCGCAATTTTGACCAATTACCAAGTTCTTGCTCTGTTATGTAAAATGGTAGTATCACTGGAATCTCTGAAGTTGTTAATATTCCCATGGAAGTATTCTACGGCAATGTCTTTGGTATTTCCAGAGATAAAGTTGAGATCTGATGAGAATGTCTTTAATACTACACATCAAAGGTTGAAACAATATACACCTGTGTCTGTACCAGTAACCCAAAACTTCAGAAACAAAAAATATCGAAACATCCAGATGACAAGTCAAACTATGCATCACTGTTTAGAATAAAGTGATCTAAAACATACATAAAAGGTAAACCTACTCCCAAGAAACACCCACACCAAACAAATTACCGTGGCTGCCATGAATAAGTAAAGTAGAACGCCCAGCAGGGCTAGAAAACAAAGGATGAATTTGCTTTCTATCTGCTTCAATTATTCTTATTAAGACCTTATACAAAAGGAAACAATGAAATCGTTCAATTTTTTTCTCATTTAAAACACATTATAAGGAATAGCAGGACCCAGACAAACAGGCCACTGAATTGCATACCGCTTTTTGGCTCCTTCTTGGATCACTTTCTTCTCCATTGGCTGCTTCTCAAATGGTGGACAACCATCACGTTTCCACCATACCTAAGAATAGATTAAACGCATATTATATTCAAGAAAAATGATAACATTTTCTGAAATTAGCGTGGCTAAGACCAGATAACACACTCACCCAATTCCTTTCACGTTCCAATATATGCTCAATTTTATTAAGAAAATCCTCCCCTTTGGGTGGAGTCATCTCAAGCAGCTTTTTGACACGCTCCTCACAAGATTTTATTTCCTCTTTCTGTAATCAACAAGGAAATCTTTAGCAGACATCATAAATAACACAGATATTCTAAAGCTGACTTTATGGTATCATACAAAACCTTTTGCTATAACCGTGTCCAAATGAAATTAAATCCTCCATGCTTAAAGAAAATGTAAGTGGTGTCCATTCACGTCTTAATGAAGATAAGATATACTCCCAAGTACAACTCAATTACCAAGGGACCATCATATGCTTTTGAATACAATGAACTGAGTCAATTGCATGAGTAAATTAGCAAAATCAATCAGCTCCATACAAAACTGATGCAAATGCCTGGGATAATACTGCATTCATAAGCGAACACAAGCACCGAACATTGATATAAAGTTATGGGCGAGATCTGTTTGTAGTACTTTAATCCACCCTTGTTCCGAATTCCTAAATTTGGAGATAAAACAAGATTAACAAAATCATAACACATCTAAGGCATCTCAAGTATTCCATTTTTTTGTCAACATCTTTTGTTATAACCAAAGCCGCCAGGGTAAAGTCTCTTTCTAAACATAGCACTACCTGAGGAAAGTTGTTTTTCTTTTCTAATGAAAGCAAAAGAAAAAGGAAGAAAGTTACAAAAGTCAACAAGAAACAGTTACAGCACTAACCATGCTTTCAGAAGGTAAATCTTTTTCACTTTTTCCCGGGGCCTACAAGCAAATAAGAGTTAGTTTTTACCATATTAGAGTGCTATCAAGATTCTGGGGAAAACTAGATCATATCAGAAAGTTGAAAAAGGACATTATAACTAGCCCAAATATTAGGAAGGTATAATGATATTTCCCCAAATCAATATTAAGACATGTTCAACTCTACCTTCAGATAATCGAACAATATGAGGCACTGCACAAGAATGTGACGTCGGAAACTGGGATCCTTCAACTGTGCTCACCAGAAAACAGCAAAGTTCAAGGATTTCTAATCAAAACAATGGTCTGTTACAAAGAAAACTTTAAGTCCGTCAACACTCCAGCATTACTGACCTCCAAACCCATCAGTTTACTGCTTGTAAGATATTTTATGCTGAAATTTGCTGCTTCCTCCTCCAAGTTATTGGCATCTCCCTCTTCATCACTTAATGGTTGAGCTTCAAAGGTATTCAAGACAACCTAACAAGAAATTCAAGAAAAGAATATTTGAGTGAATAATAAAATAAAGAGAAACTGGTCATACCATAAACATAAATAAAACGAAGACGTCAGAAGATAGTTATTATACCATTAAACTGGATGTAAATTTCTTCCACTTGGTAGGACCAAGAGTTAAGGAAGGAGGGTTACAGAAGCTTTCCTGAAAATCCAACCAGTCAACTTTTTAGCATAATGAATGATATCAGTTTACAAGAAGAATTACAGAAACAAAGTATGAAAAATTAACGACATTACAAACTATACAACCTTTCAGCATTATATATGGACATTGGACACTCACTAAGCTCAAAACTCAAATCAAAATGGAGGAAGGGAAACCATAACTAAAAAGCCTAGCTCCATATTGCTTCCAAGTGGTGTAGTTTACCTGTAAACTCCAAAAGGTTTTGTAAAAGTTGAAATCGATGGAAATTCCTGAAAATTATAAAACAGAACATATATGCTTAAGAGACCTATACTCACAGAAAAGTTATACAAACTAGATATATATATATACACACACACATATATATTAACATCAAAATTAAGAAATTAAGAAACGGTCATTAGCAAGGATGTACCATCAGGGGCATCTTTCTCATATTTTGTCTCGTTTGACGTGTTAAAAACTCCTTTTATATTAACAGCTGCACACAGTAACCATAAGAGCAACATGAATATAAAGTCCCAGTGAACACCAGGGTTGAGAACAATTAAATTACACGTGAAGACAAGGGTGTTGAAGAAAAACAGGTACCTGAACGCTCAGATAATGGGAAAAAGTGTGCCAAAAACATTAGAATTAGATCCACAAAATACCCACGTCTGTTTGCCTATGGGTCAGGTTCAAGGAAATTAGTACGAAACAAGACTATAAGTTTATAACAATAAGTTTTGCAGGTAAAAATTTCATCGTCAAAGTGGATGTAGTTTCATCAGATAAGGACTTCTTGAAGTGGTACAACAATAGCTAAAACACTTAATTCCAAAAACAAAAATTAGTTCGTAAATCAAAAAGAGAAAAACAAAATCAATATGACTGTATACCACATTTTCAATTTACATTCTTATCATTTACAGAACCAATATTTCAATACCCAGAGCCATATTTGCACCGTATTTCATAAAAATATTGACTTGCACAACTACTGCATATCATTTATGCTGTCTTTTGGTGTTTCCTAGATGAGTTTCTCCATAGAAAAAAATCTTAGACCTTTTTTTGCACAAATACCTTTTACATTTGTCACATCCTGCAATCTATTCAATTGGGTCCTACTGAAGACAACTTTCCCCACAAACAGTATGGCACAAAAGTTAATGTCAACACCAGTAATCTTGATTTGTGAACGAAAAACTGTAATCAGAAATCTATAATAGAGCAGAGCAGCAGGAATATGAACACAACTTCTAAGTTTAGAAGGTTTTGAACGCTAAGACAACGCCAACGCATCACAATGTGGAGCAATGTGAGAAACACAATAAGAACCCTAGCACATATATGCAATGCACCATCCTCAAGTCTATAATGTGAAATATGTGACCACCATTATATAGTTACGAGTACAACACACATTAACCTGAGCACCAGTTAATTTTTTATAAACATTATAAAACCAGCTTTAGATGTGACTTCTGAATGGCATACATACAATTTTTAGTGTTTGAAAAACAAACAAAAATCACAATATAGGAAAAGTTCTTAAAAATGAAAGTTGGCTGTAAAAGCAATGATGACTACTATGATTAGTAACACCACCTTTGACAGACGACGAAGAAGTTGATTGCATGTTCTCAACATGCCATTTTCCTCGAGCAAAAGCTCGGGCTGCATGAGAAGAACCATAGAAAGTAAAGCAGGATGCCAAGGGAAAGAAAATGGGAAAATTCAAAAAAAAAAACAAACAAACAAACAAAACAAGGAAAAATAATCTATTGACATTTACAAAACACAAACCTTTCCTAATATATCTTGTTTACTCTCGATATAGCAAGAAAACGTCTTTGCAGTTTCTCATAGTTGACATTTCTGTTAAGTCTTCCAAAGCTGAAAGATCATGCCGCCTTCAATATGCTCTTTCTCACAGATACAACACAACGTCTGGTGCATCAGAACATAAAAGGAACTGTATCAGGCAGAGGGAGAGAAGTATATATGTGGAGGGGCGAAGAATGTATTCTATAAGACATCAATTTCTTCTTCACTAAAACATTATTACAAGCCTTTTTCATAGAATAGCTCTTATAATCCAAAGAACTGATCTAAAAACTTATTGTTTACATTAGGATATACAGATATACAATCAAAAGTCAATTCTGAATTTTGTCAAAAGTAGTTAGGTGCATTTTAAAATGTCAAATGATAAACCACAAAAATTAATAACAATATGAATTCTTATGAAAAACAGCTATATATAAATTATTTTCAGAGTTTAAAGATTTTATGCGAGTACCACAGAAACATGTCAAAAATACCAACACAACACATAGGAAGTTTTATATTAGAAGAGTATAAGCTTCTTTTTGAAAAACAAGTCAAGAACATTAGATACAACTAAGTGCTTGCAATGGTTAACAAAATCATGTACAGACCAAGAAGGCGTGGGAGCTGTGTCCTTGGGCTGTCTCTCCAACATCAATTGATTGACCATACTCAACCAGACTGTACTGCAGAAGACTGTGAGAATCTCAAGTTACGTGACATAAGAGTACAAATAAAGCCCAAACGCATAAGAGAAAAAAATTCTGTGTTGATGTCAAATATGTAAAGAGGGTTCCAGGTTGATGAGGTATCAAGTTTATATAATCTTCAGAACAAATGTAACAAAATTTGCCCGTCAACTGCAGAATGCTCCACTTCACAAAGTCGAGGTGAAATATCCATTATTGTCAATTCGACTTTAATTTTCAAATTTGAATCATATGACTGATGCAGGGGATCTACGAAAGCTTTGCTCAATGCTTATGGATCCTGTTGGACCAGCTCATGAGTTATCGGAAGTCCACCTTTTAGATTTTGTCATGTGTGTTTGCTTCCTCATGTGTATATTATAACTCTAATAGCCCAATTAAAGTATTTAAAAATTCGAGTGACCAGCAGGATCAGTTCCACAATGAGCTTGGATGGTAGGTTTTGTAAAAACATATGCAAAGAAGGATACAGGGTCTTCTTTACTTCAGATTTAGACAGAATACATGACTGACGTCAAATATAAGCATGAGTCCTGTTTTTGAGCGTGTCACAAACATTAATTTCCTGTGGGCCTGACCACCATGCTAACATATGCAGAAAAAACTAGAAATGCAGTAAATATCCTGTTCACAAGTACCACAAGAGAAACATACCACCAGTTCCTGAAGCAATGTTCGAAGGATATTTTCTAACAACTGATTCTCATCTTGGACTAACTTTGTTTGTTTCTGTCATGAAGAAATCAATTATTTATTATTTATTGACCAAACAACTCCGGAAAAAATAAAGATTTAAATGTGACTAATGTACAATCCCAGGATATGTGAAGAAAGTATTGCTCCCCTGAACACCAAGTACAGGACTAACCGGTAAATTAGAAGTGGAGCCAAAAAGGTAGCAAAAAAAAGAGCAAGTGTATATAAATGTAGCAGACAGAAAGAATGAAACCATAACAGTATTTCAGTCTTGAGAAGCAAAAACCATAAATCACTACGCAGCCATTTACACAAAGACTTCATCTTTGGGAAACAAAAAATATAAATAAGATGAACCTGAACATGAAGGATCTACTAGTTTCTTACCTGAGGTTGTATAACTTGTTGAACTGTCTGAAGGGCAAAACTTTCAGGTGGGCCGGGTTGCAAAATGGCCGTCCTGAACACTTCCTGAGAATAAAAACAGGAAGAAAAGAATTTAACCATACTTGACAGAGAAGAGAAATAGCAATCACAATTATAACTGTGATGAAAATAAGGCTAACCATGTTTAAACACTTCAACCAGACTGCTAACAATGAAGCCAGCGACAAACAGTCCAGCTTTCCACTCTGTCAAACAAAGCCTTCTCAAAGCTCAATTAAAATGATTTGGAAACTTCCTGCAGCAGAAAAAAATAAAAAGCATCGTGTAAAAAATTGAACCAGCAGCGACATTTGGAACTGCGTGTTAGAATGTAGAACCGGCACAGACCCAGGAATGAAAATGCCGGGTGGGATGAAATTTGAAGCCAATTTTCATGGTTCAAGAAATTATACAGTCACTTGTTTCTATGGCATTTCCCCAATTTTATGGAACCTGTTAATTCCTTGATCTGCACACGGATTCACATGCATAAGCTATTGTTTGATTTTTCTGGTCACCCGCTTTTCGTTAGAACAAAAGCATCGATGAATCAACAGACTTGACGTGAGAAAGTTATTCCTTACACACAACTCCATAGCGTCGTTGTCCCTTTGAATCTTCAATGAATACTAGTCTTACAATTGATTACAATTTTCAGAAGCTATTACAATTGTTACAATTGGCAATTAACAAGTAGCGAAAATTCGCTGCAAGTCATTCACTGAACAAGTTGGAAAATTTAGAATTCCTGTGTTTTGCCAATGGCAACATCCCTATATCCCTCAATCTGTAAAACCCTAAATTAGAGAAAAGCAGCGGAATCAAAAAAATTGGAAGAGGCAAGAAATCTCTTACCGGCAGAGCTCACGGCGGCGGGGAGAGTTATGAGGAGAGATTGATGTCTAACACTGTCGGTGTTGTAAGTTTTGTCCACTATTGTAAAATCCAGTCCCTCCGCTTTTGCCGTCACAGACTCCTCACCGGCTTCAGGACAAAACCACCCTGAACAAAGAAAGCAACATGTCGTTTTTATATTCTTTATGAATTTTATGAGATAAAAGTGATTAGTAGTACATAGACTGTTCGTTTAAGAAATGTTTTTAAATGAATGAAAGCGTTTTAGAAAGAAAAAAATTTAATTCCAATTTGATCCGGTTTATCAAGGTTTTCGACAGCAACGAACAGTTTGAGATCATCATGTTAGTATTGGCACTTTGGAATAATCGAGTATTGAGACTTTCTTGCATATCCGGAGTATTTCGTACTACGAGCATTTTTAATCGTTAGATTTTGTTTTAAAATATAAAAATCAATATCCAACGGCTAAAAAAATGCAGGTACACGACACGCCGGGTGTCGGAAAGTGCTAGGCGACCGTGTTAGGTGGCAGCCAACTATGCATGTATATGTGAAAAGTGAGTAGATTTAGAGTTGGAAGCCCAGTAAGAGTGCGGTGATGGGTAAAATTCATTATTACGGGTGCATAACGGTTAGGCATAGTAAATAGTGCATAGAATAAAAACATTCACATCCTCGTGACAGTGGATAAGTAAGTTGGCAAAAGTAGGAGCAAATCCTACATAATGCGGAGCTGTGGGAGCCACCAGCCACGGCCAGAAGCAGACCCCGTCTCACTTGGAAGCTCGAATCGCCACTAAGTCACGGAGGAGCGCAAAACATAAAAATGTGAGGTAGATTGAAAAGCAAAGTTGATAAAACCTTTGTTTTCAAAAGCATATTATCTGAGGCTGGGGAAAACATGTATAGTTTTTAAATACGTCATACTCTTCGGTATGATCCTCAAAATACTATAATAGTAATGCGGGTACTCCCAGAATATCATGGCACTCCAAATCAGTACTTCCAGCTCAATTATTTGCTCATCCATATGTAAACACACAAGCCCAAGTAGATAGCTACGAGGAACATCTTAGGTATATAAGAAATACGTTGAGTACTACAATGACGCACGTCTAACGCTAATCATTGTGCCTGAAGTGCGTCACACAAGTTTGAGTTGCCCTAGTGCAACCTAGAACATGCTAGTACCTACAATGGATCCAAAGTTGCGTAGTAGATGCAGGAGTGACATCTCGGAAACGTCAAGGCTAGTCTGGCCACAAAGACTAAGTATTACGGGGTGTTATACATCTGCGATGACAGTATAGAAACATGTGTATAATATGAATGTTCTATGACAATCGCATATGATATGAATCATGTTAACAAATTAAAGAAAGCATTGAAAAACCATACATAATAATATGTTTATCAAAACAAAGATCCACTCACTCTTGTAAGTAGCGAGGGTCGTAGCCCCCTTTGTCTGGGTAGTCCCCGGTAGTCCTCGAGATAAGTCTCACCTATATGAGTTATCAGTATAATAATGATTAAACTACATAAAGGTTACTAATTAACGACATTTATCCCTCGTTTGCTCAACACGGAGGTCGAAACACTTTGAGAAAATGCCATAAATCTTTGCTTGCCGTGAGTACGCGTGGAATCACGAGTCGCCTCTCGCCGGCGAATTCAAAAATAGGTCCCACGCACGGCTCACGTGCGGCCACTCGCGGCTGCGCGCGGCTCACGCTTTGGGTCAACGGCGCTAGTCAGGCGACGGCATTAGATCTAAGGAATATTCCGGCATCTACGTTAAATCTAACGAGAATATTCCCTAACAGCGTTAAAGAATATTCCAAGGAGCTCCAGGTTCTTCTGACATCACCATTGACGTCATCGGCGCGTCACGGCCCCGTGCGGGTGGGTTCAAGCCGGTTGCCGCCACCGTCGTCGCGCAGAATTTTGACGGGATTTTGGAGAATTTTCAAATCTCCATAACTTCTTCATTTCTTGGCCAAATTTCACGTTCTTTATATCAAAATGAAGCTAGGGAGGAGTAGAATGACGGTGTACCTTTGGTTTTGGCCGTAAGCTGGAAAATGGCTGTCATTGCCTTGAAAGGTCGCGGCGCTCTTGTAGCTTTGTCGATCTACGTCAAAACTCAACCAATCAGGAGCCAAACGACATATGAAAATTCATCTACTCAATGAGAGGAATCAATGGTGGTAGTTAGAAACCTCACCTCGGTTTAGAATGGCAAGAAAATCGTCGGGAAGGTCGATTCTTCCGTGTGCTTTTCCGAGTCAAACGATCGATGTAGTTCGAGACGAACGGTTTGCAGATCGATTCCGGGCTCGGGAGGCCGAGATGGTGGTGATTTTAGTTAGCCTTGGTTCGACGGGTTTCGTCGGCCGTGCACTTGTGCACATACGGTGAGAAAAGAGAGAGGGAGAGAAAAATAAAATGGAAATAATGAAGAAAAAAAAAGGAAAGTGACGGGGGAAGAAGAGAAAGAATGAAATTTTTGGGTTTTTGGGGTACCCACCAAAGCATTAAAATTACACGATCCCGTGTACAAAATAATCACGCACGTGTCCAAAATATCCCAGGGAATTATTTTATAACAAAGCATTTTACGGAATGTTACAACAGAATACTAGGAGCACCCAAAATTTTTGGTGCGTTATAGTCTACAATCCATTGTTTATTTCCTTAGTGGTCAAGTCGTTAAAGTGGGTGAGACCGACCGTATAACTTTTCCCTCTCTTGTTGAATTTCTCCAACAAACTCAAAGTTTCATTTGAATATTGAGAAGCAGAGCTCTCTCTTGAGGGCTGAACTAGACAAACTTGTTGCGGTTCTTGTATCACAAGTTCTGAGCATTGCACAAACAATATTGTATACAATTGAAGTTTCTCTGAATAACACTCATTAATGTACTGTACCAAAATGAACGTAACTAAATAAGAACACTAAGTGTCGAAGTATATTATAATAATAAAGAAAAGGAAATCTTAGAGCTGGACTAACTCGTGAACCTAACACATTTAGAGCTGGACCACTAAACAATCAATTTCGGCCCACCCAAGTTTAGGCAAGATTCAGCATCATTGATCCTCATTAAGTCGTGTCGAAATGTTGAAGACTTCTGGTATATGACTAGACTAACCTTGTTGCTTGTTAAATTCTCACAACAAACTCTAAGTTCTTTTGAATATGGAAAAACGGATCTCTCGTTCTTCCGTGCTAGAGTAGTTACTAGCAGTCTTTAAGTAGGTTGGAGAACAATTCGAAATAAGAAAATACCCGAAATTGAAATACTTTATTGATAAAAATACTTACTTACTAAGAATTAAATAACAAGAACAAATACGGAAAAATTAAATTGATACTAGCAGTTGATCACGGGTAGGGCTAGCGTAAAAGCTATGTCCTTCGAACGGTATTTCAAGTCCCACTCTTGTGCTTGTGGTTACAACGTACGCTCGACCAGGATACAACTACCTAATTCTACAACCCGCACTAGATTATAGAATTCTAACGAATTGTGTTTGTGTGTTTACTCTCACGGAAATTCGTACGAAGAGAAGGAAGGAAAGATATGCGAGATGGAGCGAGGACTTGAATTATATAGACTCTTTCATACCTCTTCTTCAAATACCTTTTGGATGTCTGAAGCTATACAACTCTTCAAAGAGTTGTGTCTTTTAATCAAAGCGTTTTAATTAAAATTTAATTCGGAAATTAAAACGAGTGATCGGAATTAGTTTTAATTCTTGAGCCCAAGTGCTTCCACCCTTGTCTTGATTAATTAATAATAATTAATATTATTATTATGGTATAATCATCAAGCCTAATCCACATAATTTGAGGCCCAAACCTCAATCCTCATTCCAATTGGCCCAGAAGCCCCCAACTACGGTAGAGGAAAGAAGATATATAAGGTCTATTGGAAATTTGGTTTTCACCAATGTGGGACAAGGAGTCACCAAAGCTCCAGCAATACCCCATTTTGAGACGACTAATTGGTTCCGGAAGAAACTAAGATCTGAAAGTAAACAATAGATGTGACATACATCAGGAGGTGTCTTTTGAACTTGAACCTACCTTAGTACTTATCGGACTTACTAGATGACGCGGTGAATATAAAATCTTGGTATTTCATCTCCGCGGTAAACAAGACAATAAGCAAAACATATGTCACACCTACACATCACAAATTCATACGTTTGTGTTCGTTTTGGTCTTTTTGAACAAATCACGGATTCATGAGAGCTTTAGAATGTAGCCACTTAATTCTCATGCATCGACCCCCGTTTACTCTCATATAGGTGATATTGATTAAGAATAGGCACTTTACTATTCCACTTGTTTTACAAGTATCAATATCATTAAACTAAAGTATCCTACACCCATCAATGCAGTCCACCACACTTCGTCCATCATAGGAATAGGTATGTAAGTGTGTTTCTTCTTCAGATCTAACCAAGCCGGTTTGCCTATTGAACCTAGACCATGGGATCTCCAATCGGCTAGGTTAGGTTTCCATTTGGTAGGTTCATTTTACGCTATTGGCTTTAACCCCGTTCCCTCGTGTATGCTTAACTTACTTTCTCTAGATAAACCTTTAGTAAGCGGATCCGCAATATTATCCTTTGACTTGACATAGTCAATAGAAATTACACCACTAGAGAGCCATTGCTTAATTGTATTATGTCTTCGTCGAATTTGTCCAGACTTCCCATTGTATACACTATTTTTAGCTCGATATTGTGCGGCTAAACTATCCGCAGTGTATACATATTGCCGATCTACGAGTTTAGGCCATATGGGAGCATCTTCAAAAAATATCTTAGCCACTCAGCTTCTTCTCAGTATCGAGAGCTATAAATTCGATTCCATTGTTATTCGGGCTATGCACGTTTGTTTGGAAGATTTCAAGATATTCTTGCTCCTCCCAAAGTAAATACACCCAACCACTTGTGGATTTTGTATCAGTACTATCGAGATATCCAATTCGCATCGATGAAATCCCTCTCAAGCACGGAGGATACCTTGTATATGCAATCCATAATTTATTGTATGCTTTAGTATCTCGGTGCTCGAATTAAAGCTTCCCAGTGATCACGCCCGGGATTGCAAGTATATCTACTCGGTCTGTAGTATGCTATGCGAGCCTTGTACAATTCATAATGTACATAAGGCTTCCAATGACTTGTGAATATTCACGTTGAGATATAGCATCACCACTATTTTTCTTTAGTTTGCTATTGGCATCCAAAGGTCATACTTGACATCCTTACTTTCCAAATGACCATACTTTCTAAGTGTAGCTTCTATATAATGGGATTGTGTAAAATATAACCTTCTTGGTTTCTTTTGATTTTTATACCAAGAATCACATCGGCTAGTCCAAGATCTTTCATATCGAAACTTGATTTCAATATCTTCTTGGTCCAATTTATTATCTCTTTGTTTGTTCCCATTATAAGCATATCATCTACATATAAACACAACATAACACAAGCATTATTTTGAGTTTTGTGTAGACACACTATCACACTCATTTATCTTGAAATCATGTGTGATCATAATAGTCCAAATTTCTCATGCCATTGCTTTGGAGCTGTTTAAGTCCATATAGTGACTTCACAAGTTTACAAACTTTATTGTTCTTGACCTTTAACAGCAAACCCCCTCGGGTTGTTTTCCATATATATTTCCTCATATAAGTCTCCATTTAAGAATGGAGTCTTTACATCCATTTGATGAATTTCCATGTTATGGAGTGCAGGTATAGAAATCAACAGTCTTATGAAAGTAATTATTTGTCACGAGGTGAGTATGTATCAAAGAAATCCAAACCATGCTTTGACGGTATACTTTAGCTACCAAACGAGTCTTATATTTATCAATTGTCAAGGCCCTTGTCTTGATTAATTAATATTAATTAATATTATTATTATGGTATAATCATCAAGCCTAATCCATAATTTGAGGCCCAAACCTCAATCCTCATTCAATTGGCCCAAGCCCTAACTACTATTGTAGAGGAAGAAGATATATAAGGTGTATTGGAAATTTGGTTTCACCAATGTGGGACGAGGAGTCTCAAAACTCCAACAGTAACTTCATGTAGCCGTCTTCTCCTCATCCCATGCGCCATGAGTTCTTGATCTTTCAGTATTCGTTGTCAGACTCGTCCCTCTTGATACTGTCACCGGCTGTCGACACATAGCCCTTGTTACGGCGTGCTGGTCCCTCGGCTACACACTGTGATGGCGATTGATCCGGGTGACAATGGGTAGACTTTCTATCTCTCGGTTGCATTCGCCTTTCTCTGCCTTGAAGGATAACTAGCCTCGCTCATGATCCCTCTCTTGGACACTACAGTCGTATGCGTAAGCCTCGAGGCCACCGCCGCAGCCATCACTAAGCTCGTCACAGTCCACAAGTTGCTGCAGGGACACCGGCAGTTACTGCGGCAAATCCCAAATAACATCCTGCAATCGACATCGAAATTTAGTTTCAGCATTTAAATAATGACCTAATAGTTGGTACAGAAGATTTGAAGGCCACAAAATTTGCTGGAAATTTAATTTGGTTTTGTTTAGTTTATTGTTTTTTCGTTCCATTCTAAATTCGGTCAAGAATGCATTCCAAAACTGAAGTAAATTGGTTCTATATAAACCCTAGATGGTACGCTTTTATTTTTCACAACTGTCATGTCAGCTTCACTGCACCAGAAGTTATAATCAAACCCATTCTTTGTCATCACAGAGTGTAGTAGAGAACAGACTTACAATCTAAGCATCAATTAATTTTCTGATATGACTAATGAAGAATTCCTCAAACATTATACTGGATACAAGAAGCCCACTGAATCAACCTCATCTGCGGATGCATCTTTTACGTACGAAAACCTAAGCCCGGCGGATGTTCCCTTGACTAGAGGGAGAATGGAGTTGGTGTTATCAAGGTTTTCGACAGCAATTATCTGAGGTTGAGATTATCATGTTAGTACTGGCACTGGAATAATTAGAGTGCATTTGTAGTCTGCAACAGTATCCATTGTTTATCTCCTGAGTGGTCAAATCGGCAAAGTGATTAAGACCGACCGTAAAACTTTTCCCTTGTTTGTTGAATTTCTCAGCCAAACTCCAAACTTTCCTTTCCTTTGAATATTGAGAAACAGAGCTCTCTCTTGAGGGTTGAAGTAGACACATTTGTGCACCTCCGTCCACTCTTTAAAAACTTTTGTTGCAGTTCTTGCATCACAAGTCCTGAGCATTGCTATAAACAATATTGTAGCACAAATGAAGTTTCTCCGATTAACACCTATTTTTACTTAGAAATATATTATAATGAATTAATGTCTTTAAATGTCCGTGTACCGAAATGAATGTAACTAAATAAAGAACATCAAGTATCCCAAAATATATTAAAAAAAATAACAAATAATAAAAAGGAAATCTTAGCCTTGTAAAAATGTGTCAAATGGGCCAAACTCATTTAAAAGGTGGACTTAGGTTGTGCTTAGGGCTGATCCATTTGATAAACAGGACAGATTCGGCCCAACTCATGAGGTACAAACATTAATCCCAGCCCTAACTCGTGACCCTAACACATTTAGGGTCGGACCATAAACAAACTGACTTCGGCCCATTCAAGTTTAGCTATATTAAAATAGAGGTTTTTGACCTATAATCCTTGAATAAGATTGAAATTCAATCAAAACCTGATGTTACATTACATATTGATTATATTCATTTGACCCGATTGTTACATCCGTCCGGGAAAATATCATTATTTTATTCCGAAAGTGGAAATAGCGAAAAATGCCCCCAGTTGACCTTTCGGTTGACTTTTGTGTGTGCGTATTTATGCGACCCTTTCCTTGGTAATTTTTGTCGCGCTGCGTCGACACGACAGTGAGCGCGGCGGGGACGACATTCGGAGGCCGAATGGAAATTACACGAACGTTAATCTTCGATGTTAGTTAATTTGGATTGTGTTTTATTTCGGCCTTGGGCTCGTGTTCACGAAGACCCAACCCATTTCCTTCTTTGTCTCTTTCTCCTCCCAATCTCTACGCACCTGCTTGTCGACTTCCTCCACATAACAAACCTTTCTTCTTCACGAATCCTCCCCATAGCCAATTCGGTGGCTCTTTTGCCACTATTTTTCAGGCAAACATCGAGCCACACTGAAGAGCCCCGAATCCAGGTCTCGGACCGGGAACCCAGCAAGCCCAACTCGATCTCGGGCTTGGTTTCCTAGGAACTCCGGTGAGACCCGATTCCATCCAGAGTTCACGACGATTTTGTTGTCGATCTCCTTGAATCATCACCATTCACCTTACGAGGTGATTCCTAGTTTCACTTTCAAACAGCACATGCTCCATTCTAGGCTTGGAATCGAGGATTACGGAAAGCCAGGCCACCTAAACCGTGACTTCTTCTTCAAATTCCGGTAACTCAATGATGTCGGCCTCTAAGTGGTAAAATATCATTCTCTCACTCCGACTTCATTTTGACATGAATCGTAGAAAATGGTTGTGATTTGAGCGATTACGGAGCATTTGAAGATTTCCGCCCAAATCCCAGGTTTCGTGGCTCAGACGGCGGAACGGCGACTCGGCCGAAAAATGAGGATCTTAGGCAGTAGCGTCGGCGGCCCGGCTGACATTCGCGGAACGGTGATGACGTCATCAACCCGGTCCAAACAGGTGGCGAAAATATTCCAAAATTATTAGTCCAGTTAACAACGGCGTTAGAATGCTGTGGGTAGAGGCTACCGTTAACTCTAACGGCGCATTAACGGCGCGTGTCCTGCCAGAGCGGCCCGCGGCGCATGGCTAACGCATGGCGGCGCGTGGGACCTCACGGCGGCGCGTGGCGGCACACGTGCGGCGGGCGTATTGGGTTTCAGGCCAGAAGTAACTCAGTTTTAGGGTTTAGAACGCCGTTTTCTTCGTATTTTCGAATACTTTATTAATGGTCAGATATTCTAAATAGGTTTGAACCAATGGAGTACGGAGCGTACTTTTGGACTACTTCGGCATGGTATGTGAGTGGGTACTTACTTCATTAAATTAAATATTTCTTGTGTTTTGGAAATTTATATTAGACTATGCCTATGCTTTTAAGTGATATTTAGCATTTTATGTTGTGAACTTAGTATTATTATGCCTATACTTTTAAATGTGATTTATACTTATACTCAGTGAGCCGATTTATATTTATATTTGGTGAACAGTTTTATATTTATATAGGTACTTGGTTCACTAGTATATCTGACTCGGTTTTTAGTATTTTAAGTAACTTTGGTATATTCTTGGTATTTCGGATACGGCTAGGGCTGGGAATTTTGTACCGAAATACCGAAACCGAGCTCGAAAAATACCGGAATACCGAAATTCCCAGCCCAGAAGTCTAGGGCGGTTCGACCAGCAGAATCTCCCAGAAAAAATGCGAAATTTCGGTACGGGGATCGGGATGGTCTTACCATATTTTCGGTAATGCCGAACCGAACGGAATTGGAAGCAATTCGATTCTCAATTGTGAAAAATACCGATCGAACCCATCCTTTCCATTCCATCCATCCCCACATTGCCATTCGAATTGAAGTGAGTGCGGACAAAACATACATATTCCTCTCCTCTCCCTCTCCTCTCCTCCCGAGTCCCGAGCAGGCTCTCGACCTCCTCAATTCTCAAACTGAATTATGTGAAAATTTGAAACACCATCAAACTTACTCAATCAAATCCACTTCTCTTCTCCTCTACGGGTTTGCTTCTAGTAAGTTCTTCTCCTCTCTCGACCTCCTCAATAATAATTGTACTTTAGAGTATTTAGGTTTTTCGGTTAGGGATTTGGGATTTAGCCCGCTAGAGTTTTGAATTTGTTTATTGATTGATTACGCTGAATGATGTGATTACATTATTGTGTGTGTGAATTATTGTTTTTGAATTTATGCTTGTGAATTACACGTGTGTGTGTGTGTGTCTTTATGAATTATGTGATTGTGTGTGTGTGTGTGTATGCTTTATTATTGTATCTTTGTGTATTGTATTACGTGAATGTTGTGGTTACGTGTGTGTCTTTTGTGAATTTGGGCTCTTGATGTTAAATTCACAAAGTGGCATTAGAATCCTTCAATTTGGTACAACTGGTCATGAACCGACAAGATCTTTTAGTATGAAAACATTGTTAGAACAAAGAATGCTAATGTAAGCTTTTGTTAAGATGCTTGTTTAAATACGTGCTTATTTGCTTGTAGTTCTGTAGATAGTGTGTCTATGATGTGGGTACCTCTTCTTGTATTAGAGCATGCCTCTTGTTTCTCCACAGGAACTTTGAGCATTGTTCTTTCTGGTCGGAGTTCCACAGAGAATATTTTCATTCATTGTCTGGTTTTTTTCTTTTGGTGGAAGATATTGTCCTTCACATTTCTTTTTCTAGGTAGTCCCGGTTTTGTACCGTTTGTAACTTTGACACGGACCGGTATCTTATTGGCCTTTAAGGCCTTTGAGCTTGTAAGCCTTGTATAGGTTAATGTGAAGATAGCATAAACTAGCTCATGTTTGCTTTGTACCACTTTCATGCTTTTAGGGCCCACTCTACCAGTTCTCTTCATATTTGTTGTATGAACAATAGGGCATTCATCGCAAAAGCGTTCTTCTACTCGGTGATTATATGTGTGTTCTTTTACTTGCACTTTTGAGTTCTTTGAGAAAATGTGGTGGGAGGAAATATTTTTGTGCTTTTTATTTATTTTGGGCATTTGTTATGTGGGTCTCAATGGAATTATCTACTAGTTGCGGTTGACTTGTGTAAATCAAGTATTTTCCACCCTTTTAGTTGTTAATGGTTTAGAATTGTAGTAATTCATGAAGGAAGAATTTTTATTCTGTTTGTTTTCCTATATTTAAGCGGCTATTAGATGTAGAGGAAGGTAAAATCTTTGTTACGGTTCTTAAAGCGAGGTTTTGAACCTTCTTTGTTTCGATTTTTGAAATTAGGGTGTTGAATGAGACGAAGATAAGCATCACATTCTGTCTTTGAGGTAGTTAAGTTTTTATTTGAAGCATTGATTAGGGAGAATGCGGTGGATATACTTCTTTGTTTGAATGGATAAGTTGTGAGAACTTGTTGTTTGAATGTTGCAACAAAACTTTGGTCCCCTTTGTGTTTATTGAAATCCCATTGAATTGAATGGATTGAAATTTGAATGGATTGAATTGATTGATGAATGGATTGATTGAATGCAGATAGTTTGAATGGATGGATTGATTCGATTGAATGGATTGAATGTATTGGATTGAATGGATTGAATGTAATGTATGGATTCATTGGTTAGTTTGGATTGAATGAATTTCGGGAGCTAATACCCCGAGAAATCAGCCCAGAAATTTCGGTATCAGAAAAGTCAGGTATCTTGAAAGTCAATTTATCTACAGAAAATTTTGGTATCCCGAAAGTCGGTATGCAAATTTTCCATTCGGTTTTGGTATTGGGAGTTGCCTCCCCGATTTTTGTTCGGTATTCGGGGTTTCGGTTGGTTGCAAACCGAACCCGGCTAGATACGGCACCGTGAATACCTATTTAAGAACTTTATTGAGTTATTTTAGGAAATTACCCCACCTTATTTTATTTAGAAATATTCGTGGTATGTTTTTACACGCTCAACTAGGAATGCTTACACGGGCCTTCGTGAGTACTGTCGAGGCCGGGACCGGCTTCACGTGTATGTTCACACGCACCGACACGCTCACTTTGGATCCATCGTAGGTGCCGGCTGTTCTAGGTTGCCTTGGCAACTCGAACTCACGTTGTGATGCACTTAGCGCCGGCTTCACGTGTATGTAGGCACATGGCGTAACATTATTCGTACACCCATTTGTTCATGACGGAATATCTGTATGAACTTGTGTGTGCTGTCATACCTAGCGAGCGTACCCCTCTTGTTTATATTGTGATTTTATTTATCGGATTTCACGTGCCACGGAGACTTATTGGTTTTACGGGTTTCCGTATTATTTATTTATACGAGATTTACGGTAAAGAAGTATTTTATACTTAAGTTATGGCTTTATGCCCGTTTTGGAAACCAAGTACATTTCCGTACTTACACGGTTCTACCTACTACGTAGTATGTTTTGAAAAGGCTTTTAGCGGAACTATTACTTGTTTTGACGGCGAGGGGTTACTATTTTCGAAGGAAAGGTTTTTATTTAAAATAATTACTTATGGCCCCTCACACCCTGCATTTGCGCCCCTCCCGGGATTAGTGGCTTGGAGTCGTCGACGTTGAGGCGCGCGGTGGTATGACAATGTAGGAATGCAGTATTGCCATTTGTAATCATTACGTATTCTCATACTTTACTCTACAATTATTATTTTATTATTTCTTTCGCCCGCACACGTTCGTGCACTCGACCTCATTTAATTCAATTTGCTTAAGTATTCCATAAATTCTTCTAAATGGCTTTCGTCACCCCACGTGGTGTCGGCCGGCACACTCGACTTTGGGTGTCTGCACATTTTTGCTCCGGGTCGGGGTGTGTCGGACAGATATACGGCAAAAATATAACTAAAATTTATATTGTATTGGTTTTAATATTTAATGTGTATTTTCATTCCAAAAATTTCTTAGCATTGAATATTTGATTTTATTGATATGCACATTTTAATTCATTGGTTATGTTTAACTTTCCTCCAATTATAAATGTTCATAAATGAGTTAAAAATAATTAGTGACACAAAGAAAAATTGTGCCAACATAAGTGTGTTGAAATGTTTGTATCGAAATATCTTATATGTCAAATAAATTAATAAAAACACAAAATTAGATGACATATTGATTCTATTAATTTAACTAGATATCCAGCAAAAATATTACTAAAATTATATTGTATTCTTGTTTTAATATTTAATGCGTATTTTTATTCCAAATATTCCTCCGCATTGAATATTTGATTTTATTGATATGCACATTTTAATTCATTGGTTACGTTTAACTATCCAATTTATAATGTTCAGAAATGAGAGTTAAAAAATATTAGACACATAAGAGCTGTGTCCAATACATAAACATACTTGAAATGTTTGTGCCGAAATATATTATATGTCAATTAAATTAATAAAGAACAAAAGTATACTAAACACATATATATATGCTCAATTTAATGAGGAACATGAATATATTTCTCTTATGTACTGCTTGTTTGCTTCCACTGGGGTGATAATTGAGTAGGTTCATTCAAAACCAAAAAGGCTAAATCCAATTCGTAGGCTATTTATCCTAGAATCTGCAGTTCACTTTCTTAATTTTTCAGAAGAGTCTAGTTCATCAATTGCTGAAGCTTGAAGTCTTGGGATTGAATTGGCTGACTCTCCAGTCTCTGAACTTTCAAAATATCCAACCCATGTACTCATGATCACAGACAAACAAAAAAAAATGGAAGACAGTGGGATCTTGCATATACAAGAAATATAAAAAACATTGTTGCCAGCCTCACAATCTAACAGCAAAAGAGCAAAAACTATCCAAAAACCACAAATTAATTTTCCGCATATTGACTTTTGAATGAATTGAACTTTTTCGGGAGAAAACAAAACGGATGGCAATCTGGAAAGAAGAAATTGAAGAATATCCTCGCTCTAGTCATCTTTAGTACAAACTTTGTGACACATCTGGCTACTCCGCCGTAGCACGATATTGTTCACTTTGGGCCACGCCACTCCTTTGTTTTTGTTTAAGGGAGCTCATGAGCAACTTCTAATGGGTCACCCTTCTTGGGATTGCTCTAGCCCAAACTTGCTTAACTTTAGAGTTAGATGGAATCGAAGCGAGTGAGCTCCCAAAAGGCCTCGTGCTAGATGAAAGTGGACATGTACATATAAGACACATCACCCCCTCTCCGTTGGTCGATGTGGGATGTCACACATCCCGATTTTGACACGCCGGAGTGTCGGGAAGTGTTGGCCGACACATGTTAAGTGGCGAAAGCAATTATGCATGTGATTGAGAGAAAAGTGAATAAATTTAGAGTTGGAAGCGGAGTAATCGTGGTGATAGGTAAAACTCATTATTACGGGGTGCATAACAATTAGAGCATAGTAAATAGTGGAGAATATAAAATATTCACATTCTCGTGAGGATGGATAAACAAAATTAAACTAAAGGTAGAATAGAATCCTACTTAGTACGCAGAAGGCATCGGGAACCACCAACCACGGCGAAAACCCTCATCTCATAAGTACTCAAGCAGCCACTAAGTTGTGGAGGGCGCAAAATAAAGATGAGTGGGTCAAAAAAGTAAAGTTTGATAAAAACCTTTATTTTTCAATAGCATACTATCCCCTCAGCTGGAAAATATGTATAGTTTTTAAAAATACGTCATACTTCTCGGTATGATATCAAAATACAAAAATAGTAATATGGGTACTCCCCGAAAATCAATGGTAAAACCATGCGGAGCTGCTCGAAAACAAAATTGAATGCTCACCCATATGTAAATACGAGCCCAGAGTAGATAAGCTACTATGACATGCTAGGTATATAAAGAATACGTTGAGTACTACAACAGTCGAGTCTAATGCTAATCGATGTGCACAAGCGCCTCACACTGAGTCTCATTGCCTAGTGCAATGGATCAAAGTTGCATAGCGGAGTGCGGGTGTGAACCTCCAAACGTCAGGAGTCTGGCCACCCAGGACTGAGTGCGTGCACGGGTGTTCTACATCTCTTGATATGTGATATAAGAAAAATGTAACACATATAATAAAAATGTTCTACCTCCAATAATCACATATTATATAAGTCATGCTAACAATTTAAAGAAAGCGGTGAAAACCATACGTAATAATATATTTATCAAAACAAACCACTCACTCACTCTCACACGTAAGTAGTCGGGTCGTAGTCTCCTTTGTCTTGGGTAGCTTGGTAGTTCTCTAGATAAGTCTCATCTATATGAGATATCACTATAATAATGATTAAACTCATAAAAGGTTACTAATTAAACTAACTAACGACATTTATCCCTTGTTTGCTCAATATAGAGGTCCTAAACACTTCAAAAAAGTACCGTATGTATTGCCCTAGGTAGTAATAGTCGTTAAGTCACTAGTAATAGAACGAAGGTCAAAAAAGTGGTCCCAAGCGCCCACACTTATCTTTGCACCTCCTGAGTCGGCCAAGCTTGTCAAACTAATGCCGTTTAAGTTTATGAAGATCTTGGGAATTTGCGTTAACTTTAACAAATATTCCTAATGGTGTTAAAGAATATTCCTTCGTCCTTACCTTAGGTTTTCCGAGCTCTTGCCTTAGGTCAACGTTATGCAAAAATTCTTGGGAAAAGCGGCCAATTTTTTGGAAAAATTTTCAAACGTTCATATCTTCTTCCATTTTTAGCCAAATTTCACAGACCTTTATGTGAAAAGTGACTAGAGATGAGTAGAATGATGATGTACCTTTGGTTTTGGCTAAAAGGTCGAAAAATAGCATGTATTTCCCTCGAAGACCCTTTGACTCTTTGTAGCTCTTCTATCTACATCAAAGCTTCATAAAATCAAGCAAATGACATATGAAAATTCATCTACTCAACTAGAGGAATCCAATGGTAGTAGTTAGAAACCTCACCTAGGTCTTGAATGGTGAGAAACGCCGGGAAGGTTTGGTTCTTCCGTGTGCGATTTTCGTCCAAGCGATGGGAGTTTGGACAAACGGTTGAGTACCGTTGAGTTCGGAGCGTCAAGACGAGCAAGGTGGTGACTTTGGACCGCCTCGGTTTGTCGGGTTTCGACGGCGTGCACGTACTGGTGGAGAGAAGAGAGAGAGAGAGAAAATACACGGTCTAGAACAATACAAAAATAACACGCACGTGTCAAAATATCTCGTGAGAATTGTTTTATAACAAACTTTTTACCGGGATGTTACACTCACTTTGGGTGCAGTCTAGACATAACGTCGGTTCAGAAAATAAAAACAAAACAAAAACAAATTTTATTCTAAATGACTGATATGTATTTAAGTTGTTAGATCATTATAAGGGTTAAAGAATAAGCGAAATCGACTAAATACGAAAAATTAAATATAGAGACTAGAAATTCTTATTAAATACATTTTGCATTAAACTCAATTCAAACCTATCACCACTGCCATAGCACTATGTCACACCACTTCCTCAAGATTACATGCATAGAATATATGCAAGTCAACCACACATATACAACATTGCTTTCCATCATATATGTTGAGCATGCTCGATCGGCTAAATAAAATAATGGCATACTGACCATTAAAAATATAGTATTACCTAGACCAAATCCTCAGTTGGCGGGGTGTAAACAACACATAGCATACTGCACTCTAGCAAAAATATCCAAACGACAAATCATCACACCACAAGATATACGTGTGACATGTTCAGAAAGAAGCCAAAATAATAAAGCTACTAAAACTGAGCCGAGATATTAGTAACAGTGCTCGGTATTTCAGGACACATTGCTCAAATGCGCAATATTTGAATGATAATATCTGGCGGTTTATCATGTAGTGACAATTTTGCCCCCAATTAGCTTTTTTTTATTGCATGTTTGGCACCGTCTTCTATAATCTTCTATATACTTCGTTCAATCTTCGTAATCTTCTCAGCCGTTCTCATTAACGTAATCTCTCTCCCGTTACTCTCTCAATAGGAAATAGATCACCATTGAAAGGCATAGGTCCTGATCATGGCAACGATTAGTTGGGATGGACTGAGAAATGGATCTAGGCCCAGTTCATTCTTCTTCATCTTAGCCTTCCTTGTATGGTTACTGTTATTTCAAATTGACGTCTGTCTTTCCCTTTATTACTTTAGTCATTTCCTTCTTCCTCTTCGTATGTTTTTCTTGGAAGACTTCTTATTTCCTCAAATCTCTCAATACACTACTCTCCAAGTTGATTTCGTTTTTTAGCTGAGAATTCTAGATACATTATACACAAGAAGGTAGCTATTCCTACGTTTTGGTCCATATTAGAGTTCTCCCAATTTCGAAATTTTAGAGAAATTGATTCATTACGTGTTTGCATGTTTAAGATTCGTCTTGGTGGTGATGGTGATTTAAGGATGTACGAATTGGAATTGATGTGGTGCATTATTAAGGATTACAAGGACTGTACAAGCCACCTAGCTAGCACTACCTTGTCAGGGTTGTGTTTCTTTGTAATCTGTAAATAGAGTTAGGCATTGGATATAAGGTAAGGATTGTGGCATTTTGTCCATTGGACTATCTCTGCTGCCAGTGTTTCGTTTTTCTCTAAATCCTTACCATATCATGCTAACTCTATTTGAGTTAGTCTGTCTATAAGTTTTGTAAGTTTGTGTAAATTCAAACTATGAAAAATATACAATCCCATTATCAAATTCATCATGTTATCAGGAAGCGGAATCCTAATTGACCTATCTACGTTGCTAGTGTTTCGTTTTCTCTAAATCCTCTGCAATCATGGCGAAGGGGAATCGGTTATGTTTGAGGTTAAGAATTCCTTAGTTCCCCTCCTGTTTTTTTGAACTGACTCAAATCCTAATTTGCGTTTGTGTTCGACTTTGTTGAATGAATTTCTTCTTCCATGGTCCAAGGCCATCACTCTAGCACTTGGAGGAAGATCAAATGCAGGCTACATCAATGGAAACATAGAACCTCCGGAAGTCAATTCCTAACTATGAATCATGGTTTGCAAGGACTCCCTTTGGTCATGTCGTGGATCCTCAAACTCCATGGAGGCTGGCTTGTCCAAGCTTTTCAATTATTCCCTTTCTTCTCACATCCTTTGGAATGTTGTCAAGACATGTATGGAAATTAAAACAATCTTTCGAGTTTTTGAACTCAAGAAGAATCTTACGTTCTGACAAGGAGATTAATCCTTTGTTCAACTTATCTGCAGGAAGTATGAAGACAATGTGGAATGAGCTAGACATGTATCGACCTCACCCACTTCTGGTCTGTGCTATTGAGGGATGATGAAAATAAAATTTTTCAACTCTTGGCAAGCTTAGGAATCGTATGAGGATCTAAAAGACATCTCTTTTGATGAATTACAGGCTCTAAATCGCTTCTTGATCGTGTGTAACGGTATTCAAGGAAAGAGACTAGAAGGAAGGTCATAATCTTGAAATCAAGCCTAGGTATGAGTTGAGAGCATTTGCAACAAATCACGAGACATTGGAGACATGAATTTGTACAAAGAAGCGACACGATTTAAAGTGTCTACATTACAAGGATCCCTTGGATGGCAAAAAGTATGCCCCATTAAGGCACACTCTTGATGTATTTGAGAACTTTGTGTCTTAGAGCTTCCAAGATGTGGTTATGCAGGCTTTCCATGGCCCCGGCTTAACATGTGCACATCATAAGCTAAGTGAGGCCTCGTTATGGTGGAATAGATCAACCTACCCACAAGCCTTCTATAGAGTGAAGCATCCAGTAAGTTCTCCTTACGCACGTGTGAGAGAAACATTTGGCTCCAGGGGAATCGTGAAGGTTTAGCGCGAAATCCCGCATCATCTAATTCTTAACCAAACATATTTTCGTTGACACAAGGTGATACCATTGTTAGGCGTGCAACCTCTATCCCAAGAAATATTTAAGTTAGCCCAAGTCCTTCCAATTTGAATTGTTGCGAGAGGAACTTCTTCGTTGCCTCAATTTCTTGCAGATTATTTCTAACTAAAATCACATCATCAACGTATACCCAACAAAGCAATGAAGTTACCGTGTTGACTTCGGACCGAACAAAGAATAATCGAGACCACGATTGATGAAATCAGCTGACCTTGAGCGGTGGAAAGTTTAATGAACCATTGTCTGGAGGCTTGCTTTAAACCATATAAGGATTTGTGTAGCTTGCATGCCACGAGTCTCCCCACTAGCAGAAGCCGAGGAGGTAATTGCATGTACACTTCCTCGGCAGATCACCATGCAGAAGGGCGTTGTTGACCTTCGAGGTTGGTGCAAATGCCCGCGACGCCTGTTGCATGACACTAAGGAGCACACAAACGGTGGTTAGGGTTGGCAGACAAGGACCACGGTAGTCAACCCCATACAGCATCGGCTATAGCCACTTGGCGACCAACTTTGGCTTTATGCGGCTCGATGGTCCCATCGGGTTTAAGCAACCTTGTACACCCATTTGCCCAGCCAATCGCCCTTTTGGCCAGAGGAAGGGAACGAGAGACCAAGTATGGTTGGCTGAGAAGAACGGTAATTTCGTGTTGCATGGCATCACGCCATTGTGGATGGTGGACGACACAACAGAAAAATTGGTAGGCTGGATGGTGGTAACGTTGGTGACAAAATGTTTATGTGTGGGAGAAGGCGATTGTAAAAATTGTGAGACAAAGGGTGGCCCATGCACGAGACTGGGCAGATTCAAGGAAGGAGCATGTCGGGATGGGAGAGAAGTCTCGACGTGGAAATCCTGCAAGAAAGAGGAGGGTTTGGTAGGGCGTGTGCCACGACGAGGTGGCGGCGGTGCGGCGGAATGAGCGGCGAGGGGGAAGGCGGAGGTAAGGGTGATGGTGATGGGGAAGGTGATGAAGGCAAGGGGTCTCCCGACAACTAGAAGGGCCTGACCCCCGGAAGGTTCAATGGGAGGTGGAGGGAAGGGAGTAGGTAACGAGATCAAAAGATGGCGAGAGCTAAAGGTTCGATGGGAAGTGGAGTAGGATTGGTAAAAGAAACGGCGGAAGTAGGGGTGATTGATAGGGAAAATGGTCTTCGAAAAGGTGACATCTCGTGACACCGTCTGTTTAAGTGTGAGATCAGAAACAAGCGGTAACCCTTTGACCATGGGGGTACCCAAGAAAATACATCGTGGAGTGCCTGAGGATCCAAATTTAGAGGGTTTGTGTGCATGGGTTGATGCAACATAGCGGCCAAAAGACACGTAAATGCATGTAATTTGGTGTTTGTGTGAAACGGCTTGTGATATAGTGTTTGCCCTTGAAAGAGAAGAGGTGTGGGTGTACGGTTAATAAGATAGTAGAAGTGAGAATGGCATCCCCCAAAAGTGTTTAGGCGAGGTTGGCTTGAAAAGGAGGGCTCGTGCAACATTTGCGAGGTATTAATGCCGTGTTTGCGTTCGGCAACACCATTTTGTTGTGTGTGTTGACACAAGCGGTTTTGGTGAAGGATCCCCTTTGAGTTTGTAAAATGAGGCAAAGTTTGAACTCGGGGCCGTTATCACTTCGGAGAATTACCTTAAGCTGTTTGTGTTGAATTGATTCTCAATCATGTGTATAAATTGAACAAGGAGAGCTTGTGTCGGTTTGTGTTTCATCAAAGTAAACCCGGGTGCAGTGTGTAATCATCTACAATGGTGAGAAAATATTTTGCACTGAGAGGAAAGAACTTGATAACCACCCCAAATATCGGTATGTATTAATTCAAAACATGAACAAGTGATATAGAACTCAAGGGAAAGAAAATCTGGTTTGTTTTGGCCAATGGGCAAATTAAGCATTTATTGGAATCACACAATTTGTGTGCACAAATGGGAGTACTTGAGGACACTTTAGGTGATGGGTGCCCAAGGCGTTGGTGCCAAAAAGAGAGCTCATGGTGGTTATGGTGTTGCAGGATCCCTTCCTTGGTGCTTCGAGATAGTAGAGTCCCTCTCTCTCGTTCAATTCCCGTCCCAATCATCTTCCGAACGTAGGTCTGTATGACCTGGAAATTGTTTAAGAAAAATGGTGATGTAAGGGAATCATAGGCTAATTTGCTAATAGATATCAGAATTTAACCTAAACAAGGGTACACATAAAACATTGTCAAGAATAAGGTTGGAAGAGAACACCACTTGGCCGACATGGAGTTACGGGAGCAAGGGAACCATTTGGTAATTCAACACTATGATTTTCAACACGTTTTGAGGACGTGAAACTCGAGAATACGTGTGGTACGCCAGGCGCCCTTTGTCAAAATCCAAATGATTTGCTCCATTACACATGAAGGAAAATGCTTTACCTGAAAGTTCTTCATGATTGGAAGAATTACCCACTTGATTAGCAAGGAGGATTTGCTCTTGCTCAAAAGAGTGAAGAATGCCTTTGCCGGTCCTCGAAGAAAAGGGAAAATTGGGCATTGTGTCCTTCTTGTCACGAGCCGTGACCTAGTTGCCTTTGGAAGGCCGACTTTGGTCAGAGTGTCGGCCCGGCGCCTTTTGTTTTGCGGCAAAAGTGAAAGTGTGTCCCTTCCAACCACAAAATGTGCACGCAGATGAGCACGACAATTCTTGGTACTATGTTGGCCTTGTTTGCATTTGGCGCATCGTTGACCACCATCTTTTGTCTCGGGTTCTCGACCCACACCTTTCACGCCAAACGCGGCCACCTCGGGACATGCAGTGCCTCTTTCCGTTTGACACTTCAACTTGTTTCTCATGACGAAGGACAAGCGCATAAGCTTTGTTAACGGAGTTGGCAATGGATCCGGCAAGGTGTTGCTACGAACTGAAGTAGCATATGAGTCACTTAAACCCTGTAAGGAACTTCATTTGTTTTACGAGTCTCCACATATGATGTTATCTTATTCCTTGCTTCACGGTGGCATGTCGGGATTGAACATAAGGCATCACGTTCATCCCAGGCTTTTGAGTTTGGTGAAATAGAACTCACTGCCGTCATGTTGGTTTGCACACAACTATAGATTTCATTTTCTATGTGAAACGGTTGAGCGATATTCACATGAGCCTTTCTTGCAGGTCAAGCCACATACGCCGCGCGTCCTTGCGAGTGTATAACACTTTACTGAGATTTCTTTTGACATGGAACCGGCAGCCATGTTTTCACCAGATGTGCAGGTTCCATTGCTGTGAATTCTTCCAGCACAACGCATCGGTTAGCTTTGTGATTGTTCCATCAACGGCCCCCCAAGTTTTTACCATCAAGGCCATGGTCATGGATTGCACCCATGTGCCATAGTTGTCTTCCACGAGTGGCTGCGGCATCAAGGATGGCGCCGGGCTGATGCAGTGATGAAGGTAAAGTGGGTGGTTAGGATTGTCTCCCACTTCGATGTAAAGTCATGCACAGAAGAGGTTGACCATGCAGTTTTGTCACCCATGGCTATGGTTGCTAGGGTTTAAATTTCTGTCGTGGTTTGCCTAGATCGATCGCTACGATACCATATAGAAACATGATATAGCAGAATGCTTTTTCTCATATATTCACCGAATGCTAGGGTTACAATATATAAAGAGGAAACAAATACAATCACAATCCTAAGCTAATCCCTACAATCAAGGAAATCAAACCAAAACAGGTAAGCAAATAACTAATTACAGTTGCAATATTCACTATAATCAATCAGATATCTTTTTTAACACATAATATAGAGAATAAGTGAGACAATTCTTACTCTAAGAAATAGAGTTTCCCTTCTCATTCTTTGTTTGTCAATTTTGAGTCGTGTCTTGAGTACGAAATATATAAGGTTCGTTAGAGTTTGAAGATTACGTTGCTTCGACTTTAGATTATAGATTGTTGAATCATGAGAGACGGACGGCTACCAAACTGTAAGCACAAAAATAGGGACAAATTCTGTCTTTAGGACTTGCATTTATGCAAGCTAATCTTGTACACAATTGGTGTTGTGATTTTCTATAATAATTATAGTTGAATTTCTTCTCTATTATTATTTCATACTTTCTGAAATTACTCCAATGTCTTCATAATACAGTAACAATCGATTAAAAACTTGTCACATCTAAATCCAATTTCGTGGCAAATATCAATGGCCCAAATTTACGGAATCAACAAGACAATTTAATTTATAGGAGAATGATCTTCTCACTTACTTTCTCAATTCAATCTTCTCACTCACGCAAATTTTCAACCCACTCCAAAATCCATGTACAAAAACGAGAAAACCAATGAACCAAAGTGAAGTTCATAGAGCATTCACCACCCAAATTAATAAACTTCGACTTCCTAAATAACAATTTTCTGTAGGTTCTCTTAAATTTTGCATCAATACAAAAACTACTAAAATTTTATGAACAAGAAATCTATCTGGGATTGTTACAGCAGGTGAGTGAAAGTTATTACCTCGCCTTGTACCTCAAGGTGAGGTCATGGGTTCCATTTTTCTCGTTGTAACTGATCGAAGTTTTAACCTTACCGAGAAGAGCTCCAAAAGCTAGTCAGTTAAATTATTATGTTGCATGGCATTAAAAAATAGTAACGTCTTTAAGTTTCATTTGGGAGGTTTGATTAAATGCGATTTTGATACAAATTAATATATCAAGGTTATATTTGCTTTTTCTGTACACGTGGTTGAACTCCGGGCATTAGGTTTGCTGAAGTCTGGAGAAGAGTCTTTGATGGGGATCGTATTCAATCAAGGAAAATGAACCAAAGATGATCTTAGCCATTATTTAACGTAATATAAAAAGTCCACTCTGGTGGAAAGGCCTTGAGGTCACTCCAAGCAAAACCAATTTGCGTTTGAAATTATTTCTCCAATAATTGAAGAGGTAGCCTATAAACATCGTCATGAATTTTTGTAATGAAGCACAGGTCGTCACATTTGACAAATTAATCGACCAAACTGGGGGGGGGACTCACAAATTCTGCAGTGGGTCATGACTCAGTAATCTCATTTGTTGGAATGTGTCTGGTGTTCCATCAGTCTCCTGTGCTTCAATAAAATATCTATCAATTAAGTTATTGATGTTGAGAATTAAGCTCCTACTAGCTTAATATCGAACTGTAGAAGCTAAGCCTGAAGTTGAAGGGAGCAATTCGATGAAGGCGGGGTAATACGATGAAAGCTAGGATGCATCGATGGAAGCCAAAGCAATCCGATGGAGCCATAGCAACCCGATGCTTTACGAGATAAAGCAAGAAAGCTGAGATTTGACGATACGGTGACTTTAGTATAGTATGCAACGACTAGTTTGTTTAGTCGTTGGTTTATTACTTGTTACGCAGCTACGGTTGTTACATGCTTTGTATGTTTACGAGTGTCGGCTAGACTAGTCACTTTCACACCGGTATGTATGTACGGAGCGTATGCATGGCCTCATGTGCGAAACAACCTATGTTTCTCAAAAGTCAGAGGATATATTATCTTTATAATATTTATTGTATTATGTGAGATTAATTCAATTAAAAATATACGAGACTCTTATTCCTCTCAAACTCTCTACGAAAATACATTCTTACGCAAATATATTTGAAAGCTCAAAGCTTCATTAACCAAAAATGATATATGTCTGGTGCCATTTTCTACAGTTGCATATGAGGAATCTGATTGGGGCAAGAAATTAGCTGCTTCTAACTTTTTCCAGCTAGAGTTTGTTAAACTTCAGAACATAGAGCAAGAAGAAATATTAGTTTGTCAAGCAAAATTAATAGATAACAACAAAGGATTAAATGAACAATATCATGAAATTTTGGTTGGCTGAGGATGTGTATCCGTCTTATCGAATTTGAATTCTTTTTTTCTGTAATTTTGAATAATTTAGTAAAAGAAAACATGGAAAACAATAGTAATAGTTAACAATTGCATATATATAAATTAACGTTAGGTAGCAACTAACAGATTCAACTATTTTTGGCTTGCCAGAAACCTTATATTAGACTTTACTCAAGAAAATGCTTACAAATATTTTATAGGATATGCTTGGGTACTCACTAGTGAGTACCCTATATACTCACTTACGATTTGGCCCAATTAAAAGATGACATGTGTTCCTTATTTTTAAAAGCCCAAGAAAAATTAAATAGCATATGTTTTATTTTTTAAAACAATAAAATATGTGTTAAATATCATTGGGCCAAAATTATTAAAGTGGTATATAGAAGTACTCACTAGTGGCTGCAAAGCTATTATCTATTTTATATTTATACAAAATTTAACTTTTAATAGACAAAATTTCTTTAATGATTAGCAGTTTAGATTCATATAAGTATAAAATACTTAAACATTAACCTATATATCTGAAAATGAAATTATGAGTTTGGATGTACCCTACCCTACACTACCCTCACAAATTATTTTATTACGAATTATAATGATAATATTGCTCAGTCTAGAATCTAGAATCTAGAATCTTGTTTTTTTCAGTAATCATATTTGAAAATTAAACTCCTTTTGACTAAGTTCATCTAGGCATCCATGTTATGCATGGGATCCACCGTTAGCCATTACTTGAAGATAATGAAAAAGAGCTACTTTTTAATAAAAATATCCTTTTAACCTCAATACCACAAGAAGAGTGAGCTTGACTGCGAGAACGCTCCACCCCTATCCACTTTTTTGGTAATCACTATTCAATCCACTTCAATGAACGATGGCGCACAATGAACGGTGTATTCTCGAGCCAATTTGCTTTTCATCTCCACCCTTACGGATTAAATTGCCACGGCAATTGGCAATTAAATATTAATATTATTTATGCTCATTAAATAATACATAATAATTTTAATTGTAATTTCGGATTAGATTTTTAATTGTTCTCGTTCGTCACGTGTCATTATCAGAAAAATCGATAACAATAAAATAATTATATTTTTTATTTATTTATAAAAATATTTGAATTTTTAACAGAATGACCCCGGCATGCCACACAGTCACAACCCAATTACACATTTTGAGTAAGATTTCCACCGGTACAACGAATGACGGCATGCCACGTGTCATAGCTTAGATTACACATTTGGTAGATTTCCACCTTAGGATTTTTAACGAATGACGACATGCCACGTGGCATTATCCAACAACCTAATTCTTTTTGAATCCTCCTATATAATCCACCATCCATCCCTCAAATCTCACACCACCATTCATACCCCTGCCTTCATTATTCACCAAAATCCCTATCATTATTCATAGTTTATGTTTCCTTCTTTACAATGTCTTCTTATTCTTAAATCCAAAGATGATGTGGGAAATCGATCAAGAGAGGAACAATTGTTTGTGTCAGGCTGTTGTTGAGATTAGTGGGGATTGGACTAAAATCGAGATGGATGAGGACGAGCGGCGTCAGAAGACGGAGAGATGGCTTAGTCTCAAATGGCAAGAGCCTCACATTCTCGTCGAGTCATCGGAGGCTGGCTCACACCTCCATGCCCGGCCGTCCCCCAGTCAACATTAGTAGAAACGAGGCAACGGCTTGAGGTCAAGATTTGTTGGATGATTATTTTGTCAATAACGGTGTATTCCACTAGTCGTACTTCCGACGATCGTTTGAATGGAGCGACATTTGTTCAACAAAATCATGGAAATTTGTTTGCAACCATGATTCGTACCCCTGCAAAAATGGATGCTTTTGGTGTTATGGGTCTATTGCACGAGGGAAAATTACTGGCGCCTTCTTGCGGATGCTTGCATATGCGTTAGCTGCGCAGACCAAGTGGGCAGAGA
Source organism: Gillenia trifoliata (assembly GCA_018257905.1). Classification (NCBI taxonomy): domain Eukaryota; kingdom Viridiplantae; phylum Streptophyta; class Magnoliopsida; order Rosales; family Rosaceae; genus Gillenia; species Gillenia trifoliata. The sequence goes on along the minus strand of CM031084.1, from coordinate 28,903,675 downwards.
TAACGAGGATGGGAAAATCAACCATTTTTGAGTCCTTTGATGAGATTTTGCTCGGCAATTGAATCTATTTACACCCAGCTAAGTACCTCCCGAGAGGCCTACTCGATGACTTGCAAAAAGGCTTCTTAAGAATGATGAGATGCGAGGTTTTCGGGGATGATTGGAAGCATTGATTGTATGCCTTTGGAGTTGGAAAAGCTTGTCCAAGTGCATGGCAAACATGGGGACATAAAAGGATCAAAAAGTATCATTTTGGAGAGCGAGTGGCATCTTTTGATACATGGATGCGCACGCCTTTTCGGAGTTCAGGGTGCTCAAAATGATCTCAATGTCTTGCCCAATCCTCGAGTGCTCCCACGACGTCACTGCAAGAAAGGGACAAGTCACTTCTTTGGGTCCAGGTCGTGGTACGATGGGAGCATACTATCAGCAATGACATATACCCAAGGTGGGGATCGTTTGTCAAACTAGTGCCAAGGCCACGATACGCAAGGAAAAATACTTTGCACAATGTCAGAAGGATGCGGGAAGGATGTGGAGCGTTGTTTTGGTATATTCCAAGCTCGATGGGCAATTGTTGGTCTTTTACCAAGAATGTTTGATGTAGAATCGCTTCGATCCATCATGATGACGTGCATCATTATTCACAACATGATTGTGGAAGATGAGTATGATTAGTATGCGTTGATGAATATGAGCTAGACTAGATGAACAATTCAGACATAAATATATTGTGCTCGCTGGCCATTCTGAAGATCCTATGCAACACGACCACATTACAAAGGGATGGACATTATAATGACAAAATCATTGAATGATATACGCACTTCAACGGCCATATATGCACAAGGCCCGCCAACTTGACTTGATTGAGCACCGGTAGGCGCACGAGAGGTGTTGAAGATGTAGTTCATTACTTTTTTATTTGGTGTGTTTATTAATTTTCTTGTTTTGTGTTTATGTAATTTTTATTTGGTGTTTTGAATAAAAATTCTCTAACTTTAATTAAATATTCTCTTACTTTAAATTATAGGCTACAATGTCAATAAATTTGAAACCACGTGAAGAATTCGATTAAATGAATAATAAATTACAACCCAATTGATTGGAAAATTACGGGCTTCGGTTACAACAAATTAAATGGCTACTCTTCACCTAACCAATCGGTGTTGCTAGGATGATCTTGTGTTGTGGTGTTAAGACCATCCTCTTGCTGCGGCTTCTTGTTCACGCCTCCCTGCACCACATCCGCTTTCCATTGCCAAAAGTATTTAGGTTTAGACTTCCCTTCCTAAAGACTCACTTCATAATCTCGATCCAGTTGATCCATTCTTTCTTGTTTGCCATACTCTTTCTTTCTTGCCGAATTAGTTCTCTTTCTTGCAGTAGTTCTCTCTCTCTCTGATCGGCTTCAAATTTTCATAACGTCATTACGAACACTGCATCCTCTCTAGCCTTATCGACCTCAAAATTTAGCCAATTCAGGGGCCAAAGACAATTCACCTTGACGGGCAATGTTTTCCATATACTTTGCATAATCACTCTTGTGGAAGCATTACCTTTTCTCTTTGAAGCTTTCTTACCTTGGGGCCTAATTGGAAAACAGTTGACCACGAGCTTGTTCAACGGGAGGAGTTTCGGCACATCTTACCGCATCATCTTCATCTTCATCGGGTGTAGAGGAGTACGTTCGCAAAAACTTCTCAACCAGGCAGGCACAACTCTAAATTTTGGACAATCTTTGACAACATTCCAACATTCATGGCGGATGAATATTTATTTTTACTTTTGGTTTGAGCACCATACCAAGCTTGTGCTTGAAGTTCCTATACAATGTGGGAGATTAAATAAATATATTAAAATAAATGCAAATATAATAAATATAATACAAATAAATATAATACAAATAAATATAATACAAATAAATAATACAAATAAATAATACAAATAAACATAATACAAATAAATATAATACAAATAAATAATACAAATAAAGATAATACAAATAAATAAAATACAAATGAATATAATACAAATAAATAACACAAATAAATATAATACAAAATAAATAATACAAATAAATATAATACAAAATAAATATAATACAACTAAAGATAATACAAGCAGGTTAACAATTAAATAATACAAATAAAAAAATAAATATAATATTTTTGATGTTGCTAAATTTTCTCCACTTCGAAGATTAGCACTAGCTTGTGTCAGGCGTCTCTCACGTACTAAGCGGCTAAGTAGTTTCCAACGACTTGACAATGAATCTTTGATTCTTTGCCCAACACCTATTTTCTCAATTAATGTGCATCGTTGGATTTAAAAAATTTGAATTTCAACGCTCCCGGATTGTGCCACATGTCACAACGGTAGCTTTTTGAATTTTAAAACTTTTTTTTTGAATTTTTAAAGGAATTAATGTCAGCTGTTGATCAGATCCAAGCATTTGAGATTAAATCTTTTTTTTTATTACGGGTGCGGATCCAACGGTTCAAATTAAAAGCCGTTGAGATCGCACGGTCAGGGAAGCCACGTGGCTTCCCCCAACGGATAGATTTTAGTGGCGACGGCGGGCTGCCTGGGGCACATCGGTGGCGCGACGCTGCACGCGTGTGTTGCATGCGCTGACCTTAAAAAATTTTTTTATTCGACGTGGGCGCGCCCACGGGCGACGTTAGCCCGACGTCGGCTACCTCGGTGGCTTTGGGGTGTCGATTTTGCTGTTTGGCCCAGGGTGCCCCCGCCGGTGGATTTGGGTCTCCAGGTCCACCACATCCAATCACACCTCCCGTTTAATCACCCGGCCCCAAACAACTCACTTGGGTTGGAGGCTGCTCTAAAATTAGTAGCTATTTGATTGCCGTTGTTAGCAAAATAATGAAGTTACTAATAAAAAATGGCAAAAAACCATAACGTATGGCCACATCATTTCGGATGTACGAGGTGGACACTCGAAGAGTCGAGTGCGGCGCGCTTGGCGTGGTGGCCAGCGGTGAAGAAATAAGGGGATAATTTGAACAATTTGAATGAATTAAAAGATTAGAGTGTACAAATATGTACAAGCGGAAAGAATTAATACAATAAGCATTGTTTGTACAAGGTGCAGCAGGAGAATGTACAAATACCAAGAATTAAACACTTGTCATACCCGCTGCGTCTCGCGTCGACAACTCTAAGCCATTTATCATAAACCTTTGCCGGAAAGCACGCATGCCCTCAGGTACGCCACGGGTATTAAAACCATTTGGGGCCAAAAGCGCTTGAGAAGTGGCCTAAAAAGGGAAGAAGTCCACGGTACAAGCAGCCGATTCGGTTTCTTCGATTCTCGGCCAACCACATCCATCAAGGCTCGAGCAGGTGCTGGGCATCCCGGGAACTTCCCGGTGGTGATGAATTTGAGAAGGTTCAAGCTCGGTTTCACGAGAAATGGGTCGAGGGCAAGATTTTGAGTTCGTCGGGATTTTCTATAAAGCCCAGGTTCCGGGGTTTGCGGTGGTTCTTTGGGTTCGACATCGAGGCTCAAGCGCTCGGTTTTGTGATGATGAAGGTTTGCAAATTTGTTGGCCATGGGAGTGGCTCGGTGAGCTCGGATGTCTAGAAAATCGGCGAGGAGAGAAATGGTGATGTTTGTTTTGTTTGTGGTGAGTCTTGCGAAAGAAAGGAGGGAGACCGAGACAAGGCTCGGGACAAGGACCCATAAATTAAGGGGTCCAACAGAGACAACCGAGTCAAGGCCACATGGGCCAACGGGAATTTGGGCCCGGCCCAGCCACCCAGCCTTCGAGAGGGGTGAAAATACGGGTAACGTTGGAAATCCAATGCATTAAAGTATTTGTTCGACTCCGAACGACGTCTTATTCGCGTCACAGCGTTCATAACGATAGGCACGACAAAGAAAATACAAAGGGAAGCGTGCAGTTACGGCGCAAAAGTCAGCGAAAAAAATTGACTAAGGGCATTTTCGTCATTTCATAACTTTCGAGCAAAATACTATTATTTTTAGAATAGAGGATGTAACAATATATATGTAATAGTACGCACCACAATGGTGAGTAATACAATAAAATATATATAGATTTTTGCCGTCTTTTTTTCATTGGTAACATCATTGTTACCCGGCAACAATAATCAAATAGCTTCTTAATTTTGGTAGTTGCTCACTTTTCTTGTAGTGCAAGAAGGTTCAAGGTAGCAGAAGAAGAAGTAGAGAAATGTAATTTTATAGATCTTCTACAAATACAAAAATATGTGGCCAAACTAATACAAAGTAGGGAACTACTATACAAACAAAGGATTCAGAATCCATACAAGCATCCTGTGCAATGCACAATTATTGACCTTATACGCTTAGAAGAAAAAAATATATATCTTCTACAAGTACATTGCAAAAGCAAACCCATGCAGTACTGTAAATTAATTTCCATTTCATCAGTGGGTGCCGGCTGTTCATAGACCATTATAGTAACCACCATATGTGACATGACTAGGGAGGGCTACTCCTCTAACTACTGAAAATGCTTCATTCAATTTGGTTGCATGTTGAACAGCCTGTAATCCTAGCTTCAGATGTTGTTGTTGTTGTTGTTGAATAATAATTGAATCAACGAGGTGGCTTTCATGGAGTTTATTGGGGGAAATTCTCACTAGAAGTGGGGATGGAGTGTGTCTTGTTAATGGGTAGGCTTGAATTTCATACATTTGGGTAATTCAAAACCAAGTTCGGAAGCGCACGATAATCTACGTAAGTTCTTATTTTCTATGATCTTTAAGATTGTACCTTCCAATTTTTAATCTCGGTTCAATGGCAGCTCTTTTGCTTCAAACTACGGCGTTCCTCTCAGAATTCCGTGCTTCCCCACTCCCAATCTCGCTCTCGGGTACTCTCTCTCCATCTCCTCGAATGTTAGTCCCAGAAGCGCCGTCTTCGATTTCGTTACGTATTTTCTCTCATGTTGTTTAGCCTCCATAATCGGAGGGCGCGAACGATTCGCTCTCGAATCGTGCCGCCACTTCCATGTCCGAGCCGGACCCTCGCGAGAAAGCTGATCTCTCTCTCTCTCTTTCTCTCTAAATTATTCAGCTTTACGGGATTGTACATAATTTCATTTATTTGTGGGCAGCTTTTATTTGAAATTTGTCATGAAATTTTGCATTTTAAGATTTTGGATAGGTCGAATGGAAACCCATTTCAGCAAATAGGTTAAAGATTTAAGCTTTGGATTTATTTGTGCAATTTTTGTTTGTTTATATGATTTTGAATGTTTGTTACACGTGAGGGTAAACGTGTGATTTGATTTTCTTGGTTGAGTAGTGCATTTGTGTTGGAGCGCAGATTTTAACTTTGCAGCTCTTGGCTTCGGATCCGTCTTTCGCGGTTTAAATCGCATAAGAAGTGGCCCAGAAAGGTTAAATGGTGGCTATGTTCTTAATATCGTTGTCATTTATTTGGTATGCAATTCATTTACTTCATATTTAATAAGACGGTGTATGAAATTCGAGAACACCGCATTTAATATTTAGCACAATCCATCATGTTTGAGGGTATAACTTTGGTTTAGGAAGTATAACTTTAGGGTATACATCCATTGAAGAACATATCTAATTAAGGAGATCATTCATGCTAGACCACTTATAAATACGAAAATCTTAGATATAGGTTTCATAATCGTGTAGGATGTCATTGGTGTTTTTCTTTCTTAAGTTTTAGAACATTTATGTGTTTCATTCTCAAACATTAATTGGTGACGTGAACATAGTAAAATGCAAAAGATGACGAGGAGGAGGAGCTTTGGATGTCGAGATGCATGAACTGTTTGGACTCACAGGACTAGGGCGAGAGAAGTAGATGGCGGTTTCACGATCAATTCTATGACCTTCACCGACATTCGACTTCTCCTCTAGAGGTACAAATTTTGAAAATTTAGCAATTTTGAAATTTTGAAAATTTGTAAATCGACATTCGTCTTCAGCACGTGTGCCACCACGGCATATGTCGCCACGCGCGGCGACGTCAACGCCGTTAGTTTTAATATAATATACCTTTTTGGACGAATATTCGACGCCGTCAAGAATATTCCGTTACAAGATGATAGATATTCCTCCTTCTTCTTCAGCCACCATAGATCCTCTCTTGTTTGGTTTGCACAGATTTCTAGAAAATTTTCGACAAGTCCAAAACTTTAAATTCATAACTTCTTGGATTCTTTGGCCAAATTTAATGTGCCATATATCAAATTGAAGGTATTGAAGAGATAAAATATTTTCATGCCAAAGTGGGGCGGAAAAGTAGCGAAGATGACACGAAATTGGCGGAAAGCGGAAACTGTTCCGTTCTCTTCAAAAGCGCACCATTTGGACGTTCTTTATATCGATTTAGACCTACTCAATCCAATAAAAGCTTAATGGCAATGGTCTCGAGGCTTACCTTGGTACGGTTTTGCACGAAAATTGACGGACGGTTTGCGAAGCCAGTTTCGACGTTGATTTTTGAGATTCTAAAATCACGGTCTCGTCAGGGAATGACGAGACGATCGTGATGGTAACTGATTTTGGGCAACGGTTTGGCAGGTTTGTGATTCATCCAAGGTTAGGGTTTCGAGTGAGGTTTTTTTGGAGTTTGTGAGAGAGAGAAGAAATGGGAGAAGGAAGAGAAGGATGTCGTGCGGAAATGTGGGGAAAAGGGTCTTCTTTTGGCGGCAGTGGCCGCAAACCCAAAACCCCAATTCCAACTTACGGGGTTAAATTACTAAAATACCCTACACTTTAAGCTTCGTAAAATGTTCGTTTTTTGACTCCAGAATTAAGTTCCACTTGCGTCCACGCGTTCGTATCGGCAGTACATCATGAATATGTAAAGAAATAATTTTTCTCAAGTCGTCACGAAAAGTCAACAAAAGTCAACATTGACCACTTAGGGGTATTTTGGTAATTTGACACCAAAACTTTGGGATGGGTTGTAGGGATGGCTCTCATGGTGATGAAGGGTGTCTTGAGGCGGTCGGAGGTGGGATCCCGAGTTGTGACAAGGTGAAGGTTTTTAAGGTATTGGGGGCAAAGTTTAAGGATTCGAGCGAATGGGCAACTTGTTGACCACTCGACATCACTCAAGTTCGACGGGAAGAACGAGTGTTCCTGACCACATTTTGAAGTTGGTAGACCACTGCTGACCAAGCGCAGGATCTCGAGATGCCGCTTGATGACTCTTTTGTTGTTCATATAGCCTTTGTCTCACTACCGAGAGTCATTTGAACAACTCAAAATATCCTTATAACACACAAAAGGAAAAGTGGACACTTGATGAATTGATTTCCATTTGTGTGCAAGAGAGGAAAGTAGATTGAGCCAAGTTAAGTCGAGAGTTGTAAATCTAGTGAACTTCAATCTTTGCTAAAGACTGTGCGAGAACATTGGTAAACAAACTAAGCCATATCGCCTCTAACATTGCTTTGTCAATATTTGCTTCCTCCTCACAGAGGACCTCGCTTGTAAGGTGAATTTGGAAAATGCAAAGTTTATTGAAGAAGAAGTAAGCACGAGATGAGAGAATGAAAACAACTTCATGTTTAGAAGATGTGAAGGTCCCGCGATTTTTCATGAAGAGGATAATCAGCAAAGACAGATGCCATCTACTTATTGTGTTCGAACACGAGTAGTACCATCCCACTCTGAGGTTAATCATATAACCCAATCATCATGCAAATGTGCCAATGAATGAACTTTGTTATTGAGGAAGTTGTTAGGAAAATCAAGTAATAAATGAAATACGAAAAGAAAGTCATGAGGGCTGAAGATTCGACAATCTCTAAAGATTATGTGACCTATTTCACGAGAAGTAGAGCATGAAGAGGAAATGTTGTGATCCGGCCCAGCCTATGTCGAAACAATAAGCAATGAGAATTTTCAATCTTGGGGCATGCAATGGTGAAGACTAATTCCATGTATTGTAACCAAGTGTGATGCTGGTGGAGGAAAACGAGATTCAATGAGACCTATTGGATGCAAGTGGGTGTATAAGACGAAGAGGGACTCAAGGGAAAAGTTGAAAGATTCAAGGGCGAGGTGGCGAAGGGTTTCAATCAAGAAGGAGTGGATTATAATGAAACATTCTCACTTTGTTTCATCAAAAAGATTCTCTTACGTATAATCTTAGCATTAGTGGCACACTTCAACTAGAAGCTTCACCAAATGGATGTTAAGAATTTGCCTTTCTCAATGGTGATCTCGAGGATATCTACATGGAGCGGCCCATGGTTTTTGTTGAAGGGAAGAGTCATTTGCTTTGCACATTAAAAGCAAATCTATATATATGAATTTGAAGCAAGTGTCAAGGCAATGGTTTATGAAGTTTGATCAAAGGTAACGAGAGAAATTGGTTTCATTGAAAACAAGATTGATGATTGCATCTATTTAAAATGCATTGGTTCGAGATTTATTTTCTCATTTTATATGTGGATGACATACTTCTTGCAAGCAATGATTTAAACTTTATTGGAGACTAAATTGTTGTTGTCAAGAACCTTCAACATGAAAGATCTCGGGGAAGCCACATTTGTGCCAAGTTAGATCATCAAGGATAGATCAAGGAATTTGATGGGAATTTCACAAAGGCGTACATTGAAGGTTACGAAACGCTTTAGCATGGAGAGTTGCTGCGGAGTTGAAAAGTCTTAGATGGCTTGAGAGATAAGCTAAACAAGTCCACGGTCTCCCCCAGGAATCAATTGGAAATACAAGGCATGTTGAACAAGCCATATGCATCTTTGGTAGGAAGCTTAATGTATGCTCAAGTATGCACAAGACCAGACTTGGCATACTCAATAAGATATGCTTGGTAGGTTTCGGTCAAACCCGGGAGAGCAACATTGGGCGAGTTTTGCAAAAGGTGTTGAGGTACTTGCAAAAGACGAAGTCATACATACTTGTGTATAAATGTGAGAAACTTGAAGTAATGGGATACTTAGACTGCGATTTTGCGGGGTGTGGATGATAGAAGGTCGACAAATGGTTATTTATTTTTCTTACCGGGGAGGAGTCATTTCGTGGAGGAGTGCTAAATAAAAATCACTTGCAACTCAAGATGCAAGCTGAGTATATTCTTGTCTTTGAAGCCATGTGCAGAAAGGGGTTATGGATCAAAGATCTTATAACACTTATGTCGTGGATAGCATCTCTGGGCGATTGTGATATAGTGATAATAAGGCGGTTGTATTCATTTCCAAGAACAACAAGCGATCCCCCACTTCGAATCGGTTGATCGATATTAAGTATCGTTTTGTTAGAAAATATGAAGAATGGACAAGTCTGGTGAGCATGTTGACACTAACTCCATGTTAGCAGACCCTCTCACTAAGGCCTTTGCCAGTTAACTTTGTGTTCAAAATGCATGTTGCAAAATGGGAGTCTTGGATTCATTCGATTCGGCTTAATATGTAGGAGTAAAAGTGAAAAATGATTGTTACTTGCTGCATGATAGCGATGTTTCGTTTTGATAGAGTTATTAGCATATAACTATTGTTTAATTAACAAAGTTTTATGTTTCCTACATTTTCCATTGCATTATTCATTTGTTTTGAAAACATGAGGAATATGAATAATTCGGTACAGATGTATATATATGTATATATGTGAGATGGCTAATAATTCCTTTCAGAATGTATCAAAGATATTGCAACGCTAAAGGGGAATGGTATATCAAGTGGGAGTGAAATGGCAATCTTTTACTTTACATGTTGAAGCATCATCGTGGTTGGCTCCATAGTATAAGTGATTACATAATGGCTGTGCTATTATTGCGGTTCCTTACGTAGTTCTATGCTTTGAGTCACTCATGGTCAATGTGTGAGGAAATGCTTGTTCATTGTTAACTCATGTGATCACTAAGGAATTGATTTTGGTGAATACTTTGCTTGAACAAGTGATAAGCCTAGGTCCAAGTGGGAGAATGTTGGAACCCTTTATTGGACTGCAAGTCTTATCACATTAGGGTTTGAGTTTAGTGGAAACCTAAATCGGTTAGAGTTAATAAACGAACAAATATGCTTCCCCTTTAAGTAAGGGTAGAAGGAAATCTTCAATATAAATTGTTTTGTATTTCTTGAGTTTGAATGTACACACGTAAACTTTACACTGTAGGAAAGAAAGAAACAACCCGATTATAAAAATGAATTCTGGTATTAGGGTAAACCTATGCTTTAATCTAATCCTTGAATCAGGGATTACACTAAATACCTATACACGCCACTTAATCGAGTCATCTTCCTTTAATCAAAGGAAGATGACTGAATCTCTGGCTTGTAGAGCACACATGTACCGGAAAAGTCACGCGCGAGAGATCGGATCAATAGTCCGGTGGTGAAAGATCAACCGATGAGGGTCGGAAGAGACAAACCCGATGAGAGAGACCAACTTGAAACTGATGAGAGCACAATCCAATCCGATGAAAAGCTTGACAACTTAATCGACATTCAAACTATCCCGATGTACAATCTAAACTATCACGATGTACAACTCAATTGTTTATTTATGCATTTCAACAAGGACCATAAGGACAAACATAATGAGAAAATGGATACCTCATGTTGTAGATCATGCGAGGCGTGGGATTTGATTAAGCACGTTTCGTAATAGGGAGGGGAAACGGTTGAGGATCTCGATCAAGGGTTTGTTGCGTTCTTGTCGAGTGGCTCCAGCCAGTGAGAACATAAGGTCCCCATTGGTAGAAGACTACGTCCACACGAAAGGCTCTTTGTAATATTGCATGGCTAGCTACGAAACTTCTTTATTCTTTGCTATGGCTACTTCCTCGAGGTTAGATTTATGCTATATTCATTTGATATTGTAATCTATGTGAAGCTAACATATAAATTTAACAGTTACGGAAGGAAGCAGCCCCACCTCAAATCTCTGTCTGGCCTAAGCACTCAGGCTTATTATTTTGTTTTGGTGAGAATTCTAGATGATCGGCTATACAGAGTAAGCTATTCTACGTTTTGGCCCATTTTTAGAGAGAATTGTTTCGGTTACGTGTTGCTGTTTAAAGATTCGTCTTGGTGATGGTGATTTGAGTTGTACGATTTGGAATTGATGTGGGTAGGCTTGAATTTTTGCCAAATTTGGGTAAATAAAAAACCCAAGTTCGAGCGCACGATAATCTCTGTAAGTTCTTATTTTCTATGATCTTTAAGATTGTATCTTCAATTTTTAACCTCGGTTTCGATAGCTCTTCCTTGATTTTTAACCTCGGTCTCTTTCTCTCGTCTCTCTCTAAATTATTCAGCTTTACGAGTTACATAATTTCATTTATATGTGGGCTGACTTTTATTTCATCTTTTATTTGAAATTTGTCATGAAATTTTGCATTTTAAAGATTTTGGATAGGTCGATAGGAAACCCGTTTCGGCAAAATAGGTTAAAGATTTAAGCTTTGGATTTATTTGTGCAAATTTTTGCTTGTTTTATATGATTCGAATGTTTGTTCTGGCCAGGGTAAATGTGTGATTCGATTTCTTGGTTGAGTAGTGCATTTGTCTTCGGGTGAGTTTTTAACTGCGGCTCTTGGCTGGGATCGGAGTCTTTAAAGCGGTTTAAATCGCATAAGGGCGTGGCGAAGGTTAAATGGCTTGGCTATGTTCTTAATATCGTTGTCATTGTTGGTATGCAATTCATTTACTTCATATTTAATAAGACGGTGTATGAAATTGAGAACACCGCATTTAATATTTAGCACAATCCATCATGTTTGAGCGTATAACTTTGGTTTTAGGAAGTATAACTTTAGGGTATACATCCATTGAAAAGAACATATCTAATTAAGGGAGATCATTCATGCTAGACCACCTCATACAAAAATCTTAGATATAGGTTTCATAATCATGTAGGATGTCATTGGTGTTTTTTATTTCTTAGGATTTTAGAACATTTATGTGTTTCATTCTCAAACATTAATTGGTGGCCGTGACATAGTAAAATACACAAAAGATGACGAGGAGAAGGCGACTTCGGATGTAGAATGCATTGAACTATTTGGACTCCAAGGGTTTAGGACGAGAGAAGTAGGCAGCCGATTTCACGATCAATTCACAACGGCACTTAACCAGCCACAGCACCCTCGACCCTCAGAGCCTCTCTCTAAATCATAACTTGAGATGTTTACTACCCACATTCGAGGAGCCTCCCTCTGGAGGTACAAATTTGCAAATTTGGAAGTGGATTTCAATTGTCTTTTTGTTCTTGATGTTGGGAATGAATGTGGGAGTTAGAATTTGAAGTAGGTTTTGATTTTTGGATGTTGGAGTTGAGGTTACGTTTGTTGATTAGTGCTGATTTTGTTGCAACGCTGATATTTTGGGTTTTGGGCTTGGATTGTATGCGGGAGATGGAATTTGAAGTGGTTTGTCTTTGTGTTAAGAAGTGGTTTGTCTTTGTGTTAAATGCGATTACGGTTCAAATTTGTCGATATTTATTTGTTTACTTGACATGATTGGAAATAAAATTTGTAGAGTTTAAATGCGGTTTATGAATTGATTATATATAGAAATAATTAACATCAACTTTGATTAGTAACAACTTTTACAATTTTTCAATGTACGAAAGAATGAGACTTAATTCAATGGCATGGACTTTGAGTGTATTCATTGTCTTTTTTCGTCTTTAATTGTTGCCACAAAGACTTAGAAACAAAGACTTAGACTTGTCCAAATAAATACAATGGAAAAACAAAAGTTCAAATTTCGTCTTCAAGATAAGAAAACGAAAGACATAGACTTGTATAAATAAATAAAGGATTTATATCACGAATGATCTGGCAGGGTGTGATGAGAGTCATCAAAATAGTCTCTAACTTTCCAAATCGATCAATCTTGTCCTAGCATTTGGTATTGCACATCCAATATGGTCATTACGTCAATAATCAGTCAATTTGAAGGAATTTTCGTCATTTTGGCTCCACACATGTGTGGGTGTCACATGTGTTTTAACGAGCAAGTGAAGGATTATTGACGAAGGACCACATTGATGTGCGATACAATGTCGAGACAAGATTGATCGGGAGGCTGAAATGTTGAGACCATTTTGATGATTGCTGTCAATCTCCGAGCCAGCTAAGTAATATAAACCCATAAACAATAACTGCAAACCTTTGCAAGTTCCTTCCCTTTCATTCAAGGCAATTGGCAAAACAATGCCCATATATTGTCTTATGTCGAGATTTGGAGAAAATCTTTTGTCGTAGTCATATGAAATAAGAGAATCTTAAAATTAAAAAGAGTATCAATTAAGCATCATTTAGGTAGCAGACATTAAGCTGTATTCGAATTGCATTTAACTTATTAAATAAGAGACAAAGACTTTGACTTGGAGTAAGTTAATTTATTCAAAGCAATTGGCAAAACAATGCCAATATATGTCTATGTCGAGATTTAAAGAAAATCTTTTGTCATAGTCACCTGTATTCGAATTAATTACAATAGCTATGAATGGCATTATAAAACAAAAGCCCTATTAATTTTCTCTCTTTTATACTATTAATTTACAATATGGATACGTTGCACCAGGTAATATGTTTTTCTCTCTTTTATACTATTAATTTTCGTCGTGGCTTCATTTCTTGGCCAAATTTCACGTTCTTTATACCAAAATGAAGCTAGAGAGGAGTAGAATGATGATGTACCTTTGGTTTGGTCGTACAAGCTCAAGAAATGCCCTGTAATTGCCTCGAAAGGCCATGGCTACTGTAGCTTTGTCGGTCTACGTCAACACTCAACCAAATCAAGCAAACGACATATGAAAATTCATCTACTCAACAAGAGGAATCCATTTGTGGTAGTTAGAAACCTCACCTAGGTCTAGAATGGCGAGAAAATTGCCAAGAAGGTCCGGTTCTTCTGAGTGCTTTTCCCGTCAAACAGTCGGGAGTTTGGACGAACGGTTTGCACTGTTGAGTCCAGGGCGTCGAAACAAAGATTGTGGTGATTTTAGTTCGCCTCGGTTTGACAATTTTCTTTGATGTGAATAAACGGTGCGAAGAGAAAGAGAGAGAAAAATGAGAAAAAAAGATAAGGAAGAAGATAAGGAAAAGTGACAGGGAAGAAGAAAGGAAAAAGATAATTTCGGATTTTGGAGGTATTGCGCATAGTGCGCGAAATTGCAATTTTTGAATGATAATATCTGGCGGTTTAGCATGTAGTGACAATTTTGCCCCTGAGTAGCTTTTTTGTTTATTGCATGTCTGGCACCGTCTTCTATAATCTTCTATACACTTCGTTCAATCTTCCATAATCTTTTCACACTTCGTTCAATTTTGCCCCTGAATTTTGAGAACACCGCATTTAATATGAAGCACAATCCATCATGTTTGAGGGTATAACCTTGGTTTTAGGAAGTGTAACTTTAGGGTATACATCCATTGAAAGAACATAGCTAATTAAGGGAGATCATTCATGCTAGACCACCTCATACGAAAATCTTAGATATAGGTTTCATAATCATGTAGGATGTCGTTGGTGTTTTTATTTCTTAAGTTTTATAACATTTATGTGTTTCATTCTTAAACATTAATTGGTGATGTGAACATAGTAAAATACAAAAAAGATGACGAGGAGAAGGAGGAGCTTCGGATGTCGGAAATGCATTGAACTATTTGGACTCCAAGGACTAGGACAGAGAAGTAGACGGCAGTTTCACGATCAATTCACAACAGCCTTAACCCCCGCCCTGCTTCCTCGACCCTCCGGCCTCTCTCTAAATAAGGACTAGATGTTTACTACCCACATTCGAGCTTCTCCTCTTGAGGTACAAATTTTGCAAATTTGGAAGTGGATTTCAATTGTGTTTTTGTTCTTGCTATTGGGAATGAATGTAGGAGTTAGAATTTGAAGTAGGTTTTGATTTCTGGATGTTGGGTTGTGGTTCTGTTTGTTGATTGGTGCTGATTTTGTTGCAACGCTGACATTTTTTGGGTTTTGGGCTTTGATTGTATGCAGGAGATGGAATTTGAAGTGGTTTGTGCCGTGTTAAATGCGATTACGGTTTAGATTTAATCTGATACGTTGTTGTTTACTTGACATGATTGGGAATAAAATTTGTAGAGTTTATGAATTGGATTATATATATAGAAATAATTAACATCAACTATGATTAGTAACAACTTTTGCAATTTTCCAATGTACGAAAGAATGAGACTTAATTCAATGGCATGGACCTTGAGTGTATCCGTTGTCTTTTTTTTTCGTCTTTAATCGTTGCCTCAAAGACTTAGAAACAAAGACTTAGACTTGTCCAAATAAATACAACGGAAAAAAACAGAAGTTCAAATTTCGTCTTCAAAGATAAGAAACAAAGACTTAGACTTGTATAAATAAATAAATAACTGCAAACCTTTGCAAAAAGTTCCTTCCCTTTCATTCATGGCAATTGGCAAAACAATGCCAATACATTGTCTGTGTCGAGATTCAGAGAAAATCTTTTGTCATAGTCATATGAAATAAAGGAGAATACTAAAATTAAAAAAGGAAGTGTCAATTAAGCATCATTTAGGTAGCAGACATTAAGCTCTTAGTCTTTGAAGACAAATTGCCAAATTGCATTTAACTTATTAAATAAGAGACAAAGACTTTGGCTTGGAGTAAGTTAATTTATTCAAAGCAATTGGCAAAACAATGCCAATATATGTCTATGTCGAGATTTAAAGAAAATCTTTTGTCATAGTCACTTGTATTCGAATTAATTACAATAGCTCATGAATGTCATTATAAATAAGCCCTAGAAGTAGATTATAATATGTACACGAAATTAAACAGTGCCCATGGGATCTTTAGCTTTTCATAAAGCATGCCCTCTGGCATATTGCCTTGTCTTGTATGTACAGCTTCTTTCATCGCCACATCACGTTACTTTTGCTTCTACTAGTTCTACTACTGAAGCAGAAGCACTTCTCAAATGGAAAGCCAGTTTTCAAAACCAAACCCATTTGCTGAATCTCACCTCATGGACTTACCTGCCGGCTAATCGTAGTGCCACCAATTCTTCCAGCAGTCCTAAAACAAAAGCAACCCCATGCTTCTGGACGGGTATTTCATGCAACGCAGCTGGAAGTGTTAGTGCGATAAACCTTACCAGTTTAGGAATACAAGGTACGTTACATGAATTTTCATTCATGTCCTTCCCCAATCTTGAGTACCTTAACCTAAGCGCCAATAATCTCTTTGATGTCATTCCACACCAGATCAATTCCCTTTCAAAACTCATCTCTCTTGATCTATCTGAAAATCAGTTGTCTGGGAGCATTCCGCCAGAAATTGGTCACCTAACAAACCTTACAATTCTCTATCTCTACAGTAATAATCTTTCTGGTTCAATTCCTAAAGAGATGGGGAAATTGAAATCTCTTGTGCAGCTAACTTTGTCTAAGAATCAGCTCAGTGGTTCAATCCCAACATCCCTAGGCGATCTCACAAACCTTACCATTCTCTATCTCTACACTAATAGTCTATCTGGTTCAATTCCTAAAGAGATAGGGAAATTGAAATCTCTTGTGAAGCTAGCTTTGTCTCAGAATAAGCTCAATGGTACAATCCCAACATTCGTAGGCGATCTCACAAACCTTACCATTCTCTATCTCTACAATAATAATCTTTCTGGTTCAATTCCTAAAGAGATAGGGAAATTGAAATCTCTTGTGGAGCTAGCTTTGTCTGAGAATCAGCTCAGTGGTTCAATCCCAACATTCGTAGGCAATCTCACAAACCTTACCATTCTCTATCTCTACAATAATAATCTTTCTAATCCCCCAAAAGCTTGAAAACATGCATGAGCTTAACTAGAGTCCGTCTTAATGATAACAAATTGACAGAAATATATCTGAAGACTTTGGTGTCTATCCAAATCTTTATTTTATTAATCTGAGCCACAATAACTTGTATGGGGAAATCTCACAAAAATGGGGACAATGCCCACAATTAGAAACCCTACTAATTGCGGGAAACAACGTTACTGGTAGCATGCTCCTGGAGATTGTCAATGCAAACAAAATTTGTAAACTCGATCTTTCTTCGAATCGCTTAGTTGGGGGGATTCCAAAGGGATTCGGGAGGATGACTTCTTTGCAGACGTTGAAGTGGAATGGAAATCAACTTTCGGGCCGTATACTCTCAGAATTTGGATCACTGATTGATCTTGAATATCTAGACTTGTCATCGAACAAGTTTAATGGGCCAATTGAGAGCATTCTGGGTGACTTTGTCAAACTGTTCCATCTGAATTTGAGCAACAACAATTTGCTCAAGGAATTTCCAGTTGAGTTGGAAAATTTAGCTCTCATCTGTCGGAACTTGGATTTAAGCTACAATTCACTCGAAGGTAGCATACCACCAGGGACTGAGCAAGATGGAGAGTTTGGAGACCCTCAATCTTTCCCACAACAATCTTTCCGGTTTCGTGCTCAGCAAGTTTTGAAGACATGCAAGGCTTGTCGTATGTTGACATATCTTTACAACGAATTGAAGGTCCCATTCCCAACAGCAGAGCATTTCGAGAAGCTTCGCCAGAAGCTCTACAAGGGAACAAAGGATTGTGCGGCAACGTAAAGGTTTGCAACCCTGCACGCATGGCTCGAAAAAGGACACCAAACGGGTATTTAGAATCACATTCTCCCCTTTGTAGCAGCAGTTTTTCTTCTTTCTGCTTCTCTTTACAATTATCTTCGTAGGAAAGAAAGAAGAAGAATCAGGGATAAAGCAGGAAAACATGCATGACGAAGCAGCGTTTTCCATTTCAAATTTTGGTGGAAAGTCAATGTACGAGGAAAATCATAAGGGCGACAGAAGATTTGATTCCAAGTATTGCATCGGGAGCGGAGGACAGCAGTTGTCTACAGAGCCAATTTTGTCATCTACCAACGTAGTGGCTGTGAAGAAACTCCATCAGTTGTGGGATGACGACAATTTGGAGAAGGGATTCTGAATGAAATAAGGGCACTAACTGAGATAAGACACCGTAGAAACATTGTGAAGCTTTATGGTTTCTGTTCGCACCTAATACTCGTTCTTGGTGTACGAGTTTCTCGAAAGAGGTAGTTTGGCTGCAATTTTGAGCAGAGATGACGAAGCTTAAACAAGTTGGGTGGAGCAAAAGGGTGAATATTGTTAACGGTGTAGCTCATGCCTTGGCTTACATGCACTACGATTGCATACCACCGATTGTACATCGAGACATATCAAGTAAGAAATATTTGCTGGATTCTGGAATACGAGAAGCCTCCGTTTCAGACTTTGGCATTGCTAAGTTCTTGAATCCAGACTCCACAAACTGACCGCTGCTGTGGCACATATGGATATGTTGCACCAGGTAATATGTTTTGCTCTCTTTATATTAATTCCCTTTTCGTCGGTAGGCACTTTGTATTCGAATTAATTGCAATAGCTTCATGAATGGCATTATAAATAAGCCCTACAAGTAGATTATAATATGCACATGAAATTAAACAGAGGCCATGGGATCTTTAGCTTTTCATAAGGTATGCCCTCTGGCTTATTGCCTTGTCTTGTACGTAACAGCTTCTTCATCGCCACATCACGTTACTTTTGTTTCTGCTAGTTCTACTACTGAAGCAGAAGCATCTCAAATGGAAAGCAAGTTTTCAAACCAAGCCCATCTGCTGAATCTCACCTCATGGACTTACCTGCCCTAATCATAGTGCCACCAATTTTCCAGCAGTCCAAACAATAGCAATCCCATGCTTCTGACGGGTGTTTCATGCAACGCAGCAGAAGTGTTAGTGTGATAAACCTTACCAGCTTCAGAATACAAGGTACGTTACATGAATTTTCATTCATGTCCTTCCCTAATCTTGAGTACCTTAACCTATGGGCCAATAGCTTTGATGTCATTCCACACCAGATCAATTCTCTTTCCAAACTCATCTGTCTCGATCTGTCTAAAATCAGTTGTCTGGCAGCATCTCCACCAGAAATTGGTGGTCTGCCAGACCTTACCTTTCTCTATCTCTATTCGTAATAATCTTTTCCGGTTCAATTCCTAAAGAGATATAAAATCGAAATCTCATGAGCTGTGATTTGTTTGAGAATCAACCCAAGGGTTCAATCCCAACATCCATAGGCAATCTCACAAACCTTACCATTCTCGGTCTCTTCACTAATAATCTTTCTAGCTCAATTCCTAAAGAGGATAAATCAAATCTCTTGTGCAGCTGATTTGTATGAGAATAGCCTCAAAGGGCTCAATCCCAACATCGATAGGTATCTCACAAACCTACCTTTCTCATCTCTATAGTGGGGACACCTTCTGTATTCAATTCCTAAAGAGATAGGGAAAATTGAAACTTTAGGATGCAATTTGTCCTGGAGAATCAACCTGGTTCAATCCCAACATCCATAGGCAATCTCACAAACCTTACCATTCTCGGTCTCTTCACTAATAATCTTCTCGCTTCACCCTAAAGAGACGGGGAACAAATCTCTTTTGAAGTGAGCTGTATTTGTATGAGAATAAACCTGGCTCAATCCCAACATCGATAGGCGATCTCACAAACCTTACCATTCTCTATCTCTACAAAAAACAATAATCTTTCTCGGTTCAATTCCTAAAGAGATAGGGAAACCAAATTGCTTGTGAAGCTAGAATTGTCTCGAAAATAAGCTCACCTGCCTCAATCCCAACATCCCTGCAAGAATCTCACAAACCTTACCTTTCTCTCTTGGCATGAATAATCTCCTGTGGTCCATTCCTCAAGGTATAGGGAACTTCAAAAAGTTGACTAACCTGCAATTGTTTAATAACCAGTTTTCTGGTTGGTTACTACAAAATATTTGTTGTCAAGCAAAACTCACATACTTTTCAGCAGGAGAAAACCATTTGACTGGTCCAATCCCCAAAAGCTTGAAAACACATGAGCTATTTAGAGTCCGTCTCTGGTTGCAACAAATTGACAGGAAATATATCTGAAGACTCCTTTGGTGTCTATCCAAATCTTGATTTTATTGGATCTGAGCCACAATAACTTTTATGGGGAAATCTCAAAAACTGGGGACAAAGCCCAGAATTAGAAACCCTACTAATTGCGGGAAACAACGTTACTGGTAGCATACCTCCTGAGATTGTCAATGCAAACAAAATTCAGAACTCTGATCTTCTTCGAATTGCTTAGTTGGGAGGATTCTAAAGGATTCGGGAGAATGAATTCTTGCAGAAGTTGAAGTTGAATGGACCAACTTTCGGGCCGTATACTCAGAATTTGGATCACTGATTGATCTTGAATATCTAGACTTGTCATCGAAACAAGTTTAATGGGCCAATTGAGAGCATTCTGGGTGACTTTGTCAAACTGTTCCATCTGAATTTGAGCAACAACAATTTTGCTCAAGGAATTCCAGTTGAGTTGGAAAATCTTAGTTCATCTGTCGGAACTTGATTTGGTTACACCACTCGAAGGTAGCATACCACTCAGGATCAAGCAAGATGGAGAGTTTGGAGACCCTCATCTTTCCCACAACAATCTTTCCGGTTTCTGTACCAGCAAGTTTTGAAGGCATGAACAGCTTGTCGTATGTTGACATATCTTTACAACGAATTGGAAGGTCCCATTCCCAACAGCAGAGCATTTCGAGAAGCTTCGCCAGAAGCTCTACAAGGAACAAAGGATTGTGCGGCAACGTAAAAGGTTTGCAAACCCTGCACGCATGGCTCGAAAAAGGACACCAAACGGGTATTTAGAATCACATTCTCCCTTTGTAGCAGCAGTTTTTCTTCTTCTGCTTTCTTTACAATTATCTTCGTAGGGAAAGAAAGAAGAAGAATCAGATAAAGCAGGAAAAACATGCATGACGAAGCAGCGTTTTCCATTTCAAATTTTGGTGGAAAGTCAATGTACGAGGAAATCATAAGGGCGACAGAAGATTTTGATTCCAAGTATTGCATCGGGAGCGGAGGACAAGGAAGTCTACAGAGCCACTTGTCATCTACCAACGTAGTACAGAAGAAACTCCATCAGTTGTGGGATGACGACAATTTGGAGAAGGGATTCTGGAATGAAATAAGGGCACTAACTGAGATAAGACACCGAAACATTGTGAAGCTTTATGGTTTCTGTTCGCACCGCCGACACTCGTTCTTGGTGTACGAGTTTCTCGAAAGAGGTGTTTGGCTGCAATTTGAGCAGAGATGACGAAGCTAAACAAGTTGGGTGGAGCAAAGGGTGAATATTGTTAACGGTGTAGCTCTATGCCTTGGTCTACATGCACTACGATTGCATCCCACCGATTGTACATCGAGACATCTCTGCAAGAACATTTTGCTGGATTCTGAATACGACGCCTCCGCTTCAGACTTTGGCATTGCTAAGTTCTTGAATCCAGACTCCACAAACTGACCGCGTTGCAGGCACATATGGATATGTTGCACCAGGTAATATGTTTTGCTCTGTTTTATACCATTAATTCCTTTTCGTCGTAGGCAGTTGTTAGATATGTTGCAGCAGGTAATTGGATTGTTGTTAAATCCACATACTAATATGCCCACTGCAATGAGCTTATTCTGAGCAGAGCTTGCATATACAATGGAAGTGAACGAGAAATGCGATGTTTATAGCTTTGGAGTGGTCGCATTGGAAATAGTTATAAGGCATCCTGAGATTTTTTCTCATCATTCTCGTCAGTGCCTTCTTCGTCCTCCTCGTCATCATCCTCTGCATTACCAGCCCATCAAATGCCGAATGTGGATGTTCTGGACCAACGCATTTCGCCACCAACGCATCAAGAAGCAGGGAAGTTGTCTCTTGTGATGATTGCGTTTTCATGTGCTTGAATCCAGTCCGTTAGTCCTGTCCAACAATGAAACAAGTGTCTCAACTCCTCCTCAACTCAGAAGCTGCATTTGTTTGAAGCCACATGTATGATGACCTGGTGGTGAATTGCTTGCTCCGGATGCTTTGACTCTGATCTTCTCCCTTACTGTAATTTGCTCTACGCAGCCGCTCGCTATGTCTCTTATGTACTTTCATGCATTTGTCCATTGTACTTTGTTATTGAAAATTGTGTTTATCATTGTGAACCGGTGGGAATGTCTTTTAACATTTCAGAGATGTTCAGAAACACAAAAATACGAAACATCCAAATGACAACCTAACAAGAAATTCAAGAAAAGAATATTTGAGTGAATAATAAAACGAAGACGTCAGAAGATAGTTATTATACCATTAAACCGGATGTAAATTTTTGCACTTGGTAGGACCAAGTTAAGGAAGGAGGGTTACAGAAGCTTTCCCTGAAAATCCAACCAGTCAAGTTTTTAGCATAATGAATGATATCAGTTTACAAGCAGACTACAGAAACAAAGTACGAAAATTAACGACATTATAAACTATACAACCTTTCAGCATTATATATGGAAATTAAACAACATTGAGAAATTACAACTGTCATTAGCAAGGATGTACCATCAGGGGGATCTTTCACATTTTGTCTCGTTGACGGTTAAAACTCCTTTATATTAACAGCTACACACAGTAACCATATGAATGATCGGGTTTTAGAACAATTAAATTACAAGAAGACAAGGGCTGAAGAAAAAAGGTACCTGAACACTCAGATAATGGGAAAAAGTGTGATCGTATATGATCGTATACCACATTTTTCAATTTACACTCTTTATCATTTACAGAACCAATATTTCAATACCAGAGCCATTTGACCCGTATTTCATAAAAATATTGACTTGCACAACTACTGCATATCATTTATGCTGAGAACCGTTAATTTTTTATAAACATTATATAGTTATGAGTACAATACACATTATCCTGAGAACCGTTAATTTTTTATAAACATTATAAAACCAGCTTTAGATGTGACTTCTGAATGGCATACATATACAATTTTAGTGTTTGAAAAACAAACAAAAATCACAATATAGGGGAAAGTTCCTAAAATGAAAGTTGGCTGTAAGAGCAATGATGACTACTATGATTAGTAACACCACCTTGACAGACCACTTCCAAGAAGTTGATTAGATGTTCCTCAACATCACCAGTTTTCCTCGAGCAAAAAGCTCAGGCTGCATGAGAAGAACCATTAAAAGTAAAGCAGGAGGCAAAAGGGAAAGAAAATGGGAACTTCAAAAAAAAAAAAAAAAACACACAAACAAAACAAGGAAAATAGTCTATTGACATTTACAAAACACAAACCTTTAAACGTCTTTGCAGTTTCTCATAGTTGATATTTCTGTTAAGTCTTCCAACAGCTGAAAGATCATGCCGCCTTCAACATGCTCTTCTCACAAAGATACAACACAACGTCTGGTGCAACAGAAGATAAAAGGAACTGTATAAGGCAGAGGGAGAGAGAAGTATATATGTGGAGAGAGAACGCAGAGAGAGATGTATTCTATAAGACTCATCACCCTTTCTTCTTCACTAAAACCAATATTACAAGCCCTTTTCCATAGAATAGCTCTTATAATCCAAAGAACTGATCTAAAAGCTTATTGTTTACATTAGAGGATATACAGGTCCACAATCCAAAGTCACCCTGAATTTTTGTCAAAAAGTAGTTAAAAGCATTTAAATGTCAAAAGATAAACCACAAAAATTAATAACAATATCAATTCTCATGAGAAAACAGCAATATATAAATTATTTTCAGAGAGTTTAAAGATTTTATGTAAGTACACCATAAAATTATAAAACAGAACATAGATGCTTAAGAGACCTATACTCACAGAAAAGTTATACAAATTTATATATATATATATATATTATATACACACAAACACATATATATTAACATCAAAATTAAGAAATTACAACGGTCATTGGGGCAAGGATGTACCATCAGGGGGGATCTTTCTCATATTTTGTCTCGTTTGACGTGTTAAAACTCCTTTTATATTAACAGCTGCACACAGTAACCATAAGAGTAACATGAATATAAAGTCCTAGTGAACACCAGGGTTGAGAACAATTAAATTACAAGTGAAGACAAGGTCGAGAAAACAGGTACCTGAACGTTCAGATAATGGGAAAAAGTGTGCCAAAACATTAGAATCTTCGGCCCACAAAATACCACGTCATTTGCCTATGGGTCAGGTTCAAGGAAACTAGTACGAAACAAGACTACAATAATAAGTTTTGCAAGTAAAATTTCATCATGAAAGTGGATGTTTCATCAGATAAGGACTTTGAAGTGGTACAACAATAGCTAAAACACTTAATTCCAAAAAACAAAAATTAGTTTGTAAATCAAAAGAGAGAAACAAAATCAATATGATTTGTGAACTAAAACTGTAATCTGAAATCTGAAATAGAGCAGAGCATCAAGAAAATGAACACAACTTCTAAGTTTAGAAAGGTTTGAATGCTAAGACAACCCCAACATCACAAATGTGAGCAATGTGAGAAACACAATAAGAACCTCCCTAGCACAAATATGCAATGACCATCCTCAAGTCTATAATGTCAAATATGTGACCACCATTATATAGTTACGAGTACAACACATATTGGTCCTCATAGCACCGTTAATTTTTTATAAACATTATAAACCAGCTTTAGATGTGACTTGAATGGCATACATATACAATTTTTTGTGTTTGAAAACAAACAAAAATCACAATATAGGGGAAAGTTCTTAAAACTGAAAGTTGGCTGTAAAAGCAATGATGACTAATGGTATGATTAGTAACACCACCTTTGACAGACTTACTCTAATAGTTGGATTGATGTTCTCAACATCACCAGTTTTCCTCGAGCAAAAAGCTCAGGCTGAGAAGAACCATAGAAAGTAAAGCAGACAAAGGGAAAGAAATGGGAAACTTCAAAAAAAAAAAAAAACAAACAAACAAAACAAGGAAAATAATCTATTGACATTTACAAAAACACAAACCTTTCCTAATATATCTTGTTTACTCCTCGATATAACCAAAAACGCTTTGCAGTTTTTCATAGTTGACATTTCTGTTAAGTCCTCCAACAGCTGAAAGATCATGCCGCCTTAAACATGCTCTTTTCTCACAAAGATACAACACAATGTCTGGTGCATCAGAAGATAAAAGGAACTGCATAAGGCACAGAGGGAGAGAGAAGTATATATGGAGAGAGAGCGAGAGAGAGATGTACTCTATGGGCATTCATCAATTTTCTTCTTCACTAAACCGATATTACAATCCTTTTTCCATAGAATAGCTCTTATAATCCAAAGAACCGATCTAAAAGCTTATTGTTTACATTAGAGGATATACAGGTCTACAATCAAAAGTCAATTCCTGAATTTTGTCAAAGTAGTTAGGTGCAATTTAATTGTCAAAAGATAAACCACAAAAATTAATAACAATACGAATTCTTATGAGAAAAACAGCAATATATATAAATTATTATCCGAGAGTTTAAAGATTTTATGAGAGTACACCACAAGAAACATGTCAAAATACCAACACAACACATAGGCAAAGTTTTATATTAGAAGGGAACACTGCTTCTTTTGAAAAAACAAGTCAAGAACATTAGATACATACAACTAAGTGCTTGCAATAGTTTAACAAAAACATGTACAGACCAAGAAGACGTGGAATATGTCCTTGGGCAGTCTCTCCAGCATCAATTGATTGACCATACTGCATTATCTGCTCCCAGACTGTACCGCAGAAGACTGAGAATCTCAAGTTACGCGCATAAAATTACAAATAAAACCAAAAGCATAAGAGAAAATTCAGTGTTGATGTCAAATATGTAAAGAGGGTTTGGGTTGATGGAGTATCAAGTATTTATACCTTCAGAACAAATGTAACAAAATTTGCCACGCCAACTGCAGAATTCCCCACTTCACAATGTCGAGGGTGAAATATCCATTATTGTCAATTCAACTTCCAATTTTCAAATTTGAATCATATGACTGTGATGCGGGGTGTCTAAGAAAGCTTTTGCCCAAATGCTTATGGATCCTGCTGGACCAGCTCATGAGTTATCAGAAGTCCACCTTTAGATTTTTGTCATGTATGTTTTGCTTGCTCGTATATTATAACTCTAACCAAAAAAACCTAATTAAAATCATTTAAAATTCGAGTGACCGCCAACAGGATCAGTTCTAATGAGCTTGGATGGTGAGGTTTAGTAAAACATATGCAAAGAAGGATACAAGGTCTTCTTTACTTCCAGACTTAGACAGAATACATGACTGTGACGTCAAATAAGCATAAGGTCTTGTTTGTTGAGCGTGTCACAAACATTAATTTCTTTGTGGACGACCACCATCCTAACATATGCAGAAAAACTAGAAATGCAGTAAATATTCTGTTCACAAGTACCAGAAAGAGAAACATACCACCAGTTCCTGAAGCAATGTCCGGTTGATATTTTCTAACAACTGATCATCTTGGACTAACTTTGTTTGTTTCATCTATGAAGAAATCAATTGGCCACATTGTTATTGACCAAACAACATCCCAAAAAAAAAATAAAGATTAAATGTGACTAATGTACAATCAGGATATATGTGAAGAAAAAAGTAATACCCCTGAACACCAAATAAAGGACTAATCGGCAAATTAGAAATTGGAACCAAGGGTAGGAAAAAGGTATCCAAATGAAGGCATTTAAAGAGAATGAAGTCATAACTGTATTTCAGTCTTGAGAAGCAAATCCATAAATCACTATACATGCATTTACACAAAGACTTAATTCCTTTGGGAAACGAAAAATAAAATAAGATGAACCCTGAACACAGAAGGATGTATAGTTGTTACCTGGAGGTTGTATAACTTGTTGAACTGTCTGAAGGGCAAAATTTCAGGTGGGCCGGGTTGCAATATGGTCAACACTTCCCGAGGATAAAAACAGAAAGAAAATTTTAACCATACTTGACAGAGAAGACAAATAACAATCACAATTATCTGTGATGAAATAAGGCTAACCAAGCAAAGTCTTCAACCAGACTGCTAACACTGAAGCCAGCGACAAACAGTCTGCTTTCAACTCTGTCAAACAAAGCCTTCCCTAAAAGGTCAATTAAAATGATTTGGGAAACTTCGCAACAGAAAAAAATGAAAGGCATCCTCTAAAAAAATTAAACCAGCAGTGACATACGGAACTGCATGTTAGAATGTAAAACAGGCACAGACCCAGGAATGAAAATGCAAGGGGATGAAATTCTTAAGCCAATTTTCTTCGGTCAAAATTATACTGTCCCCTTTGTTTTTATGGCATTTCAATTTTATGGAACCTTATTTGATTTTTCCGGCCACCCGCTTTTCGTTAGAACAAAGCATCAATGAATCAACGGACTTACATTGAGAAAGAAAGTTATTCATAGACAGAACTCCATAGTTTCGTTGTCCCTTTGAATCTTCAACGAATACTAGTCTCATATAGTTTTTCAATTTTCGGAAGCTATTACAATTTATTACAATTGGTAATTAACAAGTAGCGAAAAATCGCTCCAAATCACTCGCTGAACAGTTGGAAATTTTCAAATTCTTCTGTTTGTAATGGCAACATCCCTAAATCTCTCAATCTGTAAAACCCTAAATTAGGAGAAAGCAGCGGAATCAAAATGGAAGAGGCAAGAAATCTCTTACCCGGCAGAGCTCACGGCGGCGGGGAGAGATTTTTCTTTCGCCGTGACAAACGAGTTTACGTCCGGGTGGCGACCCGGGAAGAAGAAGAAGAAGAAGAAGTTGATGTGTAATACGTCGACGTTGTAAGGTTTGCCTACTATTGTAAAATCCAGTCCCTCTTCGCCGTCAGCTGGAAACGCCCTCACCGGCTTCAGGACAAAAAAGAAAGCAACATGTCGTTTTTTATATTCGTTAGAATTTTTATATTAGTAGTACTTGAGTTCGTTTTGGAAATGTTTTGGATACCAAAATAGTTTAAGTGATTTTCAGAATCAACTATATTTTTAAGCATTAATTTTAAAAATATTTTTTCTAAAGCTTCTAATCATTGAAAACACTACACAAACCAGCTTTACATATGA
This sequence comes from Gillenia trifoliata, assembly GCA_018257905.1. Classification (NCBI taxonomy): domain Eukaryota; kingdom Viridiplantae; phylum Streptophyta; class Magnoliopsida; order Rosales; family Rosaceae; genus Gillenia; species Gillenia trifoliata. The sequence goes on along the minus strand of CM031084.1, from coordinate 28,875,692 downwards.
GGTTCTCAGTTTTAATTTTCTCATCTTTATATATGATTTTGTTTGTTATCAAACAAGAGAATATTGTTTGTCATATATCGAACAAACAGGAGTGATTAAAGGAGAAGCTAAGAAAAGTAATGAAATTGAGTTGTTGCGATACAAACATTTTCAAATATTCTAGTAAGAAAGTAGCTTGTATATTATTAGTTGATTCTTAGAATTTAAAGAATTTGATGATAGTATTGATAATCAAATATACATATTTATATAAGTATATATCGTGGTTTAAGCAACCTAACTTATCGCATATACAATAAGTAGGAAATTCAAACCTTAGAGAGGAAAGATAATCTAATGGGATTCTCTTCCTTTAATGCCCCCTCAAACTTGGCGGCCTTGGAAAGACAAGTTTAGAATGAACAAAGGAAGCGAGGCGTTGAGAGGTCTTAGTTAAAATGGCACGACTCGATCAATAGAGGAAACAAACCTAATTCCTCGAGTACTCAATTCAACACGCTCGCAATGATAGTCCAATTCAATATACTTTGTGCGTGCTTGAAAACCGGATGGCCGCCATATAGGTAAAGGTTTCGTTGTCCTAAAATAGAAGTGTAGGTGAAGAAGTTAGATAGCAAAGCTCTTGGAGTAACATAAGACAACCAAAACGGACTCAACACATGCATGGCGTATTACATTATCCGGTACTCCCAAGCATCAGATCGAGAACAATGGTGCTGTTTGGTAAAGCTCCAACAGATAAGGTTAGGCCCATGAAAGAGTAAATAACTGCAGGTGGAGCAACATGTCAGACACTCCAACGTAGTCAACATCCGAAGACCCACTTAATACAAGAAGACCGTATGAAGGGCGAAACCAAACGCCAAGTTCCAAGGTCCAATTCTCATATTGAAGAATGCATTTGGTGCCTCTGTGAAGGAGTACTGTACCTACTTGGACATGAACTGAGCAATGTGATTGACTACAGCAATGTCAAGGTGAGTTATCATGAGATTGCCGTGCTTGCTGTTGGGAATGAATGTAGAGCTAGAATTTGAAGTCGGTTTTGATTTTTTGACGCGGGTCGCTGCCTCCGTTGATTGCGCCGATTTTGTTGCAAAGCCGACATTTTCGGGGTTTTGGGATTGTATGCAGGAGATGGAATTTGAAGTTTGTAAAGAGTTTAAATGCAGCTTATGAATTGGATTATATAGAAATAATTAACATCAACTATGATTAGTAACAACTTTTGCAATTTTCCAATTGACGAAAGAATGAGACTTAATTCAGTGGCATGGACCTTGAGTGTATCAGTTGTCTTTTTTTTCGTCTTTAATCGTTGCCACAAAGACTTAGAAACAAAGACTTAGACTTGTCCAAATAAATACAACGGAAAAAAAACAAAAGTTCAAATTTCGTCGTCAAAGATCAGAAACAAAGACTTAGACTTGTATAAATAAATAAATAACTGCAAACCTTTACAAAAAGTTCCTTCCCTTTCATTCAAGGCAATTGGCAAAACAATGCCAATACGTTGTCTGTGTCGAGATTCAGAGAAAATCTTTTGTCATAGTCATATGAAATAAAGGAGAACACTAAAATTAAAAAAGGAAGTGTCAATTAAGCATCATTTAGGTAGCAGATCGTTAAGCTCTTAGTCTTTGAAGACAAATTGCCAAATTGCATTTAACTTATTCAATAAGAGACAGACTTTGACTTGGAGTAAGTTAATTTATTCAAAGCAATTGGCAAAACAATGCCAATATATGTCTATGTCGAGATTTAAAGAAAATCTTTTGTCATAGTCACCTGTATTGGAATTAATTACAATAGCTCAAGAATGACATTATAAATAAGCCCTAGAAGTAGATTATAATATGTACCCGAAATTAAACAGTGGCCATGGGATCTTTAGCTTTTCATAAAGCATGCCCTCTGGCTTATTGCCTTGTCTTGTACATACAGCTTCTTTCATCGCCACGTCACTTTACTTTTGCTTCTGCTAGTTCTACTACTGAAGCAGAAGCACTTCTCAAATGGAAAGCCAGTTTTCAAAACCAAGCCCATTTGCTGAATCTCACCTCGTGGACGTACTTGCCGGCTAATCATAGTGCCACCAATTCTTCCAGCAGTCCTAAAACAAAAGCAACCCCATGCTTCTGGAAGGGTATTTCATGCAACGCAGCTGGAAGTGTTAGTGCAATAAGCCTTACCAGTTTAGGAATACAAGGTACGTTACATGAATTTTCATTCATGTCATTCCCCAATCTTAAGTACCTTAACCTAAGCGTCAATAATCTCTTTGATGTTATTCCACATCATATCAATTCCCTTTCCAAACTCATCTCTCTCGATCTCTCTAAAAATCAGTTGTCTGGTTCAATTCCTAAAGAGATAGGGAAATTGAAATCTCTTGTGAGGCAGCTAACTTATAATAAGCTCAATGGTTCAATCCCAACATCCCTATGCGATCTCACAAACCTTACCCTTTCTATCTCTTTCACTAATAATCTTTCTCAAGTTCAATTCCTAAAGAGATAGGAAAATTGAAATTCCTCAGGGCTAGCTTTGTATGAGAATCAACCTGTTCAATCCCAACATCCCTAAAGGATCTCACAAACCTTACCCTTCTCATCTCTACAAGAATAATCTTCTGGGTTCAATTCCTAAAGAGATAGGAAATTGAAATCTTGTGAAGCTGTTTGTCCGAGAATCAGCTCGTTGGTTCAATTCCAACATCCCTAGGCGATCTCACAAACCTTACCATTCTCTATCTCTCTACGCACAATCTTTCCTGGCTCCATTCCTAAAGAGATAGGGAAATTGAAATCTCTTGTGAAGCTAGATTTGTTCCGAATAAGCTCAACTTACTCAATCCCAACATCCCTAAAGCGATCTCACAAACCTTACCCATCTCTATCTCGCCGCAATAATCTCTCTCGGTTCAATTCCTAAAGAGATAAAGTGAATCGAAATCTCAGGCACCTAGATTTGTCTCGTAATAGCTCAATGGTTCAATCCCAACATTCGTAGTGATCTCACAAACCTTACCATTCTCTTTCTCCACACTAATAATCTTCTGGCTCAATCCTAAAGAGATGTGGAAATTGAAATCTCTTGTGCACCTAGCTTTGTCCGACAATCGCCCGTGGTTCAATCCCAACATCCCTGTGCGATCTCACAAACCTACCCATCTCTATCTCGCCGCACAATCTCTCCTGCCTCAATCCCTAAGGGATAGGAACTTCAAGAAGTTGACTAGACTGCAATTGTATAATAACCAGTTTTCTGGTTGGTTGCCCCAAAATATTTGCCTCGTTGGACAACTCACAAACTTTTCAGCAAGCAACAACCATTTGACTGGTCCAATCCCCAAAAGCTTGAAAACATGCATGAGCTTATATAGAGTCCGTCTTGAGGGTAACAAATTGACGGGAAATATATCTGAAGACTTTGGTGTCTATCCAAATCTTGATTTTATTGATCTGAGCCACAATAACTTGTATGGGGAAATCTCACAAAACTGGGGACAATGCCCACAATTAGAAACCCTACTAATTGTGGGAAACAACGTTACTGGTAGCATACCTCCTGAGATTGTGAATGCAAACAAAATTCGTGAACTCGATCTTTCTTCGAATCGCTTAGTTGGAGGGATTCCAAAGGGATTCGGGAGGATGACTTCTTTGCGACGTTGAAGTTGAATGGAAATCAACTGGCCGTATATTCTCAGAATTTGGTTCACTGATTGATCTTGAATATCTAGACTTGTCATCGAACAAGTTTAATGGGTCAATTGAGAGCATTCTGGGTGACTTTGTCAGACTGTTCCATCTGAATTTGAGAACAACAATTTTGCTCAAGGAATTCCAGTTGAGTTGGAAAAATTAGTTCATCTGTCGGAACTTGATTTTGCTACAACTCACTCGAAGGTAGCATACCACCAGAGATCGAAGATGAGAGTTTGAGACCCTCAATCTTTCCACAACAATCTTTCCGGTTTCGTACCAGCAAGTTTTGGAGACATGAACAGCTTGTCGTATGTTGACATATCTTACAACGAATTGGAAGGTCCTGACAACAGCAGAGCATTTCGAGAAGCTTCGCCAGAAGCTTTTACAAGGGAACAAAGGATTGTGCGGCAACGTAAAAGGTTTGCAACCCTGCAGTATGGCTCGAAAAGGACACCAAACGGGTATTTAGAATCACATTCTCCCTTGCAGCAGCAGTTTTTCTTCTTTCTGCTTTCTTTACAATTATCTTCGTAGTGGAAAGAAAGAAGAAGAATCAGGATAAAGCAGGAAAAACATGCATGACGAAGCAGCGTTTTCCATTTCAAATTTTGGTGGAAAGTTAATGTAATGAGGAAATCATAAGGGCGACAGAAGATTTTGATTCCAAGTATTGCATCGGGAGCGGAGGACAAGGAAGCGTCTACAGAGCCAATTTGTCAGCCTAACGAACATAGTGGCCGTGAAGAAACTCCATCAGCTGGGATGACGACAATTTGGAGAAGGGATTCTGGAATGAAATAAGGGCACTAACTGAGATAAGACACCGAAACATTGTGAAGCTTTATGGTTTCTGTTCAAGTAACGCCGACACTCGTTCTGTACGAGTTTCTCGAAAGAGGTAGTTTGGCTGCAATTTTGAGCAGAGATGACGAAGCTTAAACAAGTTGGGTGGAGCAAAAGGGTGAATATTGTTAACGGTGTAGTCTATGCCTTGGCTTACATGCACTACGATTGCATCCCACCGATTGTACATCGAGACATCTCAAGTAAGAACATTTTGCTGGATTCCGAATACGAGGCCTCTCTGTTTCAGACTTTGGCATTGCTAAGTTTTTTGAATCCAGATTCAACAAACTGGACCGGGCTGTTGCAGGCACATAAGGCCATGTTGCACCAGGTAATACGTTTTGCTCTCTTTATACCATTAATTTTCGTCGTAGGCAGTTGTTAGATATGTTGTTAAATCCACATACTAAATATGCCCACTGCAATGAGCTTATTCTGAGCAGAGCTTGCATATACAATGGAAGTGAACGAGAAATGCGATGTTTATAGCTTTGGAGTGGTCGCATTGGAAATAGTTATGGGGAGGCATCCCGGAGATTTTTTCTCATCATTCTCGTCATGCCTTCTTCGTCCTCGCCGTCGTCATCGTCCCTCTGCATTACCAGCCCATCAAATGCCGATCGGATGTTCTGGACCAACGCATTTCGCCACCAACGCATCAAGAAGCAGGGAAGTTGTCTCTCTTGTGATGATTGCGTTTTCATGCTTGAATCCCAGTCCGCAGTCTCGTCCAAACAATGAAAACAAGTTTCTCAACTCCTCTTTCAACTCAGAAGCTGCATTTGTCGAAGCCATACGTATGATAATCTGCGGTGAATTGCTTGCTCCGGATGCTTTGACTTCCTGATCATCTCCTTACTGTAATTTGTTTCATGCAGCTGTTTGCTATGTCTCTTATGTACTTTCATGCATTTGTCCATTGTACTTGTAATTTAAAATTGTGTTTATCCTTGTACCAGACATTAATTTAAACTTCATCTTATTTATGAATTAAAATCTAATTTTCTATTTAATTATTTCCTCTCCATAGTCAGCTCAAAACTCAAATCAAAATGGAGGAAGGGAAACCATAATTAAAAATCCTACCTCCGTATTGCTTCCAAGTGGTGTAGTTTACCTGTAAACTCCAAAAGGTTTTGTAAAGTTGAAATCGATGGAAATTCCTGAAAATTATAAAACAGAACATATATGCTTAAGAGACCTATACTCACAGAAAAGTTATACAAATTTACATATATAAATTGACATCAACATTGAGAAATTAAGCAACTGTCATTAGCAAGGATGTACCATCTGGGGATCTTTCTCATATTTTGTCTTGTTTGACGTGTTAAAAACTCCTTTTTATATTAACAGCTGCACACAGTAACCATAAGAGTAACATGAATATAAAGTCCTAGTGAACACCAGGGTTGAGAACAATTAAATTACAAGTGAAGACAAGGGTCGAAGAAAACAGGTACCTAAACGTTCAGATAATGGGAAAAAGTGTGATCGTGTATGATCGTATACCACATTTTTCAATTTACATTCTTATCATTTACGTAACCAATATTTCAATACCGTAGCCATATTTGCAGCGTATTTCATAAAAATTAAGTTTCCTTGGCACCAACACTGGAATTGATTTGAGCAGTTCAGAAAACAGAACCCCAAGCATCCTTTATCAATTTCACTTATAAATACAAATACTCGGGTTTCCAAAATTTAGTGCTCAAGTGATATGTTTAATAAATCGTGATGCAGACCAAAAAGAAAACAGTAGAGGATGGAATGACACTGAGAATTTAATTAATCCAACACTATCTAATTCATAAAAATAACTTTCATTTTTTAATTACTTTGAATTTTTTTTTTATTTCAAAGTGAGTAAATGATGAATAGACAACGAATACGCAAGGAATGATCCTTTCTAAAGTACATCCACTCTAAATAATGATATGTGTCACTGTGATTCCTAAATTACCTTGTTGACTGACCCACTGAGTCATCACCTTGACAAAAGCATAAGAAAATAAAAGAGAGGGGAGGGTAGTAGAAAGAAAGACCCTGGTCATGGGACACCGTTTGTATGAGGTTGCTTCTTCTAGAACATACCGACCAGACAGGTCAGAGAAACAGAAAAGAATCTTCTTATTCAACTTTTTTGATTAATGTTCTTATTTAACTTTGTGTGTCCTCTTTCGAACAGGAAAGTTGTAGCAGAACTTTTCAACATGACCAGGGACAATGTCTACCATCCCAAGCATAATTGGACACTCAGAGTGCAGGAACATCTTAAGAAAAGCTTAAGTGAGGAAGGCCTAATAAGGCAATCCGTTGTGTCGAAGCCAGCCTTGTTCATTTCACACCCACTCCCCCGAATGTTTGTAGAATATCTTTCTGCCGTTGCTCCAGTTCGTAGTAAAAGGTAATGATGGCCGAACTGTATATGGAGGCGAAGAAGAGTGCCCCAAGTGGATGAAGCATGGTCAAGAAGTTCCTTTTCAACAAAATGAACAAACTAATATAAACTCGATAGACGATGAATGGTATTCCGTATATTCCAATATCGATCTTGCTGCTAGACTAGCTATTATATACAGCTGCGTAGTTCTATTCTAGGAATGAATTAATCTACGATCCTACAATTACTCTAGTTAATAGCCGATTGATTTCTTGATCCACAAATATGCTCCATTACACACTCGAATGATACTCACATAATGATAGAGATTTTTTCTTTCTTTAACACTCCCCTCAAGTTGGATTATGAATGTTAATGATACCCAACTTGCCGAGGTGCGTATGGAACGCCGGTGCTCGTAATGGCTTGGTGAACAAATCTGCAATTTGACTTCCAGTTTGTACATAAGGCCTTGGATTTCTCCTCCTCTTTGAATTCTTTTCACGAATCAGATGACAGCTTCAATTCAATATGCTTGGCCCGTTCATGGTAAACCTGATGGCAAACAATGTGTAAGGCCGCCCGGTTATCACAAAACAATCTTGCCGGTTCGTGGGACGAGGTACTTGTAAATCTTTCAATAAGTATCTCAACCAAGTGAGCTCACAAGCCGGCCGTGTGCCCATGGAGCAATACTCGCCCTCCGCCGATGATCTTGAAACGGGTTGCTCGCTTTCTTACTTTTCCATGACACAAGTGACTTGCCAAGGAAAGTACAATAACCCTCGTCACCGATCTCGCGGTAATTGGGCATCTTGCCCAATCAGCATCACAATATCCAATCGTTGAAAGAACCATTTGGAGGAAATAACAAGCCTTGCCTGAGTCGCTTCAAGTATCAAGAAGTCTAAGAGCAACAGGTGATGCAACTTAGGTTCTTGCATGAATTGACCGAGAGTATTCACAAAGAGTATGTAATTTCTCCCGCCGACTAATGGTGAGATAGACGTCTTTCCAATTAACCGCCTGCACCGAGCTGGATCCTTGATGGCTTCGTCTCGTATCCGCAAACAAGTCAATCTGGGAACCGCGCCGGGTTTGGCACCAAGTAATCCCCGTCTCTTCTAGTATGTCCAATGTATATTTTCTTTCGACAAACCTGTAATTCCCGGCCAACGTGCAACTCTCGATTCCATGAAGTATTTCGAGCGGTCCAAGATCTTAATCTTGAAACAACTATTAAGGAATTTCTTGAGATCATCGACATGGCTTTCTCATCATTTCCCGTTATAACCATGTCATCAACATACCATAATAATAGTGATGGAATTCCCACCTAACTCCGTGTGAATAAGGAAAAGAAGTCACGGACTCGTTGGAAGCCAATTTTCAATTGCACAAGAGAAACGTCGAACCAAGTGCGTAGATGCTTGCTTCGAGGCCATAAAGTGGACTTACGAAGTCGACACAAACGACATTCTCCCCCGTCGACGAAAACCGAGGCGGAAGCATGTACACCTCTTTCCGTGAGATTCCATGAAGAAGGTATTTTGTACATCCATTTGATGTAATGGGCTAATTCCGCATCACAAGAATCGCTATAAGCAACGAACAAAGGATTAATTCGGGCAAATGAGCAAATGTATCTTGTAACGATGCCTTCGCGTTGGGTGAACCCTTGGCAACAAGTCTAGCTTTTGTATCGCCTCGATGGATCCGTCGCATTATACTTGATCTTAAAGACACCCATTTGCAACCAACGGGTCGTCGTCAAAGAGGAAGAGAGACCATGGACCATGTGTGATTGTCCTCAAGAGCCCGAATTTCGAGTTCATACCGCAACCCACCGAGGATCATGACTAGCCTCGTTCATAAGTTGCCGCTCAACCAATGAGATATATTACGGACAAATGAATCCGTATTTACCGTAGAGGTGGCCGAAAGCATATACCGTTGCAACGATAAGCGAAAGTGCCTGGACAAGGATGATGCAGGGAGACGCCGTGGCCCAGGAGAGCAGATATAATGCGTTTTGTAGTCTCGAAGGCGTGGGTGGAGGATTACGAGTGCTAGAAGAGCTGCCAAGGTCCGAGGGGCGTGAGGCTATTTGGCCTGCTGGTGGTGGGTCGTGAATATCATGGATTGATCGGGATATGTCAAGACGGGGTCAGCTGATCTGGAGACCTACGAAGCGGTCAGTGGAGATGTCGTCGCGCCTGGGCGAGGTGGGGGCATCTGGCGGTGTGAGCGACGAGAGTAGACCTTGAGGGAAGTTGGTTGAGGAGTGACTGGTGAGAGCGATCTCAGAGCCAGGAAGGATTTTGCAAAGATGGGGGCGGCCTGGGACGAGTCAAATGCGAGAGCTTGTCAATGGGTGGCCGATGAGTCGAATGTGAAGTGGGTAATTTGGCCGGGTAATTATGTGGGGTTGTGTATTTGTGTAATCGGGGCTCAAGACGATTGGGTCAACTAAGATTGGGGGAAGTGACTCGAGAGTCGTCTTGATTCTCTCGGTGATAACTGGAGCAGGGGAAAATATTTTCATGGAAGGTAACATCCCTGGAAGTGAAAATTTTGTGTGTTTTAAGATCATAAACCCTAAGAGCCTTTTGCCCAAGAGGATAGCCAATGAAAATGCACCGATGAACTAGATATCAAATTTGTTATCTGGAGGAGATTAGTGGCAAAGCATAAGCAACCAAAACTCAAGATTTGAGTAAAGAGTGGTGTGTCAGGTAGAGTTCATATGGGAGTTTCGAGGGAAAGTAATGGGCGCTGAAGGTGATTGATAAGGTAACAAGCCGTTTGAACACTCTCACCCCAGAATTTTAAACTGTAGATTGGCTTGGAATCTTAAGGCCCGAGCCATTTAGAAGGTGGCGATGTTTACGCTCAACTACCCCATTTTGTCGAGGAGCGGCGTGCAGTCAAAAACAAGGCCACGTTCTTCAAAACAAAGAGCGCATTGATGTGAATTCACCCCCATTATCTACACGTAAAATTTTAATATCCCGATGGAATTGCGTTTAACCCAAGAAAAGAATAGATTTCAATAAAGATTGGGTATTGGATTTAAAACTCATGAGACGAACCCAAGTGAAACGAGTATAGTCACAACAATAGTCGAAAATATCTAGTCTTAATGTGTGTGAATTTTGTGTGGTCCCCAAATATCACAATGAATTAAATCAAATTGGCAATTGTTTTTATGGAACTCGGTGGGGAAAGATAAACGAGTTTGTTTTGCTAAAGGACAAATCTCACAAATATGCTTGGAATTGGAAATACTGAAAGGATTTAGATAAAGGCTCCGAAGCAGGTGCGCTGGAGCGGATGTCCAAGACGTCGGTGCCAAAGATCTGAGGTACGGCTGATATGGTTGGCAAGGTGAGGATTTTGGGTTGCCGTGAGATAATAAAGACCATTATAATGCTTTCCTAGGCCAATTATCCTCCCCCGTATCCACGCCCCGCACAACACAAAAAGTCCTGGTAAAAATCACAATACACTTCAAAGCTCGAGTTAATTTACTCACGTATATCAAGCTAACTCGAAAATTAGGCACATGTAAGACATCGTCTGTGAGATAAATCTTGTGACAACTTAAAAGTTCCAACACTTTCGACAAGTGCCTTTTCCTCCATTAGTAGACCAACAAACCATGAGATCCTTTTAAATTTATCAGGCCTGAGGTGTGAGAAACATGATCGGGTGGCTCCACTATCCACGATCCAATACAATGTCGACGCGGATCATGATGTGCAATATTACAATTGGGTGTAAATATACCTCGGCTCTCATTTGCAAGAGTTTTGTTGTTACCATTCTGATTTTTTCAAATAGTTGCCTTGATTTGGTTGTACTCCTTCATTGAAAGAGTCAGGTCGACCTTGATGTTGTGCTTCGTTTTCATTGCTCCGATTTTCAACCGTGTCAACCATGTTATTGGTGTGATGGTGTTTTGTTTCTGTTGTGGCTAAGTTGTGTTAGGCTGGGGAGTCACCGAATTCGGGGTGCTCCGATACCATCAACAAAATGAACAAACTAATATAAACTCGGAGCGTACGATGAATGGTATTCCTCGTATATTCCAATATCGATCTTACAAGCTAGACTAGCTATATACGCCGCGTAGTTCTATTCTAGGAATGAATTAATCTACGATCCTACAATTACTCTAGTTAATATAGCCGATTGATTTCTGCATCCACAATATGCTCCATTACACACCTAATGATACTCACATAATGATAGATTTTCTTTCCTTAACACCTTTGATCCACTGGGAAGTAGGATACTGCTGCAGATGCGTTGAATTGTCGAGTAATTGGGTACACTGACGAACAACCAATCAAAATGACACTGGGATGTAACTAATGTGCTACTTAAATTGTGTAAATACAAGAAAAACGCACTAACATATTACGTTTATCTGCTACTCAAAACACTTTATTCATGTAATATAAAGCACAAAAACACCGGTAGTAGAGGAGAGGTGAAATGCACTACCACAGATTGCTATGCCGCCGCATCTCAGGCTTCCCAAAGAAGAAGTGGAGGCTTCGAGACTCCTAGCTTTCTTTATCTTTCATGATCTCCGACTTTGTTTCAAGTAGCTCAGTTTTGCCATTGATCTTCTCTAGCTTCGTTTCGCCTTTCCAACATCCTTTGCATTTGGCCCTTCTTATCGAAGTTTTCTTTTCTTTCTTTTCCTCGCCCCCTTTTCGCCTTTCTCCTTTTTCTCTTTATCTTCTTCCCTTCACCCTCCTTTCCTTCATCTTTCTCGTGTCTCCTCCTCCACTTCCCCTCTCGATTCCTTTACATTTTCTTCACTTCAATCTCCCCGGAAGTAACTTCACTACCTCCTCCTCATCCCCACATTTTTGTGTTTCTTCTTTTTGTCCTCCTTGTCTTCCTCTTCTTCTTCCTTTCTTTTTTTGTTGTCATCTTTTTCGCCATCGCTCTTCTTCTCTTTTTCATCATCACCTACCCTTGTGTTTCTTCTTTTTCTCGTCCTTGTCTTCCTTCTTCCCTTCTTTTTATCGTCATCACCTTTTTCCTCACCACTCTTCTTCACCTCGTCATCATCACCATCCTCAGTTTCTTCTTTTTCGCCCTTGTCTTTATTCTTCTTCCTTCTTTTTTGTCATTATCACATTTTTTCCTCCTCCTCGATATTCTTTCTCTTCTTCATCATCGTCGCCCTTGTGTTTCTTCTTTTTCGCCCTCGTTTCTTATTCTTCTTCCCTTCTTTTTTGTTGTCATCACTTTTCCCTCCTCGATCTTCTTTCTTTCTTCATCATCGCCGCCCTTTGTGTTTCTTCTTTTTCGTCCTTTGTCTTTATTCTTCTTCCCTTCCTTATCGTCATCACATTTTTCCTCGCGTTTCTTCTCCGTTTCATCATCACCACCTCAGGTTTTCTCTTTTTATCGTCCTGTCTTTCTTCTTCTTCCCGCCCTTTTATTGTCACCTTTTCCTCATCGCACTCTTTCTCTTCTTCATCGTCGTCTCTTGAGTTTCTTCTCTCTCGTTTCGTCCTTGTCTTTTTCTTTCTTCCCTTCTTTTTTCATCCTCCACATTATCCCCTTCCCTCTAAATCTTTACCTTTGTCCTTTATCCTTTTTATCTTTCTTCTTTTCTTTTTCTCCCCCTTCTAAGGCTTCTATATCATCGTCTTCATCTTCGTTCTTCTCCGTTTCTTCTTCTTCTTCTCGCCCTTTCCTTTTTTTATCCTTGCTCTCCCCCTCTTCATTGTCCTTAGCTTTCTTCTTAACGCGTCTTTATCCTTCTTCTTCGATTTCTCCTCATCTCGCACGTTATGTTTCTCCTCATCCTACTTTTTCCACCTGACTCCTTGGTCTTCATCACCATATGCCATTCTTCCTTTTCAATTTTTTCTTCTCCTTTATATATTTCCGCTTTTGTCTTCCATCTCCGAACCCGAGATTCCCTAAAACAAATGTAACTCGTGCGACGCAATCTCAAACAAACTCAAAGAGATTAAAATATGCTAATAAACAATTGGAAAATTATAGCTACTTAATTAATTTTTAAACACACAACATTCTTTATAAACACTGTAATTCTCGACGCTAATCTAGTCAAGACGCTGACACGATTCCGTTGTCGTGAAAGCATAGCAAATCTAGACCAAATATCAATTTCTATACTAAGCCATCATTTCTAGCAGGCTTACAATGCCAAAGATCAACGTTTACACCGATCTCACCATTAAATGAGTGGGGATGAGAGGAGAAAGAGGGGAAAGGAGGCGAGACGGCAACAGATTCAACGCTGCGATCACCGGTACCAAATTTTTCTTCGACCCCACCAAGTAGCAGTGAGTAAATAAATTGATACAATTTAACTCAAATGAGTAAATAATTTATCCACATGAAAGAAAGAACCACAATTTCATTGGATTGATCACACATACTTCAATCAAATCAAATGACATTTATTGCGTTTACTAATTCGTAATCTAATCGGGAGGAACGACCGTACGTACCTCAATTGTTAAACTGACACCGCCTTCTTCGTAACGTAACGTACGTGTTTCTTGGAGAGAAAGCGAGAGAGAGAGAGAAAGCTCTGGTTTCTTTGCCCAGCATCCCTAGGCAATCTCACAAACCTTACCCTTCTCTGTCTCTACACGAATAATCTTTCCGGTTCCATTCCTAAAGAGATAGGGAAATTGAAATCTCTTGTGGACCTAGATTTGTCTGAGAATCAGCTCAGTGGTTCAATCCCAACATCCCTAGGCAATCTCACAAACCTTACCTTTCTCTATCTCATGGATAATAATCTCTCTGGCTCCATTCCCCAAGGGATAGGGAACTTCAACAAGTTGACTGGACTGCATTTGTATAATAACCAGCTTTCTGGTTGGTTGCCCCAAAATATTTGCCTCGCTGGAAAACTCACAAACTTTTCAGCAGGCAACAACCATTTGACTGGTCCAATCCCCAAAAGCTTGAAAACATGCATGAGCTTATTTAGAGTCCGTCTTGATGGTAACAAATTGACGGGAAATATATCTGAAGACTTTGGTGTCTATCCAAATCTTGATTTTATTGATCTGAGCCACAATAACTTGTATGGGGAAATCTCACAAAACTGGGGACAATGCCCACAATTACAAACCCTACTAATTGCGGGAAACAACGTTACTGGTAGCATACCTCCTGAGATTGTCAATGCAAACAAAATTCGTGAACTCGATCTTTCTTCGAATCGCTTAGTTGGGGGGATTCCAAAGGGATTCGGGAGAATGACTTCTTTGCAGACGTTGAAGTTGAATGGAAATCAACTTTCGGGCCGTATACTCTCAGAATTTGGATCACTGATTGATCTTGAATATCTAGACTTGTCATCGAACAAGTTTAATGGGGTCAATTGAGAAGCATTCTGGGTGACTTTGTCAAACTGTTCCATCTGAATTTGAGCAACAACAATTTTGCTCAAGAAACCAGTTAAGTTAAGAAGAGTAGTTCATCTGTCGGAACTTGATTTAAGTCACAACTCACTCAGGTATACCACCAGAGATCAGGAAGATGGAGAGTTTGGAGACCCTCAATCTTTCCCACAACAATCTTTCCGGTTTTCGTACCAGTAAGTTTTGAAGGCATGAACAGCTTGTCGTATGTTGACATATCTTACAACGAATTGGAAGGTCCCATTCCCAACAGCAGAGCATTTCCGAAGCGTCGTCCAGAAGCTTTACAAGGGAACAAAGGATTGTGCGGCAACGTAAAAGGTTTGCAACCCTGCACGCATGGCACGAAAAGTTGTTAGATATGTTGTTATATCCTCATACTAATATGCCCCTGCAATGAGCTTATTCTGAGCAGAGCTTGCATATACAATGGAAGTGAACGAAATGCGATGTTTTATAGCTTTAGGTGGTCGCATTGGAAATAGTTATGGGGAGGCATCCCGGAGATTTTTTCTCATCATTCTCATCATCATCCTCTGCATTCCAGCCCATCAAATGCCGATCGTGGATGTTCTGGACCAACGCATTTCCCCACCAACGCATCAAGAAGCAGGGAAGTTGTCTCTCTTGTGATGATTGCGTTTTCATGCTTGAATCCCAGTCCGCAGTCTCGTCCAACAATGAAACAAGTTTCTCAACTCCTCTCAACTCAGAAGCATTTAGCCATTGCGTATGATAACCTGCAGTGAATTGCTTGCTCCGGATGCTTTGACTTCCTGATCATCTCCCTTACTGTAATTTGTTTCATGCAGCTGTTTTGCTATGTCTCTATGTACTTTCATGCATTTGTCCATTGTACTTTGTAATTTAAAAATTATATTTGAGTGAATAATAAAAAGCAGAGGCGTCAGAGAAGATAGTTATTATACCATTAAACCGGATGTAAATTTCTTCCCGCTTGAGTACGACCAAGAGTTAAGGAAGGAGGGTTACAGAAGCTTTCCTGAAAATCTAACCAGTCAAGTTTTTAGCATAATGAATGATATCCAGTTTACAAGCAGAATTACAGAAACAAAGTACGAAAAATTAACGACATTATAAACTATGCAACCTTTCAGCATTATATATGGACATTGGACACTCACTAAGCTCAAAACTCAAATCAAAATGGAGGAAGGAAACCATAACTTCTAAGAAATCCTACCTCCGTATTGCTTCCAAGTGGTGTGGTTTACCTGTAAACTCCAAAGGTTTTGTAAAAGTTTAAACGATGGAAATTCCTGAAAATTATAAAACAGAACATATATGCTTAAGAGACCTATACTCACAGAGAGAAAAGTTATACAAATTTACATATATATAAATTGACATCAACATTGAGAAATTAAGCAACTGTCATTAGCAAGGATATACCATCAGGAGGATCTTTCTCATATTTTGTCTCGTTTGACATCATTTAAAGCTCCTTTTATATTAGCAGCTGCGCAGTAACCATAAGAGCAACATGAATATAAAGTCTAGTGAACACCGGGGTCGAGAACAATTAAATTACAAGTGAACAGGGTTGAAGTAAAGGTACCTGAACACTCAGATAATGGGAAAAAGGGTGTGATCGTATATGATCGTATACCACATTTTTCAATTTACACTCTTATCCATTTACAGAACCAATATTTCAATACCGAGCCATATTTGCACCGTATTTCATAAAAATTGACTTGCACAACTACTGCATATCATTTATGCTGTCTTTTTTGGTGTTTCCTAGATGAGTTTCTCCATGGAAAATCTTAGACCTTTTTTTGCACAAATACCTTTTACATTTATCACATCTTGTAATCTATTCAATTGGGTTCCCCCCACTTGAAGACTGACTTTTCCCCCACGAAGCGGTATGGCACAAAGAAGTTAAATGTCAACACACATTAATCTTGATTTGTGAGCGAAAAAGCTGTAATGCGAAATCTGAAATAGAAGCCGAGGCAGCAAGAACAAATGAACACAACTGGATTTAGGGTTTTTCAATGCTAAGACAACGCCAACGTCACAATGTGGAGCTTACAAAGCACCTCCCTAGCACAAATATGCAATGCACCATCCTCGAAGTCTATAATGTCAAATGGCAGACCACCATTTATAATTGTGATTGTTACACGCGGAATCTCAAGTTACGCGGCATAAAATTACAAATAAAACCAAACGCATAAGAGAAAAAACTTCAGTGTTGATGTCAAATAACAAAAGAGGGTTTGGGTTGATGGAGTATCAAGTATTTATAATCTTCAGAACAAATGTAACAAAATTTGCCATTCACTTCACAATGTCGAGGGTGAAATATCCATTATTGTCAATTCGACTTCAATTTTCAAATAATGCTTATGGATCCTGCTGGACCAGCTCATGAGTTATCAGAAGTACACACTTTAGATTTTGTCATGTATGTTTTGCTTGCTGCGTGTATATTATAACTCTAACCAAAAGCTAATTAAAAATCATTTAAAAATTCGAGGTGACCAACAGGATCAGTTCCTAATGAGGGTGGATGGTAAGGTTTGAAGTAAAAACATATGCAAAAGAAGGATACAGGGTCATCTTTACTTCAGACTTAGACAGAATACATGACTGTGACGTCAAATAAGCATAAGGTCTTGTTTGTTGAGCGTGTCACAAACATTATTTCTTGTGGACACTCATCCTAACAACATATGCAGAAAAACTAGAAATGCAGTAAATATTCTGTTCACAAGTACCAGAAAGAGAAACATACCACCAGTTCCTGAAGCAATGTCCAAAGGATATTTTTCCAACAACTGATTCTCATCTTGGACTAGCTTTGTTTGTTTCTGTCATGAAAGAAAATCAATTGGCCCCATTGTTATTGACCAAACAACATCCCAAAAAAAAAAAAGGATTTAAATGTGACTAATGTACAATCCCAGGATATATGTGAAGAAAGTAATGCTTCCCTGAACACCAAATAAAGGACTAATCGGTAAATTGAAATTGGAACCAAGGAGTAGTCTCATATAGTTTTCAATTTTCGGAAGCTATTACAATTTATTACAATTGGCAATTAACAAGTAGCCAAAAATCGCTGCAAATCGCTCGCTGAACAAGTTGGAAATTTTCAAATTCTTCTGTTTTGTAATGGCAACATCCCTAAATCTCTCAATCTGTAAAACCTAAATTAGAGAAAGCAGAGGAATCAAAAATGGAAGAGGCAAGAAATCTCTTACCCGGCAGAGCTCAAAGCGGCGGGGGAGTTATGAGGAGAGAGTTGTACTTTACGTCCGGTGGCGACCCAGGAAGAAGAAGAGAAGAAGTTGATGTGTAATACGTCGACATTGTAAGGTTTGTCTACTATTGTAAAATCCAGTCCCTCTCTCTTTCGCCATCACAAACGCCCTCACCGGCTTCAGGACAAAAAACACACCTGAACAAAAAGAAAGTGATTGCACTTCATTTTGGATGCCAAAATAATTAAGTGATTTTCATAATTAATTTGTATTTTTATTAAAAATTAGGATTAACTTTAGAGATAGACGCTTATAATTTTATTTCACAGATAAGCCGCGTATATTTAACTTGTCCGATTAAAAGCTGAAATTCAAATCCATTGACATGTAGACAAAGAAATAACCTATTATTGCAAATTATTTACAACTTTATGCCACAACATCCTAATCGTAATCAAGCTTAAACTTTAATACCTACAATAATGATGAAATCCTAAATTTTGAACCAAATGACATCCTTTATCTTCAAGTAGATACTTTTAATCTACATAAAATAATTTACCCATATCTATGGGTAGAATATAGGTAAATTAAATCTTGAACAAATTACATTCTTTATGTTGTAGAGGTAGAATTATTACTGCATATGTATTACATACATTAGGCACATTTTATTGTTGTTATATATGTGTGGTAAAATAATTTACCTATATTGTTTACAAAAATAATTTACCTATAATTGTTTTACAAAAATATAATTTTTGCTTTATTTATATATAACATATAGGTAAATTAGTTACTGAAAAAAACATTTTGTTAATGCTCAACATATTTTGAAAATGGAAAAACTAAACCGAAAAATTCTTAATTTATGCAAATTTGAAAAGCAACCAAAAGTAATTCAAAAGAAGAGGAAAAAATACAGCAATTAAAAACCTAATGCCATATCATTTTGTTATTAATATGCAATGAAATTAATGACATTAAAATTTTGTTTTTAATAATTAATCCAAAAGAAGTTATTGGTAAAATTTATTTTAGGTATTCAAAAATACAAATTGTGTAAAGTCAAACTTAATTAAAGAGAAAATTGCTAAGTTGGAGCCTAGTCATTGGGTTTTTGTTAGGAAAATATACTATGGTGGGTTTTAGTTAAAAGAAAAGCGGTACAAGGGGTAAAGTCACATTTTCGGTAAAAATTAATTTTAAAAATATTTTTTTTTAAACTTTTAATCATTGAAAAACACTACACAAATGAGTCCTAATAATTAAAACATTTACTTTTTACATATGAGGTTCTCGGTTTAATTTTTTCTCTCTTCCTATATGGTTTTATTTGTTATCAAACAAAAGAGAATATTGTTTTATGCATTATATCGAACAAACGGGGAGTGATTAAAGGAGGAATATATATATATTGACATAATTGAGAAATTAAGCAACTGTCATTAGCAAGGATGTACCATCAGGGGGGATCTTTTCATATTTTTGTCTCGTTTGACGGGTTAAAAACTCCTTTTATATTAACAGCTGCACACAGTAACCATAAGAGCGGCTTTGAGTATAAAGTCTAGTGAACACCAGGGTTGAGAACAATGAAACTAAAGTGAAAAGGGTTGAAGAAAACAGGTACCTGAACGCTCAGATAATGGGGAAAAAGTGTGATCGTATATGATGGTATATACCACATTTTCAGATTTACCTTTCTATCAAAACTCTGAGAACAATATTTCAATAAGAGCCATATTTACCACTTAGTATTTCATAAAAATATTGACTTGCACAACTACGCCGCCGTTTATGTAGTAACTTTTTAGTGTTCCTAGAGCCATGGCACAATACAGGCCATATTTTCTCCATGGAAAAAAATCTTAGACAACACCATAATCACACACTTACATTTTCCTCCAGCATGCACATGTCCCTGACCCGGTGGGTCGTGAAAGTGACTTTCATGGCTGGTATGACGCGAAAGTTAAATGTCGGCTTATGAGTGTCTTGATTTGTGAGCGAAAAGCCTGTAAATACGAAATGAAGCGCGACAACGAGAACAAATGAACACAACCCAAGTTTAGAAGGCGATGCTAGACAACGCCAACGTCACAATGTGGAGAAGCTTACAAAAGCACCTCCCTAGCACAGATATGCAATGCACCATGTTAAAGTCTTCAACCAGACTGCTAACACAGAAGCCAGCAACAAGCAGTCCGTTTTCCACTCTGTCAAACAAAGCCTTCCCAAGGTCAATTAAAATGATTTGGGAAACTTCCTGCAACAGAAAAATAAAAGGCATCCTCTAAAAATTAAACCAGCAGTGACATACGGAACTGCATGTTAGAAATGTAAAACAGGCACAGACCCAGGAATGAAAAATGCGGCGGGATGAAATTTTAAGCCAATTTTCTTCGGTCCAAAATTTATACCGTCCCCTTTGTTTTTATGGCATTTCCCAATTTTATGGAACCTTATTTGATTTTTCCAAGACCACCCTTTTCGTTAGAACAAAAGCATCAATGAATCAACGGACTTTACATTGAGAAGAAAGTTATTCATAGACAGAACTCCATAGTTTCGTTGTCCTTTGAATCTTCAACGAATACTAGTCTCATATAGTTTTTCAATTTTCAGAAGCTGTTACAATTTATTACAATTGGCAATTAACAAGTAGCGAAAAATCGCTCCAAATCACTCGCTGAACAAGTTGGAAATTTTCAAATTCTTCTGTTTGTAATGGCAACATCCCTAAATCTCTCAATCTGTAAAACCCTAAATTAGAGAAAGCGGCGGAATCAAAAATGGAAGAGGCAAGAAATCTCTTACCCGGCTGAGCTCACGGCGGCGGGGAGAGTTATGAGGAGAGAGTTGTACTTTACGTCCGGTGGCGACCCGGGAAGAAGAAGAAGAAGAAGAAGAAGAAGAAGAAGTTGATGTGTAATACGTCGACGTTGTAAGGTTTGTCTACTATTGTAAAATCCAGTCCCTCTCTCTTTCGCCGTCACAAACGCCCTCACCGGCTTCAGGACAAAAACGCACCTGAACAAAAAGAAAGTGATTAAAGGAGTCCTAATAATTGAAAAACACTACACAAACGAGTCCTAATAATTAAAACATTTACTTTTTACATATGAGGTTCTCAGTTTAATTTTTCTCTCTTCCTATATGGTTTTGTTTGTTATCAAACAAAAGAAAATATCGTTTGTCATATATCGAACAAACAGGAGTGATTAAAGGAGAAGCTAAGAAAAGTAATGAAATTGAGTTGTTGTGATACCAACATTTTCAAATATTCTAGTAAGTAAGTAGCTTGTATATTATTAGTTGATTCTTAGAATTTAAAGAATTTGATGATAGTATTGATAATCAAATATACATATTTATATAAGTATATATCGTGGCTTCCAAGCAACCTAACTTATCATACAAGGAATATTAATATACAATAAGTAGGAAATCTAAACCTTAGACGGAAAGAGAATCTTAATGGGATTCTCTTCCTTTAACGTCCCCCCTCAAATTTGGTGCCCTTGGAAAGACAAGTTTAGAATGAAGCAAAAGGAAGCGAGGCATTGAGAGGCCCTTAGTTAAAATGGTGGTCGGCTGATCAATAGAGGGAACAAACTGCACTCAATGAGTACTCAATTCAACACGTTCGCGAACAAAATGATAGTCCAATTAAATATACTTTGTGAGTGCATGAAAAACTGGATTGGGCGCCATATAAGCAGTGCTCAAGTTGTCATAAAATAGAAGTGTAGGTGAAGAAGTTGGATAGCAAAGCTCTTGGAGAACATAAGACAACCAAATGGACTCAACACATGCATGAGCAAGAGCACGATATTCAGACTCTGCACTAGATAGAGAAACAGTAGGTTGTTTGGTAAAGCTCCACGAGATAAAGTTAGGCCTATGATAGAGTAAATAACCAGAGGTGGAGCAACAAGTGTCAGGACACCCAGCCTAGCCAACATCTGAAAACCCACTTAATACAACAAGACCAGATGAAGGGCGAAACCAAACGCCAAGTTCCAAGGTCCATTTCACATATTGAAGAATGCGTTTGGTGGCGGTAAGTGATGTGAAATTAAATTGCACACAAACTTAAACCCTATCAATGTAGTATATGTAAGTAGGGATCGTTCTAGGCGGGGGATTAAAATGGATGCTAATCTATACAAACTAGACTCAAAAACAGAAAACTAGATTCTAAATTAACACCTAACAAGTTTTAGGGGAATTGGTTTGAACGAATTTGACTTAAAACTTAAAACTGAATTTTGAAAACAGATTCAAAGGTTAAAAACAACTAAGGTGATTGACAAGGGTGAAAAGCTAGCTAGAGGGTCCTTCTCCATATATGACACATATGTAACATAAATCAATTTCCAGTTATTCTTTCTATAAACCATGAATCTCAACACCCCAAGTTAACCATGTAGCACGCATTAACCATCAGATTTTCCTACATTCATTGAATTTGATGTAGCGCCACAACCAAATTATTCTTATCAAGTTCCCTATATGACAGCATATTAGAGATACATATCAAAGATCATTATGTTCTATAGAAATTATAAGCATTGACAAGATATTCGTGACTATGATAGCATGACACTCCTACCAGGAATTCACTTAACACAATCGATGTCCCTTCGATTTTTACTACTTGTGAATATAAGTTTCTAACGACTAGGTGAAAGTCCCTTATATTCTAGCATCAAATTCATACATGCAAACTAAGTAGGCTTCCTTAATCAACACACAAGAATAAGTTTTCTGTAAAATAGTTAAGCAAATTGCATTCACAATTCATGAAATTATAA